>VWPW01026669.1:597330-656226 GCA_013389825.1 Crypturellus undulatus | reverse complement strand
GCGGGGGCTACCCACAATGCCCGGCGGGAGGCGGCGGCGGGGCCGCGCGCGCCGGGGCGGCCGTTGCGCCGAGCAGGTAGCTCCCCCCCTCCCCCCCCCGCGCGGTGCCGTTGCCTAGCGACGAGCCCCGCCCCCGGTCCGTGCGGGCAGGGTGGGTGAGGAGGGGGCGGCCGGTAAAGCCGGCGGGGGGAGGGGGAGGCCGCTGTGTGGCCGCTCTGGTCACCGCGGGCCTCGCGGTTAGCGGGTGCCGGAGCCCCCCGGGGCGGCAGCTCCCTCGGGAGGTCCCAGGAGCCGGGGGCCGCTGCCCGGGGCCTGGATCTGTCCCGCTGCCCCTGAGGAGGGTGGTGCGGCCTGTGGTCCGGTGCTGGGCCCCTGCCCGGTTTTGCCTGGCAGCGTCAGCGCGGTTGTTTTTGTGTTGCCTCATCCTTGCCCACTGCTTTAGCTGCTGAGATGAGTTTTGAAGGTGTCTTGGGCGGGGGAGAGGTCCAGATCTGTCCCTCCCTGCCTAACACAGCTGTTGTGACCCGCAGGAAAGGGAAAGGAGCTGTTGGAGGCGGCCGTGTAGGCCAGCACAGGACCCGTGTCTGCGTTGGGCCTTGGCCAGGAGCTGCCTGCTGCGCAGCCCCCCGGCTCGGTGCTTCACCCTGGTCGTTACTGCAGGGTAGTTGTTACGCGGGGAAGGGTCAGGGTAGTTTACGTGGGGAAGGGTCCTGGCGAAGGGCGGCTGGCTGAGGTGTGAGCGCCCGTTCAGGCAGCCTTGTCCTCACCTCAGAGCTACTGCAGTCCCATTCATGTTGCTTTTTCTTCTGTGTGAAACTAGGCTGTTTTTAAAAGACAGGAATGTCCCAAGCAAGTCATTTTCAAGGCTACCTCAGGACGTTTGCTTTTAAAAAAGTTATTAAAAGGCAGATAAGCATAGACGTACATTGTCATATATCAAACTGAAAGGGCAATTTGTTGCAAAGGAGGGCTGGAATGTAGACTGCTTTCTAGGACTTTTCTTGATGCTGCCAAGTGTCATCCATAATTCACAGTAATAGTCCAGGTAACTGGATCTGTCTTCAGAAAAAAAAAGCCAAAACAACCACAGACGGTGATGTACATCATCACACTTTTCCTTCTGAAGGGAGGAGGTGATGCTGAATCTACATATTGCATATTACTATTCCTGTTTGTGAATACAGCAGATTATGTGTGATTTTCTGACAGACTTAGGGAGATAGGGATAACACAGGAGTGACCATTGGCTCACTTTTTCCTGCCTATGGTCTGCTTTCTCCATATTTCTCTTTTCATTGAGCTCTTTCTGTCAGAATTTTCAGAGAGCCTGCAAAATTTTGGGGTAAAGGGAAATCAATAAAAACAGGTCAGAAGCAGATACACATGCGTAAGATGACAGAGCTTTATGTGCATAGAGTACTTTCACTATGGGTCAGAATATTCCTGAGGAAGCAGCAGTGTTTTAGGTATAATAACCCTTCTAGCTGTTCAGCTGTTCTGTGAACTTATCCAAATGCCCCTTGAATCCACATAAACTTTCAGCGTCTGCATCATCCTGTGACAAGGAGTTCCCCCTGGCTAACGATGCGTTTTGAGAAGTCAGCTGTGTTTGCTGTGGATTTGCTACTCAGTAATTTCATTGATGGAAGAAAAGATTTGACTTGTAATGGTACAGTGAGTTAAGCAGTGTGGTCTAGAATAGTTGACTTAAAAGGGTACTTTTGTAGTTAAAAATGTTCTAAACACACTTATATCCTTAATTATACTTTTTTCCCTCTCTGTGTATGTATGTCTATCAAGTGTGTCAGTTGGTGCTTTCTATGCAGCCTGGTTATTTAGAGGCCCAAGTAAAGCTGCGTTTTCATTTTGGAGATTTATTAAACTGTTTCTGGTAAGCATGGCCTCACAAAAGGAGTAGAATAATACAATTAGCCACAAAATACATATATTAATATATTAATTCTTGTTTCATCAGAAAGTGCAACAAGAAGTTCAGCAATTAACATCACGTTCAAAGAAGACGCCACTATTTTTCTTCTGAGAGTTAGCTACAAGATTCAGAGTTTCTCCGGCCTTGCTGTCTCATCTGCTACCTTTTCCTAAGACAGGACATGGAGCTGTGGGTCCTTTCTTCCTTGTAGGTGCTGATGAAGTTACTTATTTTACCAGAGGAGATGCAGATCCGTGAAATTCCATTTTATGCAAGTAAGTTGATGAGAATTACAAACTTTTGCTACCACATTATCGTTCTTGTTTAGACTGATGTAGTGCTCAAAAGTCCTTCCAGGGTTACATTCTGAAAGTGGTGAAAGCAGCTTTTGGCTGAGAGACATGACATCTTCAGTAACTGTCACAGTAACTGTGAGCCACTGCCATGGTAATATGGTTGGCAGCACAGTTAAGGAAGTGGTTGCCCTGTGAATAGTATGTATTTTATGTGAATTGTCCTGCTGGGAGCACTTGCATAAACCTAATAGTTACATAAAAGTTGTCAAAACTAGGTTCAATTTCTAGAATGTTTAACTTTAGCAAACTAACCCAGAGGAAATCCTGAAGTTGTTTTGCTCTCTATTTTTGTGTTTAACTCTGATCAAAGAGTACATTTTTTGTGCATTTGTGCAAGTACTTGTACATACTTTTAGTACCTTTCGTACAAGTATCAGCTCTGTGATGAGACGCTGAATTAAGCAGCCTATCTGATGACAGTTCAGAGGGACTCAGTGGCTTTTGTTACAAGATGATACACTGTTAAAGTAAAGTTAGAAGGGTATTGATTTGGAACTCATATTGCTAAGTCAACATGATACATCTGAAAGTTGAATTTCTTAACTTGAAAATCACAACAGATTTTCAATGTTTCTGTTATTACACACCTAGTTGTCTGAAGAGTAAATATACTTGAGAAACTTGAGAAATGCAAATATTGATTGTTATTCAGAAGTTCCGCGGGTAATACCTTTGTGCAGGTGGAGAAATAGAATCAACAGGAGTTTAGGAAAAAAGTGACTTTTTTCTTTTGTGAAGATCCAGTGCTATTTTGAGAAAATACATTTTGCAGATTAATAATAACAATAAAAAGGAGACCCAGGAAATACAAAGAAGACATTTCACATGTAAGAACGGGTTGTGATTTGAGAGAGCTGGGTAATGATCCTTGCCGTCTTGATTCCTTCATTTCTTGTTGGATTGTATTTAAGTTTCGTAAGTCTCTAATTGTCAGGGTGCTTCAGCATGCACTTAATAACATGGAAGTGCATTAACAGTGTTGATTGATAAGTCCGGGATGGGTTCTTTCTCTGGCATGTTTTTGTTATATACGTTTTACCTCTCCAGCCATTGTTCTTGTTTACTTAGGCTACAACTTTTTTCTTCCTGTAAATGCAAGGCTTTCATCTTCCAGATGTAAGTGCTGCGGTAGTGCTCAGGCTAAGTAATAGTTTTGATCTCCCCTGATGTCTCCCGGTGAGGAATTAGGGTAATTCCGATAAAAATATTTGAAAACAGAATGTTAGATTTGCTGTGTCATTGTGGTTTGTGTAGCCTATTAAGTTCTGTTCAGTTAGAACTCTAATCTCAATTACAGTTGAAAATTCATCCCTGTGCCCCATGTTAAGATTGAACCCCATATACACTTTAAGAACTTTTATTTAATCATAGCTGTCTCTTTTATTTCTACCTTAATTTTGATTCTTCTATATTTCTCAGTCTATTTTCTGTTTTGTTTTAGGTTGTTGTTAACTCTGTTGGCAATGTCTATGATTTTATCTGCCTCTGTGGTCCGTGTGAGGGATGGACTCCCACTGTCTGCATCTACCGATTATGAACAAAGTTCAGGAGTGCAAGAATGTAGGAAATATTTTAAAATGCTCTCAAGGAAACTTTCTCAGCTTCCCGATAGATGTACTCTGAAAACTGGGCAGTATAATATAAAGTAAGATCTCTCTTGTATGTATTTATAATGTTCCTGGGTTGAGCTTGTCTGTAACTTAAAACACTAGTGGTTGCCCATTCAGTGATGACTGATCAAATTAAGAAGCTTCTTGTATATCAAAAATTTCAAATTGAGAAGTTCTAGAAATATTTGAAACCTGTCACACTTATCTGGAAATTATCATTTAAATTGCCAATATTTTTATGATTATTGAAGTTGTTGACTTACTAGAAAGATTTCTGTTAATTTCAGGGTTGTTTATTTGCATGAAATTCACACTTCTAATCATTTATCATGTAATTTCAACCAGTATTAATTGTAGATTAGAATCTCTGTTGACTTCAGAGAAAACAACATACCTTAAGAAATGAGCATAACTGAACATTTATTCCAGGCTGTGATATCAGCAGAGGCACCAGATAGTAAATCTTTCTTACTCTGTCTTTGTACCTGTTTGTGTGTTGCTTGTGTTGATGGAGACCTTATCCTGACTGGCAGGTCCCGTAGTCTAATAATACTTCGGAAAACACATCATGATTCTTCATCACATCTGAGACTTTAGTCTCAGACAAAATAAATCTCTACATTTAATTTATTAAAAATTATTGATTGTTAGAAACTTGATTTTTCACTCTTAATCTATTTCTTTGTCTGAACAATAAATATGAGCTGTTAAATTGCCTTTCATTGATCTCATGCATTAACAAAATGTTGCTATAATTGCTCCTTTAGTGTTGGAATTTAAGCTATTAAAATTCTCTTTCATCAGTTGTCCATAACGTCTTCAAATGTTATCCTAATACTGCACACCTTAACTGTTTCATGAAGTATTGCAGAACTTTCAGGCCATTTGTCTGTTGTTGTTTGTTTTTGGTTGCATTGACAAATATTTTGGAGTCTCTTGTGGACATTAGTTGAGTATATAGTATCTTCATCAGGCAGGAGATAAATATTATTGAACACGGGGAATGAGGGAGTAGGAAAAGTGCAAATTTTTCTGGAATCTGGAGGGAATACACAGTACAGCTTGAAGGAGTCTGTCTGTCCTGATACTCCATCCAGCTCTTTCACGGCAGTGCTGTTTATGTTTTCTTTACACTATCTTTCTCTTATAACAATTCCTCAAATTTTTAAGCTAGTCAGTTTGACATGTCAACACTTAATAAATAATAATTCAGAAAATGTTTTTTCTATTTGCAATGTGAAATTTGGATTACCATGAAATAATTATTTGAATCTAGTATTTGCTCAGAGTTTTGCTCTGTGCGACCTTTTTTCCTTAGTAGTGGTAATTAGATGCACCTGTGTATAGCTGATAATTCAGTTGCACTTTAGCTGAGCTGAAATCCTAATTTAGATAGGCCCTTTTAAATGAGTCGAGTGATTTCATCCTAACCCCTAACAGACATGTTGACATTAAGCTAGCACTTACAGTGGTGGGGCAGTATACCATGTCTCTAAAAAGAGTGCTCACACTTCTCCATATGCTGTTGATAGCTGTAATTTTCCAGCATCTCTCAGGATTAGGCCCAGAATGGACTAAGTTTTTCCAAGTGATCCATATTTTCAGAGAGGTTAACAAAGCTGCAAAAGTGTTCTAGGAAAAGCTGTTCCCAAGTGCATTTGACAAATTAATAAAAAAAACCTTGCACATTCTTTCCATTGCTTTAATGGGCTTTGATTTCATTTTCATCCCAGAAATTAAAAGGTGAACTTTGTATGATAGAGATTTTTTCCTATGTTCTTTCCTACCAGTCATGAAGCACTTATATCAGCATGTTTTACCTGGTTGTTGAATGGTAACATATTATTTCCATTTAGTAATTATTTAATAAGTTCTATATATGAGCTGAGTTTCATAAGACTGAACAGCTAGTTTATTTGAAAAATAAGTTCCTAATTATATTTCTCATTTTTTCCCTTAATTATCATATTGTATGGCCATTCTTTTAAGCAAGAGTAGAGACACTATAAAGCATGTTCTTAGCATCTCATGTCTGTATTGCTGTGAATTGCAGTTCTGCAGTATTTTACATCTTAGTTACAAAGAGCAAATACAGTTTCTGTTTGTGTGAATGGCGAACAAAAAGTAAATATTTTCTCTGACACGTTTATGTTGACTCATTGCTTTAATTATCCATAAAATGCAGAACTGTTGCTGAATAAAGTCACTGGTAAATTTTTCAGATAGCAGTTGCTGTTGGCTTATAAACTGATCAGTTTTAAAAGAAACCTTTAAGAACAGGACATAAGACTTAAGAACATCTTATTCCTTAGACCTTTTTTTTTGTTTTCAGTAGTAATTTTTTTGTATCTGTGTGTGTGTGTGTGTGTATACACACACATATATATATATATACACATATATATATATATCCCTGAAGATTTTGAAGAAATTTGAACGTCATGAAAAAGTGAACTATATTTTAATGAATTGCCCAAAAACAGTAGGTATATGTATGTTAAAAACCCTCCCTTCTTTCCATATCTGCAGTTTCTGGTCATTTTTACATCTTTCTCTAGAGAATGAAGGAGCAGTTTCATTCCCTCCCATGTTTCAAAGCAGCCAGCTGTGCTCTGTTGGCCCCCCCTCCCCGAACCATTCTGCAGATAATTTTTTGTCTTTGGGGATGTACCAGATGCCATGTTCTACATCCGAGATTACTGAAACACTGTCATGGGACAGAGCCAACTTCTGTATCCCAAGGGCTTTATCTTGCTATCTGATCTGTTTGCATGTTACTTAATTGTAACTCATATATATGTATAGCTTAGTCACTTGTTTGATGGTATGATGCTATGTTAAAGCATTACCTGAAGGTAAATTGTTTGCTTCTACAACAGTGTTTGAATTTTCAGTAAACCTTAATGCCTTTGTTACCCTAGAGCAGTTTTTGCTACTCTGATTATATTATATGAAATTCAACTTGTGAAGCTCTGAATCACCTGGATTTAATTTTGAAGTTTTGAATTTGTCATCTCAATTACAGCTTTATCAGTTCTCTGGGAGTGAGCTATATGATGTTGTGCACTGAAAATTATCCCAGTGTCCTGGCTTTCTGCTTCCTGGATGAGCTTCAGAAGGAGTTCATTACTACCTACAATATGATGAAGACAAACACTGCTGTCAGACCATACTGTTTTATAGAGTTTGGTAAGGATCTCTTTTCTCTTTGTAAAAAATTTTCTCTTTTTTTCACAGACATATTTCCCATTATTACCCTAGTCAGGCCAGTGTTTAAGTAAATGTGTAACCTAATCCTCACAAGACAAAAATATTAGAGAGGCTATAACTGTATTTCAGGTGGTTTTAGAATCTGGTTTAACCCTCAGTAGAGTGAACAGAAGAAAATAGTTCAGTGGCAGTTAAATCAGGCTACTTGAATTTGACCTAAAGGTTGCTTATGGACTTTATCTTTGTTTAAGTTGGTTTTAGTTTAGGTATTGTGTAACTAAATTTGGAGTTTAGTGTCTCCTAGTTAATAATAGTTTATGACATATTTGACTATGTATTTCTTGAGTGACAGCCTGTAAAGGCTTTGGGCTTCATAAATTTCCAAAGTAAAAAATTAGAATTTCATGTATGCTTTTAAGTGTACTAGCTTTTATTTGGGGCAAATCTTTTCACTTGTGTTATGATACAGGTATGTGTTTATATTGACTTCTATGATACAAGCTCCAAGCAGGAGTATATGTATTAGATAGCAACTGTTACGGATTCTATTAATATCTGTCACTTGAAAACTATACCTTATGCAGTTATTTTATCTATCACTATTAAACTGCATTACAGCAGAAAGAATTGTTGTTTTAGAAATATGGTGTTTAGAAATATATTATTTGAGAAAAGAAAAACTCCTTTTGTTTAATTTCTGTCTGTAATTAATTCACTGCATTTTTAATGTCTTCTTTAAAAGATTTCTATGAATCCACTTTATTGCTATGTTCTCTGTGTTTTATCAGTTGTTAAAGTATAGGTTTATTAAAATGTTTGTGTCTGTATAATATGATATTAAGTTTCTTAGACTGAATATTTTGCAGGCACATTTCATGCTCAAGTGAATTTATGCTTGAATGCAGAAGTTATTTTTTTCATAAGAATATTTAATAGAAAAGCCAAAATAAATGCAATAAATCTTTTATATTAGCAATGCTTTAAGTCTCATGCAGTGAAAAACCATTAGTTTATTCATAGTTATTAAGAAATCAGAATTCTAGAGCTTTATATTTTTACTGCAGAATTAAATAGCCCATTATATAGTAGTCATCAAGCAGAAATAGTATTGAAATGTTCCAAGATATAAATGCAAGCAGCTCAAGCAATGTATTTAAATGTATGATTTGTGAAGTGTAATGTCTGTGAACTTGCGTGTTCTTGAATTGTTTAATTAGCAAAAGTCTGTAAGGATATACCTTTTTATTTTAAAATTTACCCAGATAATTTCATTCAGAGGACCAAACAGAGGTACAACAACACGCGCTCTTTGTCAACAAAGATGAATCTTGCTGACATGCAAACGGAAATCAAACTGAGGCCACCTTACCAAATTTCAGTGTCAGAACTCAGTTCTGCTAATGGATTTGCACACTTGTCTACTGCAGAATATAAGGGTACTGGTAAGATTTCTGCTGGTAAGTGTTAGACTTCAGTTACTTGTATCCTTAAATGATGTAGTGCTGTAGACTTAGTTCTTTTTAGATATTTTTTCATTTAAAAAAGAAAAAAAACCTTGTCTGTGATCTTTTTTTGGGAAGAGCTCTCATGACGTAGTGTATTTTAGCTTTGATGTCTGTCTTGCATCAGCTCTTCAATGTACTTATCTTCCCAAATCACTTATGAAGAGAGATGGGCCTTGCCAGTTAAAAATATAACTTGCAACAAATGAATTAAATATGTTTAATCAAATTAGCTATGATGCAGAAGTAGGAAGTTAGGAATGCACAAATATTGTTTTTTACAAGGTAGGTTAGCAGAATTGGATACGTTAATTTTAACTGTGCTGATAGGAGCTTGTCTGTTACTTTTGAAGATATAGGGATTAGATGTATGTTCAGTGTGTAATAATGAAAATGTCATTTTTTGATAAAGTTGTTCTGTAATAGGGCTAATGTTTAATGTGTGAAGCATTTGGTGTGCATATTATAGGGTAGGATTTTGCTATGTCTGTCAATACCTATATTCATTGAGGTGAATGTAGTTGTTGACAGACATTAGAAATACAGTGACATTAGAAATACGATGGCAGCATCCGAAGTGTGATGTTTTTGGTACTTATTTGGTTAGGATGAATTTATTATTTAAGATTTTTCTCAAAGATGGTTCAGTTTTCAAATCAAATTTACTCTTGCCACATAGCATGCCTGATTTATTTATTTTTAATGACTGTCATTGCAGTTTCCCATATTAAGTAAATGTCCTAAATTGGTACTTAAAAGCCAACATCTGATCTTGTATTTGTGCTTTCTTTATTCCCTGGCTTGTGTTAGGAAGTTTTGAGTTCATGGACTGTCTTTGTCTAGCTGACAAAGTTGTTCTATTTTGATTCCCATGACTCTCAGAGAGTTACCCCTATGTTAGGGGAAAAAAAGCAAGACAACCTGGAGAGCTCTCCCTGAATTGTCAAAATTCACTAGTGAATTAATTTTATCTATTAATAAATAAAATAGACTTTTAGAGAGAAACGGTCGCATAAAACTTCGGTGGCTGTGGATGAGATAGGTGGAAACATTACAAATCACTGAAAAGTAATGGTTTGGGCTGCAACTTCATATCAAACCTTAACTAAGTGATTGCTCTAGTGTGCATACCGTAAGCTCTGAAAATTACAGGTTTCATTATTAAATTCAGCACAAATTAGTCAATTGAACTCATTTTGTGTTCTGTCTTGAAGCTATCACATGGTGATAATCAAACAGCCCTTGTGTGCTTATCAATAAGAAGTAGCTATTGTATTTTTTTTCTTTAGTTTCCCTAACTTTATAAATGCCTTGGAAAGCCTTTCTCCTAGATCTGTTCAGTGCAAACAACCGAGATTGACACCCCTCTCCATATTAATGTTACAGTTCATTAACCTCATTGTTCACATCATTACACTCCGTTGAGTTGAACAGAATGATTCGAATATGGTTCACTAGTCCTGTTGTTTCCTCAGTGTTGCCTAGACTGTTATGAATTTTGATTTTTTTTTTTTTTAATATTTGCTTTCCGTTACTGATTTTGGAAAGGGCCATCAATGCGGCTCATAGACAGCTGTGATGTACTTGTGACCCTAGATAAGCCTGTAATAGTGGGTGTGCATGGAAAGGGGGTTTTGATTTTGATGTGCTATATAAGAAAATTCAAAAATATTGGGAAAGTCTACATAATGTTGCAGCATGGACACTAGCTGTAGCTTCAGAGCTTTCTTTTTTTTTTGTGCATGTGTGTGTGTCTCAGTATGTAGCACTCAGTGGATGTTTTGTGGTAGGGACACATAATAAGCTTAGCCTCATAATGTTCTGCTCAGTAGACCAGCTCCATCAGTCTAGATAGCTCTGCTAACGCATTGGTGTTGAAGAAATTGGGATGTTGCAAGAGGATCTCTTAAGTATGTGACTTACCAGCTGGCTAATAATTGTGGGTAAATTTTATTCACAATTGCATTTCTTGCTACTCATTTCCTGGCGTGTTTGAGCAGTACCATTCTGAATAAACTGGTTGTATCAAGTGGAAGACTAGATATGAGACAGTACACTGTATTTTAATTGAAGAAAATTATGTTTTGTTAAAGATTGGTGTTCAGCGATCTCTTCTTGAGCCACAAGATACTGAAAATTGAGGTTGCTGTTTTATGAAATCTTTTAAAAGACACTGTTTTAACCTGTCATGTCTGTTCTTGACCTTGTGCTTTACAGCTCCTCATCAGCGCCTGGAACCTGTAACTCTGCCAGGGATTGTCTCATTTGTGCTTAGTCTGCTATGTGGGGCTTTGAATTTAATTCGTGGCTTTCACGCCATTGAAAGTCTTCTACAGGTATTGTACAGATTTATGAATTTAAGAGTTATGCATCAAATCAATCATAATGTCACCGCAGAAGATTCTTAAAATATGAACTAAATCTTTCGAGTTTTCACAGATACTGTTTGTGAGGCCCTGCCTTTGTTTTTGTAGTCTTAATTGATTGTCCTTCCTGAGGTTGTGAGCTTTGAAAGCAGGATGAGGTGGGTGCCTGACTCCATGGTGTCTTGATAGCAGTGAGTATGTGGATGTAGTATCCTATTTTCTAAATTTATGTCATGATATGAAATGTTAACATAGGTGTTATGTAAATACATGTAGGAGAAATAATGAACCATGAAGTCTGATGGACTTCATGGAAATATCCACAGAAAAGGGCCTTTAAAAAGCTTTTCTAAAATCCTTTTTCTTTGAAGGGCTTCTTTTGTTTGTTTCAGTTTTTAATAAAGCTTCTTAAATAGGATAATCATTTCTTTCTTTATCCTGAAAAGATCAATATGAATTATATTTAAGAGAAACTGTCCAGCCATTTCTTATAAAAGACATTCTGCCCCACAGCCTTTCAGCAGATAAGTTTTCCTTTCTCTTCCATTTCTTCTGTTAGCTATTTTCTCATTGCAGTAATTAACAGAATGGTGATGAAAGACTTCTGGCAGTTCAGGTGAATATGTTGATGTGAGTTACCACAGTGCACAGAAAGCAAGTGCATATTCCTACAAAAAAAGAATTTACCTATCATTAAATATGGTTTTACTGTTGTGATGGAGATAAAAACTAAAAATCCCATGGAAGACTTCAGAAAGGAAAGAGTAATTTTCCTTTTTGTCTGGACATTATAACTGCAATAACTGCACTGGAACTTTTGATATGAAAATGGTGTTTCTGAGCAGTAACGGAAAGATGATCATCTGCATCCTAGTTATGTTTTGTATAGTTATTTATGTATGTACAGGATTAATAAAACAGTAATGTTTGAGGTCTGAGCATTTCCTGCAAACTAATGAATAGTTGAGCAGGATTAATAAAGCAAAACCAGGAATGAAATAGTAAGTATGCCGTGCTACTTTTTTTGGCTATTTATGTTTTTATGTATTACATATATTTACACAGCTTTTTATAGAACGGAGACAGTGCTTGTTCTCTGTATTGTATGAGTAAGTACAATATTTTATAAATTCCTTGTCACCATGCCTTTTAATTTATAAAAATTAATTTGGAAGGAATTTGAAGTATGGTGCTATATGAAAACAATAAACATAATTTTACGACTTTAATTGCAGTGTTTCTAGAATTAGTTTGTTTGTTTTAATCACAGCTGCAGAAAGCTATGCAAATGTTGGATTAACCTATTTAACTGATCATAGGGCAGCCAGTTCATTTAATTCCGTATGCTTTTGCATCTGAAGGTAATAGACTGCAGTAGCGATGAAAGGTAGTATTTTTCTCATTTTTGACAGATGACACCGATAGTACATCCAAATGTCTTTTAATTTCCTTTATAATGGAAAAGTTCATAAATTAAGGCAGAAATCACCTAAAATGTAATTTAAAGAACCTTTTCTGAAAAGTCATTGCTAAGCTTCTGTCTGAATTTAGCAATTTTCCCTTTATAATTTTATTTTATTCAGATATTAGCCAAACTCTGTTATAACCTGTAGCTATACTTCAGCAAACCCACAGTGGCCGTGTAAGACTTTCATAGGCCTTAGGACTGTACTGCATCGAGGAGCTAAATGTTAGTGCAGACACATGAATTTTTCACTGATGCAAGCTGTAAACGCAGATGCTTTGCGCTGAACACAATGTTAGCAGAAACAAGTTGTAGTTCCAAATGGCCCAGTTCCTTCTCAAAATGAATTTTTCCTTCAAGAAAGAACATTTGCATGAATACCCTTTGTTTTCCTGGGAAGGTTTTTGATTGTAGCAGATGTTTGTTTGGAATGCAGAGAGAATAATCACGGAGTGTGTAGATGTATTCTGTTCAGCTCTGTAGAATCTGTAAAAACCCATTTGAGTAAGTAAGAAGGGATCTGTGCTTAAAAACAAAGAATGGAAAGAGCTGTCATGTTAAGGCATTGGGTTTTTTTTTTTAATCTTTTCCTTTATGAAAACTTAATTTTCTTTCCATATTATTTTTTGGGGGAATGATCTCTGATATTTTTGTGCTTTGCTTTGTCCTCCCTGCTGTTTAGTGCAGACCGGCTGGCAGTATTTTTTGTATAGACTATTAGCACACCCTAGTGGCTAGATTGTCTTTTCTGTTTTACCTTGTTTCCATTTTGTGAAGCTGCAAGAAGGAACAGTTCTGTAAAGTTGATACTAAAGGTAGTTCCCAGTGTTACATAGCCTTCTTTTCACATTTTCGAAAATCTCAGTATTATCTGTTGTGGTGAAAAAGCATTTTGGTTGGATTTGAGGTCGCGTGGATTTTGTTCCAGAGAGATAAATGACTATTGTGAATACCAGGGGTTTAATTTAATATAGCAATTATTGTAAATCTTTATGCAAGACTACTTTAACTTTCAGTAATGAATAACTTCCATACTGTACAAAACTAGCATATGTTTTTGCTGGAACATTGTAAAATGTTGTGGTTTGTTTTTATTTTCACAGAACGAAGGTGAAGACTTCAGTTATGTTATTGCATTTTTTCTTGGAACAGCAGCTTGTTTGTACCAGGTATGTTCTTGTACCTGTGTAATTCACTAGAGTTTAGAAGCATTACTCAGTCATCTACAAGTGTCATTTGTTTCTTAAGTGCCATGAATATTTGAATAGAGTCATTTTAAAAATAATTTCTGCTGTGTTTTACTTCATTGATCATAAACTGTGATAGAGCGAATTCCTACATAAAGCTCCATTTGCTGGCATTGTTTCTAAGTTCGTTGAGATCCTGGGTATACTTTTCTTTTTGAAGCTGTAAAAGTGACAAGCAATGGAAGTTATATAACTTCCTTAAAATAATAGTTCTGTAGTTTAAGTGTATCCATCTGTGCAGATGACTTGCTGTTTCTTTCCTTCAGAAAGGTCTGTGGCAAATAGAGTAATACCTAGCACTTACTACACCCCGAAATTTCCCCTGCTTGGTACTTTATCACATTTCCTTCCCTTTCAAGGTTTTCACCGCTTTCCACTATGTTTTTCTTCTCCAACCTGATATGTGGTGCTTGCATTTTATGTCTGTAGATTTTTCCATTTTTGCAGCTTAATTTGACTTTCCTCTACAATTGGTAGCAAAGTATCCTGGTAAACTTTGGCATTTGTCATTCAGTGACACTACTGTTATGTTTAGCTGTGACAGTTACCTCAGTTATATTCGATTGCTGTTATTCTTGTAATTGTTTTGACTCTTATTCTTTGTGCCTGTGAAAAGTGCAGTATCTACTTCTTGCCATGTGCCCATAGTTAGTACCATGTCAGACTGTATAATAAGATAAATGTCCCAGGATTTTATTTTATCTCAACCTTTCTATCAATCAGCCTTTTATGCAAGTTGTCTGTAATCTCTCTTCTCTGCAACTAGTCCCTGGCAAAATGTCACAGCACAACTTGTATTCTTCAGCACTTCTTGACATTTCGCCAGCTTCTGCCTTAAATAATTCTTCAAACTGGTGTTAATTTTCCATGCCAAAAGTCTGTTCTGTATCACGTAAGGCAGAGCTCTTCCATTCTTTTTTCTTTGTGAGGAAAAAAGGCATTCTTCCCTCCTCTCCCAAATTAGAAACTCTTACTTTATCAAGTGTTCTTGTCTGTGTACTTAGACATAAGGACTTAGGTCCTTCCCCCACTTGCTGACTTGAATAGCTCTATATAAAGAAATATCCCATGCAGATGGGAATGTAGACCTTTCCTTAGGATTACAAGTACATCCATCAGGGCTCTTGCTGGGCCCTTCAGGGCTATTGCAGCAAGATGTAGTTGGTCGTTTTTCAGAACAAAGAGGCCCATCCGTTCCGTGGTGTCTCTGACATCCTTTTGCCCATGTGGGAGTTGGGATGGTTTTCACCATGTTTGTGTTACCTGACAGGATGTTGCATGTTTCTGTTCACCCCCATGGCTTCCATCATGTTGTGTTATCTTGCTCAATAGACAATTGCATAGCAGTATATTTCTTTTTTTTTGAGTTTCCAAGAAAACGGAAACAACTCACGCAGGGAGGAGGAAAGTGGCCTTATGCAGAATAGGATGTTTTAGTCTCACAAAAAAAAAAAAAACAAATCGAAAAGAAAAAAGTTAATAATTTTTCAGTAATCCTAGTAATACCTAGGATGCATTGACTGGCAAGCCAAGACTGCAGGCATATATCTGTATGTATCAAACTAAAATAATAATAGTGTTCTCTCTGCCTTTTTCAAATACAATATGCCATCTGGATGGTTTTAGATTGATATAGGAGAAAGGTATCTCCTGCATAAACAGAGCAGTAGCTGTTCTAGCTACAACTGGCACTTAGGGGAATGGTCCATCACCATGAGCATCTACCAGTTAATTTCTAAAACCTCCCATTTCAAGCTGATGTTACCAGCAGTTTTATACTGGTCACTTTTATACAGAAATCAGATGTACAATTGTAGGGCAGTTTTTAGCAGCATTCAGATATTAGCTATGATATTTATTTGCCTTAGGGTTTTTTCCATTGGGATCATAATTTGTTGCACATCTTAAAGCACCATTTCCAAGTAATCTTTTAAGTCTTGCTGTTTTATGACCTACTTTGCTTACAAAACTGTAACCGGCTATTGCGACACTGACAAAATAGCCCTATAGTGTTCTCAGGGAAAAATAGCTGCGATGAGGAACACAGATAATACACCCAAGAAGCCAAGAAAAGTCCTTTCCACATAGTGCTGACATGTCCAATGTTTCCCCATGGAGTTTCTAGTCTCCTGAAGAAGAAAATGAGTAACAGCTGTCCCAGTTGTACCTGAAGTGCAAAGATGCATCAGGAGCTGAACCTTCAGTTATTTACTAATATTAAAAAAAAAAAAAAAAACAAAAAAAAACTCAGGAATTTAATTACTGCACTTTTTAAAGTAACATGTTACCACATAGTGTCTTGGCTTTTTGACTGCTGCTGTTTTGTAGTAGCAGACTTGTTTTATCATCTCAAACTTCAAATAATGAGAAGTTCATCTCCAGAATTGATTTAAAACAGATCTTCAGTAAAATTTACAATCATTCAGCAGCATATTGCACTAACATATTTAGACTTCTGTGCTATTTTTGTTTGGTTTTGATCTTTCTAATTATTTGAATGAAGCATATACTGACTCCTGCTTTGTTCTTGGAAGGAGCTGTACTTCTTCAGATGTTGTTAGTGGGGGAGGTAACACGAGGAGATTATCTGGATTCTTACTGTTGATACGCTAAAACCAATGAATTGCTCTTTTAGATATAATTTATAAAACCGTCTGCAGAAATAGGCTGTATTTGCTGTGCTCAAAATTATCAAGCAGGTTCAATGGCATTCTACATAGATTCTGAAACCCACTCATACTTATCTGTAGTTTTACTTTGGGAGGAAATAAAAATCTTACCAGTGTTGTTTCATCTGTGAAGATGTTTAGATATCCAGAAATTTCAAACAGTTCTGATAATCTGAACCATGCTTGCAATAGAAATTACATAAGTGAGTTAAGTTCTCAATAGAATAAGTTGTGTTGTCCACCTGTAAGTGTACCATGCCTTGGTGTTATCTTTTGAGGAAGATAGAAAATTAAAAAAATAAGTTTCTATGACACTGATAAAACATGGCAAATGCCCAGGAATAAAGTGACACTTGGCTAAACTGTTGGTGAATTCTATTCCCACTTTGGAAGAGCATGGTGATGTGCCCACTGGGAACAGATTTGGGATAGCAACCAAGTCCAAGGGGTCATGTTAACCTGCTGTGAACTGTAGCAAAAACTTCCTTTGGCAAATGGGAATGGCTGGAATCCAGAGGACAAATAATTTATTTTGTGGAAGTTGAGGAGGTGGTTTGAACAATAGGAGAAATAAAAATAATGCCCATGAAAAAATACTGGGCAACTGCATCCCTTTAGAGATCAGAAGAAAACTGAGGCAAGAGCACAGTGCAGTTTCACACCCGTTCAGCAGGAAGGGAGGGAGCAGGCAGGGTCAGGCAACTGCGCAGAGCTGGGGCGCGGTGTGTCACACACCAGGCACAGATGGGTTCTCTGGGCCAAAACCCGCCCTTAAACATTGCAGCTCCAGCCCTGCCCGCGGCTCCCCTAGACTTCACCCGGGCAGGAGCCGCATTTGTGCCTGCCTGCGCCTGCTCCTTCCTCCCGAGGAGGAGCAGAGCTGCTCCTCTGCTCTGCCTGGCTGGAGCAGAGCCTGTGTTCAGCCTGGAGGCTGCCAGGAGCATCCACTGCCCTTGGGCATGGGTCACTCTCATTATTGTAGTTTTTATCAATTATTACGAGAGGTTTGCCCTCGAAGAGAGTTTAATGGAAGCTAAATTTAACCTTTTTTTGATGTTGAGTACCTCTTACTTTGGCTGATTGGTAGTAGATTGATACCGTTCTTACATAATTATGTAATTCCATGTAAACTTCTAAGCTCTGTTTTATGGCCTACTTTTCTTACAAAACAGTAACTGGGTATTGCAACACTGATAAAATTTAAAAAGTTCTACTTTTTATTTTTGTAGTTTCTTAATGACCAGGTATATCTCATCAGTGGAAGCTATTTTCCATGTACTAATGTTGTTTTTTTTTTTTCTCTCTCCCCTGACAGTGTTACCTATTTGTGTATTACACCGGCTGGAGGAATGTCAAATCCTTCCTGACTTTTGGACTCATTTGCCTGTGTAACATGTATCTGTACGAACTGCGCAATCTGTGGCAGCTCTTCTTTCATGTGACTGTGGGGGCGTTTTCTACGTTACAAATACGGCTGAGACAACCACAGGGAAAGTCCCCAGATTACAATGTCTGACAAGTCCTGGGACGGTTCAAGGAAACCTTGTTCTAGCCATTATTCACTCTCAGGAATGAAAGCTGTTCTCTGAAAGAAGCAGCTCTCCGGATGGGACGTTTTATTTGTTTTGTTCTTTGTGGGTTTTGTTTTGTTCTGTTTTGTAAAGCAGTGTAAGATGCCTGTGGTCATTTTTCACATGATGGTTGAACTTCTTTTTAAAGGAGAATTGAAGACACAAAAGAATACTGGGCTAGAGGAGGAAAATGGGTCATATCCATGCAGTGAACGGTACTGGGGGCACCAGGTTTGGAGAATTTGACTGGTGGCACGAAAAAGCTTTATTCAAAAGGATCTAAAGGGAAGAAATGTATTAGAGTATATGTCCTGAATATCACGCAAGCTCTTTACCTCTAAAATAAATTTTGCCTTTGTAAGGCAGTAGTGGAGTAGGCTAAACTAAAAAAAAAAAAAAAAAAAAAAAGCTGATGCCTATTAGAAATCTGTAGCTGAAATGTGTAAGATGCTGCATTTTGGAACATTTTCACATTGACGTATGCGTGAAAGGTTTCTGAATTTAAAAGGTAACCTGGAAACTCCATAGTTTCTGGGGATCAACTTTTTGGCACTAGTGGCCCTCTGCCTAGTGCTGTAAATACTTGCACATTTTTTTCATTTGTTTAATTTGCTTCTGTGTATCTTCTGAAAGTGATCTCTGTGGACATGGTTCATTTTCAGTAATTATCCACGAAAAGTCTGCCGTTTAACCCACTGTGTTTGCACTCTCCCTCTGTTGGAACTCTGGAAAGGCTGAAAGGAGATGGTCTGGTGAGTTGGAGTAACTTTGATTTCTTGGCTCTTCTTTTTATTATTTTTGACATGGATAAATAATTTGCTGAAAGCCTATATAAGCAACTGATGACGGACAAATAATAAATCAGTCTAATTAACTTGAACAAGAAAAGAACAGGAATTTTGTTTCTTCTGGCTTTGTTTTATTGTGCTGGAATAGCACTTCCTGATCTACACTTGTCTTTGAGAGAACAGTTACGTATTCCAGAAGTTTGTGAATTCATCAACAAGCAACAAACACTTAGAAAAGCGAATTGCAGCCACAGAGGACCATTACATCATTGAGATTTTTTTAAAAACATTTTTCCTTCAGTTATTTGTTGATGTTTCATAATGTATAAATAGGCAGATACAGATGGATTTTTATGTATGGAGTAATGGAAGAGTTCACTGAAGTACTAGAAAAGTTTTAATGGCAGAGAGGTTGCCACTGTGCTGCTTGTGGTGTTGGATTTTGGGGGTTGGCAGGGTTTTGCTGTACCAAAAAACATTGCTTCTGGTGGATTTCTGAGGACACTTCCCATCAAAAGTTAAGTGTTTTAGCAAGTTACTTAGAATCAGATGTTGACAGAGAAGGGAGATAGATACTTTTTTCCTTGTTAAAGGATGTGTTGGTCAAGAAAATCTAGATACCTTCAGGTCAAGAGGAATTAGAGAATGAAATTGCAGTCCTAAGTGAGCAGTGTGTATTCTGTTATTCATAACATCTGTTATTGTAGATGTATATCTATTATTCGTAATGTTATTCCTCAGACTAGTATGTGTGATTAACTCTGTGAAGGTGTCTTGGTGTGCAGCATCAATATTGGTGTTGCAGGGGATATGTTGTGCTAATAAGCCTCTTTCCTCCCCTCCTTGAACCAGAGAAATAGAGTGCCTTCAGGAACACCGTCTGCTTTTGGGTCTGGAAGCAGGTGGATGTGGAGGAGATAAGGAGGGGAATGTTTAACTATGGGTATTCTAAAAAATGCAGAAAAACAGAACTCTGGACACCTGAAAACATAAGCAGTTCTTTGCCTTTTTAAGTCAAGGATTGAAAAATATAGATAATCTTCTGTAAATATAAAAACAGGCTTCTATAAGAGCTCTTCTACCTTTTTGCTTCCCCTCGGTTGCTGGGCAGGGAAGCTGTTAGGAATGTCCCGAGTATTCCAGCCTTGTGCTGCTCTGTGCTTGAAGACTTTCCTGCTGCATCCTTTTTGGGACTTACGTGTCTGCAGATGATCATATTTGTCTGAGACTTCCTGCTGTTTCTAAAGATGCATCTTTAAGGAATGAAAATTTCCCTTTCTGTAACATCTGGAGCCGTTATTCCATTGCAGTTATATCGCTATTTAAGTAACTGCTGATTAACAGATATTATGAACAAATACGACTGTCAGCACAGTGGAGGGGACAGTATTTTTTTTTTGTTTCCTTGTTTACAGCTGTGATAAAAATCCCAGATCCCAATGGAAAATTGTATCTGTTCCCTAAACGTGACTGTTGTTTGTCACACTCCTAGGTGTTCGGCACCTAGTACTATGTGCTAAGAATGACTTTTGTGCATATTGCTTCAGTATGAATGTCGAGTCTAAACTTTGTGGAAAGTTTTGGAACATGAACACCACACAGTGCTCATAGCCAGGTTGGAGGTGCAGATTTGCAGGAAAATCTCAGGACTGCACAATCGCGAGCACAACACCAGTATTCAGTGAAACAGTAGGTGCCCCCTTGCTGATTTCATCAGGTGCTTGAGTAAATACAGGTACTCACACAGGTGAATTTATGCATCCATTTACTCTGTTGAGCCACATGGTTTATTTTAACTTGGATCTGACAAGGCCATTCCTAGTGGTTTAGTGTTTTCGGTAGGATTTAGCAGAAGGAGAGCCCACTTAATGCTGTGTTTACAACGTAAGCCCTCCTGCTTTGAAATGCATCCAACACTTAGGAATACATCCAACATTCAAAGTAACATGTCTTTCTTTGAAGATAGTATGAGTGTTTATATTCACCTTCAGAATGGAATTGCCAGCCATTTGACTGACTTTCACAGGTCCATAGTATTAAGGTTTCATTACTCCCGAGTCCCCTGTTTTGGTGTCTGGACATTTAATTTGTATATTCTCTGAGTAGCCCTTTTTAATGTATGAGCTTTTTGACAGGAGTCTGATGTCTTGTTTTGAATATCCAGGCTAGAATCCAGTGTAAGGTTAATTTCATTCGTAGGAAATAACCTTTAAGGCATTGGAAAATGTTTCGAGCCCTTCTTCTGTCATGCTCTAAGTTAAAGGTGTGCATGAGCGTTACAGAGTGCAGCTTTCTGTGACCGAGGAAATGGGAAAAGTTCAGACTTTTTGTGCTGGAGTGATTTTTAGCTATATCAAAGCTACTGCAGAACTACAAGGTGATGGAAAATGAAGTTTGCTTTGCAGACATTGTGATTACTCACCCTTTACTGTGGCTTCCTTAATACATTGATAGTCCCTTTATCAAAGGAATGAGGAACATCTATTTAAGTGTATTACCTTTCAGGCTTCTGCCTTTCATTCCCCTTTTCCACTGCAGGTGCTGTTTTTATTATGTTTTTTGCTTTCCCAGTTTGTATTGGAAATGAAGTCAGTGGACTTGTAAACTCTGAATGTATGCATTTTTTGAATTTGCTTTTGGTAAGAATAAGCAGTATTCTAGGTAGGTGTGTTACCAGAGTTTTCTGGATGCTGTTAATATAAAGGGCTGTATTACAGAGGATGCATTTTCCCCTGGAGTAACTGGTTAGGAGTTACTGTGGCGCTGGGCTGACAAGAGCCCAGCTCATCTCTTGGGGCTCTGAGCATCTCTCTGCGTGCGAAGTTCCACTTGCAGGTGGTCACATACTCCAGGTAGTATTTGCTGGTAAGGCTGAACAACCTCCCAGCATCTGTGCTGGTTTTCTTTACTTGTAAAAGTGTAGTTCATCAGTTACTGATCAAATTCTTTATCTTTTTAATTTTTTTTTAAAGTGAACTTTACAGAGCATTTTTATCAGTTGATTGACCCTCTGTTTGCTAATGTTGCTGCACACCGAGCTATCCAAAACCTGTTTTGAACTCTTGCAGCATTTATGAAGTTGTTGTGACCCTGGATAACTTTTCCTTCTCCCCGCAAGGCAAAGCATCCTGATGACGATCCAAGTACACGTTTAGGATGTTCAAGGTACGTTCAGCAGTGGCGGGCTAGGCACTTACGGATATCTGATTCCTGAATGCAAAACTCTCACTGGAGCACGTGACTCTGCTGATGCTGGAAACATCTAAGTGGCACAGGAGGATTAGCCCACTAACCTGTATTCTGAGCAGAGCTTAAGAACGTGCCCTGGTTACCAAGCAGCAGGCAATTTTTGAAAGCAGATGGGAAGTGGGACGGACACAGGCTTCTTCTCCCATGTTGAAGCTGCTGAAGGCAAGCCAGATGAGGACATCTTAGGCCAGGAGCTCCCACGCTTGCATAGCTGGGGGAGACCTGGATCTGCCTTGAGTGTGAAACAAACACAGTTCCAAAGCACGAACCAGCTCCTCTTCCGTCTCCCTGCCCTTCCCAGGATGCAGTGAGTATCTCTGTAGTTCTTCAGGCAGCGTAAGGTGGCCACTTTCCTAGCAGTTGGGTAGCCTTGGTGGCTCCCTTTCTCCTCTGCCCTCCCTCCAAGTACTTACATGAGCAACTTCTTTAGGCATGCCTAAAGTCCACCAGCTGCCTGGTAAAACTAAGAACCATCGTGGAAGGGCTTGGAGTCAGGTGCCCTACTGAGGCATTTGAAAAGCACGAGGAGGAACCTTCCGCAAGGGCCTCCAGCCCGGAGGGGAGGGAGGTGTCAGGAGTTGCTGGGGCAGCGCTAGCGCCTGACCGTCTCGTGAGGCTGTGCCTGCCCTGCCTTCTTTCTCAGCGCAGAACTTGGGGCAAGTTTTTATGTGCTGCAGCAACTAGGCTTGAGGGCTGCGTGCAGTAACAACAAAAAGGGAGGGGGGGAATAGAGATATTTTTGCCATTAGGAGGTTTCCTCGTCTCGTAGTCTTGATTCCTCACGAGAGCTTTTCAAGTACGTGCCTGTAGGTGGCAAGGGCTTGTTTTGATGCTGTGCGGAGGGAAGGGGCTGCTGACCAGGCTCGAGGCTCATTTCTCTTGGTCTGTAAATGGCACTTGAGCATTCGGGCCTGAGCAGTGACTGCAGCTAGTGAGTGTCTCAGGTTCTACTCACCCCCTGCAGCTGAACTGGGTTTTGGTCCCACAACAGCACCTCTTCCAGCGTCGCTCTAACCAGCAGCCCTGTTCACGGCGGGCTCAGGCTGGGGAGGCGGTTTCCAGTAGGTGGCAATGGGTGTTTGTAGCTCCAATGTTGTGTTCAAAGCAAAGTGTCTGCACGTGCGCCTCTGCCTCTAGCTGTTCTCCGATGGTCTTTCTAGTAAAAAGCACATCTGGAGGTTGGAGCCTGTATTTTAGATACTGTCCTGAGTTGCTATTTGTATGCTTATATTGGAGAGCATGTGAAGTAGTAATCAGTTCTTCAATCTTCCTTAAGGACCATTAAAAACAAAAAAAAAGCTCTATTTTAAGAAGTACTTCATTGCTGCTGCCGTTTTGTTTTGTTTTTTTAATTTGTATATTTACATTCTTGGTAAATTATCCTTCCTATCACCTAGCAATTTCAAACCATTGCATTCTTAAGTGCCTGTACAGGCTCCTGACCAGAAAAACTCAATTTAAGGATGCAGCTTTTTGTTTCTCGGTTACATATGCCTATCCTAATTAAGAGTAAGTTGAAGCGTTGTGTTTACAGTGAGGGAAAGAGGCATCTTTCACATACAGAGATTGTAAATGTTGAGCTGGACAGGCCTGCTACCCCTTTCCGGTTGTCCTCAGGAGCCTCAAGTCTAGAAGCACCTTATTGCACCTGCTCTGCTCAGTTCTTTTGGTGTACATGCACTCAGGCAGTTATTTTTCTGTTTTTTTTTTTTTAAATAGCTTTCATGATTCATGACTCTTTTTTTTTTTAAGCTAGACAGCTGTCACCACAATATACTTAAACATAGTTCAGCACCCAGGATGTCAGCTGATCCGAGAGGAACTTTCCAAGGTAAGTGGGGACGCAGGGTACATGCAGGCGTGAGAATTAGGATGTTCATCACGTGCAGCAGAAGCAGAGGGCCTGTAAGTGCATAGGGCTCCCTAGCAGTGTAGGGCAGAGGGTCAGTCCCTAGTCAGGAGATTTGTGTTTCTGTACACAAAAGCAGTAACCAATACACAAATTACATCCAATCTCTTCACTAGCCAGATGCATCTTAAATGAGAGAGAGACACTCTACCAGTGAAACAGTGTTTAATATAGTTAAATTACTTAAATAGATTTCAATTTCCATGGGAAATCATAACTGTATCCATTTTTGCAAGATCCAGAGTAAAGAGTGTGTGAATACCCCTTGAAATGATCATGACACACTGTCAACAATCACAGCTAGAGATACTGGGGACTTGAAATTTCATTGACAACACAACTTCATAAGATGAATTCAAAGTTAAGAAGACTGCAGACTTTCATAAGGTAGAAAGCAAATCTAAAACTGAATGAATGGCATGGAGCTAATGAAAGTCAGTGAGGGAATAAAAGGGGTGGAAGGTGGAAAAAGTAAGTGTAACAGTGTGATGCAACTGAAGTATTTTGCAAACCAGGAGAGATGTGAAGGAGCAAAAGTATAGTACAAGGGCAGACTTGGCAGTTTTACAGTAGTCAATATACTATACTTTTCAGCGATGTTTCCTAGTGGAAGGGGAAGGAACGGGGTGATGCCATTTAAGCTCAAGTTTAAATGGCTTAATGCTACGGGTATGCTGAGCAATATGGCAAATTAATTAAGACAGACCCATGGATTTTAACTTACTCTTGTTGTCAAGTAGGAAAAAGTAAATCACCACCATAGTGCAATCAATCTTTAAGCTGTTAATACTACAATATTCTGCCCTGAGAAGAGTGGAAAAGAATGAACTTTATTAAATGTCAGAAGATTGGAGTCATTTTGAGTGCTAGCCAAATTCAATATCAAAACTCACCTTGTAGAATATAAAAAATAGAACTTTTTAAATTTTTTTTAATAAAATATCAAGGGATTTTCTTCAATAGTTAAAAAAGGTACATGAATGATAACAGTGAGCTATTCATCAACCCTGACTAGAGGTAAGGACGCCCAACACAATATCAGTGGCACTGTATTTTAAGTCACCCACCTCATACATAAGTTCTTCATCATAATCTTGTTTTGAAAAACCACCTAACTCCTGAAAACTGAAAATGTGTGACTTGGTTTCAGTGAATGGCTACTGCAAGAAAGTCAACTCAGTGATGCAAGGACGTAGTTCTTTGCAATGTCAAATGGCAGTTAAAGTATCAGTCAACTCTCAAATCAGCAGGATTGTATTAATACCAGCTTTGGAAAATTATTCTTTAAAGAAAAGTTCAAATGATATCTCTTTTTTTTTTTTTTCTCCTCTTCTTACATGAGCTCCCTGTTACAGTTAGAGGAGTTGCTTAGAGCTCTTTTGAATATGCTTGTTGGTACCTTCTCATTAGCTAAGCCTCATAGGTCCTGTTTCCATTTGGTAATAGGCCACCCTTGGTCTGAATGCCGCATTGAACAACTGTGTGGTTATTGTATTTGTTTTCTCCTCTTCTTTGGGTGGTAGATTTTTCTTTATTTCACTTAGAAATGCATTTGATTCAGCCTGGAAACTCACTTGTTGCTGTTGGTTTGTATAGTAATAATCTGAAAACTGCCAAGTCTGTGTTCAGAGTATTATGCACAAAAAAATTACACAAAAGTCTACAGGTTATATACACCTCCCAACACACCTTGGTGCAGACAGCCTGTCTTCTAATTTATATATAATTTACAAAATATAGAATTTGGTATATCTGTTAGATCTCCATGTTTTCAATATTACAAAATAAAAAATACAAAAAAAAAAAAAGACACAACAAATTTCAGGGGCGTTCCCCCCAACAAAGTGTCTCTGTTTACATCTAGTCTTTCCCATGTAAACTGATATATACCAAAGAAGAGCACAGAAGACTTTTTGTTTAATAAATATGTTTGTAGAGCCATCCTTCCTGATCTCCATCGTCCCTGGCGCTGGCTGCGCCCGTCCCCCGCAGCAGAGCAGTCTTTCAGCCACAGAAAAGAAGGGGGACGAGGGGGCTGGCCCGCAACGTCCTTCCTCGCCGAACCGCGTCGGATGCCGTCCTCAAAGGCCTTTTGTGTGTTGCAACAGTGGGTGTCAATTTTAAAAGCCCATTCAAAACAGCTAATAAAAGCACAGTGGTACACTTCAAATACCTGGCAGTATGGGATGGAAACAGTATGGGAGTGCAAATCCATTCCAAAATAATGCTTTGTAGTGAATCATACATTCCTTCAACCAAGTAAATGTTGTGTTGCTTCAATAAATACTTAAATATCTTCTTACATCCTTGTGGTAGCAGCCTTAACTTTTAAAATTCCAAATTCATGTCTCATCTGTGGCTTCCTTCGGTGCGCATCTTTGGTCGGTTTAGCACGCGGGCAGGAACAGCTCCCGGGGGTTCCTGCCCTGCTTCTGCATCTCATGACGGGTGGCCAAAGTGGGTGCTGATACCAGTTCCAGAGTCACGGTGTGAAATTTCAACTGCGCTGCATTTTTTTTTTTTTGTTTAGATTCACTGCCAAAAAACATGATTCTTCGACGCTTTACAATCTTGTTCAATGCAAATTCCACGGTTGGGAGCGATGCTGCAATTGGTGCTAACTGATGGGAGGCCCTTCATTTAGGAAGTAGGTGGTCATCTCCCCTTTGCCTTTGACCTTAATGACACCTCGATATTCCAGCCGATAGTTGTTGGCTGCTAAAACCTGGTACATGTCTGTGGTCACCTGCAGAAAGGAAACAAGAGTAAGCAGATGCTTGGCTGCTTTTTGTTTGTTTTTTGGAGTGCTTCACAGGTAAAACTTGTGTAGTGTCAACCTACACAGTTGGTACATGGTGCCACCTAGAACAGTTTTGCTCTAAGTGGTTGTTCCTAGAACAGTTTTGCTCTAAGTGGTTGTTTTTTATATCAAGAAGTTGGCAGAAGCTGCAAAACAAACTTGAACTGCAGAAAATGAGAGCCTGTCCAAGGCATGCAGGGCAGACAAGGCGAGGAGAGCCCCATTTTAAAGGTAGCCTGAAAAGAAAGAAGCACCTAGGAGTTTAGTGATCCTGCAAGTATCAAGTATTGTTAAATGATTAACAGANAAAAAAAAAAAGGAAGGAGTCTGGAAGTTCTAGGGAAAAATAAGAATGTAGAAGTAAAATGGAACAACCAATTTATCAAGGCCAACCCAGTGGATGTTTAGTTCAGAAGGGAGGGCTTTTTGGTGGAGGAAAGAGCAGGGGCAATGAGACTGCATGGACTCATCCTGGAAATCAGGATCCGATGCCACTGTGCAGATGCTATTCAAATATACTCAATCACTTATCCCATGGAATGACTCTTAGAAGATTTAAGGCCAGATTTCTCGGATATTTAGGAGCCAAGTGGCACCAAGGTGGTTCACAGACCTATCAGGGCCAAAGCACAAAAGACGGGTAACTCCCTGCCAGCAGGGTTTGATGCCTCATTTGCCAAAGGTCTCTTCAAGCACCTAATCTGATCCCAAACTTCTTGTAAAATTTATCACTCAAACCATTTGAAATTCTTACTCTTTGCCTCAATTCCAGTGCATAAACATCACCTTAACTGTGCCATAAGCTTATAGCAACATGAAAATACACAGCAGCAAGTATCTGTCAAAGCCCTTCTATGGCGACTCATTTCTTATAATGCATTTTCTGGCCTTTTTTTTTCCGGGTGTCTTTAAATATTTCTTCTTCTGTTTTCCTACAGCTGTGAAGTTGCTGTGCTGATTTAATTAGCTTGAAAAACAACTGCCTATGGACTGCCTTGTGGGGCAGTTTAGAGGGTGTTGGTTAGATATTGATCCAGTTAACTGACAGCTTAATTGGGGAAAAAAAAAAAAAAAGCAGTGCGGCTTCCCCGCGTGCATTTAACATCAGTTACTGTGATTATTTTAGATCCCGTCAGCGCTTTCCCTGCAGTGCGGTGGAGGCAGCGGGTGAGGGCAGCGCGTCCCTGCGGGGCAGCGCAGAGCCCGGGGCCGTCCTCAGACGCTGCCAACGCGGTCCTCAGAGCAGCCCCGAATACGGAAACACGTTCGTGACTCCGGTGCCTGGGAAATAAACCCACACAATGAACGGCCGCGCGGGCAGGCGCCACGGCGAGGCCCTCACCTGGATCCTGTCGGGCACGCCGGTGCTGTCCATGCGGCTGGCTACATTCACCGTGTTGCCCCAGATGTCGTACTGAGGCTTACGGGCGCCGATCACCCCCGCCACCACGGGACCGATGTTGAGGCCTAGAAAATGAGAAGAAATTGCACAGCGCTCAGCTCCAGGGTATAGGCTCCAGAGCAGGTTTGCTCTGCTAGTGCTCAGCTAGCGCTCAGACAACACAAAAATCCTGAGGGTCACTGGTTCTAGTGGTGCTTTACCCCAACACATAAAGCTCCAGCCAAACCAAGGGGAAAGAAACCAAGGAAGCTGGCGTCTTCTCTGCTCTACTAGTCATGACCACCTAAACAGCAGCACAGGCTGCGTCTGTCCAGCCCAGAGCTATTTTCCAGGACAAATACCATTATAGACTTTCCTGGTGAGCTGGCTCCCAAGCAAATGGCACCCCTGGAATTTGGCACGTGGCTGAGACACTGGGTGGCACTGGGTGGCAGTGACAGGTAACACAGCGTCCCTATGATCTTCTAGAACAAACATGGCTCTCGCCAGCTGCACGCTTTCCTTCCTCCTCCTGGCCTGACTCTTTACTCTCTAAGCCACGCGGACCCAAGAACCACAGGGTACGTGGGCACATCACAGCTGTGGCAAGATGCTCCCTTTGGTAATGAGGACACTGTTCCAGCAGAACTGCTCTCAGCCCGTATCATACAGGCTAAGGTCATCGAAGGTGACATCTATGGCATCTGTTCTATAAAAGCCCCAGTAACAATAATGGTTAACAATATTTCATCCTGTAAATACAGTGACATTACCTATCTTCATCTGGAAGTTGTTGAATGAATGTTCATTAATATATTTCATTTGGTCCATTAACCTCATGGCAAAATCAGCCAGAGCTTTGATATGCGTCTTCCCTTCCTTGTCGTAAGTGGAATCATTGAGGCCTGAGGCAGCCATGTAGGTGCTGCCGATGGTTTTGATCTTCTCCAGCTGCCGAAATTGGTCTTCACTTATGATCTGTTTCACAAGAGAGGAACAAAGGAGCAAATGAGCCTTGGTAAACACACACGTGCCGTTAATGTCCTTGGCACGTGCCCTCCCCTAGGACAAGCCCCTCAAAGTGTTCATGCTGAAAGCAGAGTCCTCCTGCAAAGAAGGGGATCAGTTATGGGCAGAAGAGACGAGGAATGAGAGGAACTTTTATCTGAGTAATTAAATTAATGAAATTTCGAGCAAGGAGCAGTAAGGCACAAGGACTCAGCCAGCCTCAGGAGCTCGGCACAGCCTAGAGGTTCTCACTGCTTCAGCTGCCCTCTGCCCGCGTGGGTTTGCCGCGACTTACTTCGTCGAAGTCGGCGATGATCTCGTTGAGCAGGCGCAGACACTCCACCCCCTCGTTGTTGGCCTCCAGCTCCACGTAGAACTCGGAGAAGTTGCTGATGGAGGCGAACATGACGGCCACGCACTCGCACGACTGGTAGTAGAGCTCATCGTTCCGCCGCTCCTGCGCCAAGAAATGGGCTGCCACGTCCTTAGGCAGAATGTTGTGCAGGAGGCGCCTGTTGTAGGCCTGCAGCTCCTCCATTTCCTCTTTCTCTTCCGTGGCCTGGTTTAGGAGGGAGACAGCAGCACACTTATTCTTTTGGGAACTGCTCTGGAGGAAAGCATGCTGGAAATAAGCTCGTGTGGAGCACAGAAATGGAGGCAAGCAGGCAGTGCAGAACAGCAGCAGAGGTCAGATCCAGAGGGACATGCGGAACATATGTTTTCCAGCGGAAGAGTCTGTGTGTGTGAGCACCGGGATGGATTTGCTTTACAATCCCCTCCCTGGCACCCACATTTTCACTGAAATGACACTCATTTCCTGTGAGATTTGGATGCACTGATGGTCATGAAGTACCTTCACAATTGCACCGATGACACGGCCTGGTCCAATGCTCCACAAAGGACTTTTTCACCAGCCTTAACAGCCCATTTCTCCAGTGGAAGTGGGCCTGGGAAGGGCAAAGGGGCCAATGAGGAATTTCTCATTGTTTCTGCTTTAATGTGTGTGAATTTAGAATTAATGATCAGATGGAACAAGAACTTCTGCAGAGATATACCTGCCCACAACTAGGTGACGAAAATAAAATGAGCATTCAAAGCACACTAGATTAATCAGACTTCACAGATAATTATTCTCTGAGCATTTGCTTTCGCTTTGCAGAATTGCAGAGTTCCAGCATTGCCACAGTTCATTGCTTCTGGTCTGCAGGTAAGTATATAGAAGTGCGTGTACTCACCTCTCCTCCCTATCCTAATACTCAACAGTAGTAGTGTTTTTCCCGCTTGTTTTTACTTTTTGGTCATTTTGCGTATTTCTGAGTAAAAAGCAAAGGACACAGGGGTTCGGGCAAGGCCTGGGCCCTGCACAGCTGACAGACGGGACCTGCAGCAGGGCTCAGCTTGGCACCATCCGGGGCAGCAGCGTAGCCGAGCCCGTGAGCACGGAGCCAGCTCTGCTGTGAAGCCCAGGCAAGTCAGCTCACGCCCTCTATCATTTCACCATTTATAAATAAGGATGACAATGTTTGTTTGCTTCCCAAGGAGGTTTGATCAATTAACCTATTCCTAGAATGATGTCCTACTGTCCATAAGGTAAAAAAAATCCAAAGAAACCCTTTGTTCTCCCAACCATGACCTAGGGGCAGAGCTGACGCCTTCCCTGCTTGCTTGAGAATCACCTAAGGTAGCCAAACATCCCTCATAGGCACAAACAGTGAAAATATTAACACTGAAACTAGTGACAGAAGCCAAAAGTGCGGCATTATCTGTAGCATGGTCATTATCCAGTATTGCTGCCTAGGGACTAATGAGGACTGGATAGCCCCCCAGTTCCCATTGCTTAGCAAGGAGGGGAACAAAAAAACACAACTGCAAATCTTCTGAACCCCTAAAAAGAAGTCGACTTCACCCTGAATTCAAAGGTGTTTTTATGACACTCGGAAATCTGACAACAACCAGCTCAAAGGTGATACAGCAACACCAGCAGTTCTGTGCATTCACCCAACACGGCACCCACCACTGACCTGAAGCTTCCAGAGGAAGTCCAGCCGGGCAGTGGATTCCACTTGCTGGGCATGCAAGTAGAGCGCCAGGACGAACACGGTGATGATGACGGGGGTCACAATCTTCAGCGCGACTCGCGTCATTACTGGAGCACTACAGCCAAAAAAGACACAATTTCCCCATTATTCACAGGCCAAGAAACGATGCAGCTTAGCCCCGCTCTCCAGGCCCCAGGTAAGGCTAACCTCTATTTGTACAGAACGGTTTTGCTCTTCCCTTCTGAAGCACATGTTGGCAAAGGGACAAACAATACCTGCAAAAAGCTTAGACTTTTGGCTCATACATGCAGGTTTCTAAAACAGGACTTTGAGACTGGAAATTTAATCCCCACTGATGTTTTTTACAGTGTTTTGTACCAGATCCCAGCAATGTATAGTAAAGCAACAGACTTGCTCACTGGTGACCCAACATGCTGATATTGCTCCCTGTGAGAAGCAAATGTTGACCAACACGGAATCACACCTATTTCAAGCCAGAGGAACTCACCATGATGACGATGCATTTGTAGCCACACTGAAAAACAAACAAACACAGAGCCAAGGTTAGGAAAGTGGTTTGCACTCTATCCCAGGTCTTTTTGCCCGTTATTCAACAGCATCGCTGCAATGTGGCACCTCTAACACTGTGTGGGGCTGTAGCCCTTTAAAAACATTAAATAGATAAAGATTGGTGTGTGTGGGGGGGACTCAAGTCTGAGCTACACTCAGAGATCCAGAGGGAGGATCCAGAGGTTCATGTGGTTTGTGTGTAAACAGCCAAGCAGCACGAGGAATTTGAGATTCCTTCAGGCTTGCAACGCTGAGGTGGGGTGCTCAGCACGTGCTTGGGCACCCGCCACTACACAGGTCAGGCAGAAAATCTTGTTTTAGAAAATCTTGTTTTGTGCTTCTCACACAGCTTGAGGACAGAAAGGAGCTTTCGGGTAGGCAGGAGCTCGCTCAGTGCCAGCCTGATGGACTGCTGAACGCTGCAGGGTTTCTTCTCAAGTGTGGGTGGAGTATTAGGTGGCTGAGAACCACAGAATCACACAGAATCACAGAGTGGTTAAGGTTGGCAGAGACCTCTAGAGATCATCTAGTCCAACCCCCCTGCTCCAGCACGGACACCTAGAGCACATGGCACAGGGTGTCATCCAGGTGAGTTTGTAAGATCTTCAGAGAAAGAGCTGTTTGGGCTCCACTTAGAAGATCACATTGGTTGATCGTTTCTTTAAAACCAAGGTGTTTGGTTTACCTTCTGCATATGAAAATTAATGTAACAACACCTGTGTGCTCCCAGTTATGTACCTGCCATGTCGCAGCACTGGTGTGTCACAGCACTCAAGTCTAGCAATGCTCAACATGCTGCAACCAGCCTGCGACCTCCCTGCATGCTGGGTTAGTTTGTACCCAGAAGTATGAAGCAACGTCTGCATCATTCCTAATTAGCCAGAGCACCGCACTGGGTCCAGAGTAGACAGTAATTATACAGCTACAATGGACATCCAATTAGAGCAATATGAGGCCATTGGTTTGCTTTTTTGTGTGTGTGTTCAGTTTTCTTAATGTCAGTTGGACAACAAGTTACATCTCTAAACTATGTCTGTCCATGCTGAGCTTCCATTTCCCACCAGACTCAAATGGTCTGACTGTTTTGGGGGGCATTGAATAGCCGCCCATGGAGATATTAGTACAAAACAAGTATCATTTAGGGAGAGATAATACAGCACCCACAGAAACTTATTTCTGGGAAAACTTGCCAACCCTTTCCACTTTATTACTGACATTTTGTTTGCAGAGTGAGGTAAATTATACTTCTACATGCTCAGTGCTTGACTCAAAAGAATGAAATGATATTCAGGATATAAAATGCTTTTATTTCTCTAATTATTTTAGAAAATGCTAAATAGCTTCTGCTCTTGGAATTCATACCTTCTGCAAAAAGGAAGGGAAACCTCTTCTCTTTCCCTTCCCTTGCCTTCTCTCTGTACCCCTACAGAAAGCTCCATGGGGTTTCCTACATAATTTTGTTTGCTTGAGTTAAAAATATTAAGTGGTTTTACTGTCAAGGGATGTGAAAGCCAGACTTCCATAAATTATTACTGGGCACACAGGAATCCTAAAGTTCATGGAATATTAATGTGAGGGACAAGAACTATCTGAGTGCATCCGGCTTGTAGCAATTAATGACCATCAACAAAGTCGAGCGACTACGTAAGTTATTTCGTAACATATAGAATAGCCCTGGGAAGGACCATGGGTGTCTTCTCAAATATCCTTCTGTCTTAAGACAGGAAGAAACATAGCAATGATCCTAAACAGGTATTCCATCTAAAATAGTCTTTAGAGCATCAGGGTTCGATATGCTGCAATTGCCCTACTGGGTTATCCCAGCACTATCAGATCTTTACCATTAAAGAGTTTCCTAGTGTCTGTGTAAATATTCCTTGGTGTGATGTACATACCTATGCCTTCACGTTCTCCCCAACGTGCAGTTGCCAAGTTTCTTCTCACTATTCTCTTTTCTAGAATAAACACTACCGAATCTTTTCATTCTCTCTAGTATTGTAGGCTGTCTAGATCCCTGACTTTTCTTTGTTGCTCTGGTCTCTTTATCTTGAAGCACTTCGCTCAAAACTGGAGGACATGCTTCACAATAGGCTTCCCACTGTTCAGTAGAGCAAATGGTCTACTTGACCTGTCTCACATGCAAATCTCCTTGTTATACACACTAGCATCATGTTCACCTTTCACAACACTATGATTTTGTTGACTCACACTCAAGAACATTGTTGCCTACAAGGGGAAATCATCAAAACAAGTAGTCAGCAAAAGAATGCACCTGCTAGTGAGATGTGAAACCTGTGGAGGAAAGAGTGCATCTCCACTGCTTACACCTTGGCTTTGGAGTTCCCATCCACCTTACCACCCTGGAATTACTCAGTGAGAGAAGTTAGGTGAAGATTTCAGAAGTGAAAGGCACTTACTAGGTGTTAGCTGTAACCAGGAGATCTGCATTGTCAAAAAGGTTGACCCCTGGCACTTCCACAATGAGAACATATATAAATTCAATGACTAACATAAGGATCAGTTTTCCAATACAGCTGATCTGAAGGAACACAGAGCAGGCCAGGAGACTCAGTAAGACACTGTAGGTAAAGTACTGTATAAAGACAAAAAAGGAAAGATAAAACAGGAGAGATGAATGTCAGCTGGGTAAATCAAAATTGAAAACAAAAGAAACTGAACAGAAGGATAAAAACGGGATTGGGAGCCATGTGGTTGAACTAACATTTAAACCTGTGGCTATTGTGTTAAAACCAAACTGATGGAGAGAACAAATCTAACATTCCTCATCAGGACTGTTCACACAGTGAAGCGTGCAAGAGGCAGGGGCTCAGCTGCAGATGTGGGGCTGTGCATTTGGTGACCCTAGATGTGGTTATCAAATTAGCAGAAAACACCACACAACTATGCTGGAACCCTTGCTGCTTTAAGGTCGAATTTTGGCCTCAAATTCATGTACCTACAAAATGCACAGGACCTCAAAGGTTTTGGCAGTCGACACCATCAGGCCTATTTCAGGCAACACGCTGAACCCATTGGCAAAATGTAGCCTGGGTAGATTTCTGTCATTGCCCAACATCATGATCATGTGCGAATGTGTGGCAGTGGTGTCCTTTGCTACACCTCAGTGCCTGGGTAGCCTCTGTGACCTTGATTTAGCTGTCACCAGGACACAACCTTCTGACAATCTGAGGTTGAATGTTTAGCACGCCAGGGATTTCAAATGTGACTACAGGATGCAGGTGCCATCGCTGTCTCCTAGGAAAGGTAGCACAGATTTAAAGGCAGTAGAGGTATATTATCCAGCTCATTGCCTTGCAGCTATCGAATTTGTGGAGTTTTAAACTTCTACTCTGTCAGGATGGGACTAATTATGGCACCTGAGGTAAGCCATCCTCTCAGTTATATGCTCATGTTTGCAGTTCATTTATTAAAGTTCATTGCTGATATAATAAATTTGAGAAGAACTCCTGTACAGCTTGTTACTTGAATGACCAGTTTTTAGAAAATGGGTGGCTCTTGTCTGTGCCTGAGGGGTAGGATCACCCCATCTCGCATACTGAGAGCAATAGGGGCTCTTATACCAGATCCACCTGCCCTGCTGAGTAACTGAATCCCCCCGAGGAACTCCTCTCTCCTCAGCCCATTGAGCAGCAGGGCAAGTTCAGGGCTGCCACAGTGTCCTCAGCAGGCAAAAGAGCTGCTCCCCTGGGCTCACACCCTCTCTGCCCAGCGCCCACACAACCGTGTGACGGGTGCAGAACGCTCTCAGTTCTCCACTGTGCCACATTTTGCTTCTGAGCCTTTCTGCAAAAATACTAAGAGGCCTTGCAAGGTGCAAAGTCACCATAAGACTGGTCTCAGAAGCTACTGAATACTGAAAACATTCCCATTAGTTTATATGGAAACAGGTTCAGGGCTCCAGTGGGGCTACACCTGGATGGCCACAGACCAACTACAAATCTATGACATTGCCAAACATCTAAATGATTTGGGCATCTACTCTGTCTTCATCCAAGAGAGATTTTTCCCCCTTCCTTTTCAGTTTCCAGCAGACAACATACCAATGGCTTGAAGTTTGGTGTGGTATTAAACACTTCATAGAGGAAGGCCATTTCTCCTACCATAGACAAGACTCAACAATTATGCAAGTCTACTGCCCATTCAACCCTGAAAGAACTTAAACACTTCTCCAATTCATCCCTCATAGAGTCCACATGTAGCGGAGTTAGTGTAACACGTATTCAGGCATCCTGGTGACTTTGCCCATAGCTTGGAGCTTAAGCACCTTTGAAAATCACAACACACATTGAAATGTATGAATTCAGGTTCATGACAATAACTTTAAACACACAAGTTTGCGAGTAGTAGCCTGTGTCAGTCCGATAACATGAGCCAGCAGCAATCTGCTCTCCTCTGCAATCACTAAATTTTATAGTCCTTTCTCAAGGGCTTTATCAAGCTCATTTTTTTTCAAGGAATACCTCTGGAAAGTTGCAGTTGGGCAAAGGACTGTCACAGAATCCCTGCAAGGCGCCCAGGCTGTAGTTGGAAGTCAGGTTGCTGATAAGGCATAGGTCCACCCGGTCACGGGTGGTGTTGTATTCTGCAGCCATGCAGCTGGCCAGATCCACAGTGCTGCACATGAACTGAGGACAAAGAGTGTGTTAAACTCAAAGGCATCAGCAAGGAGAAGACAACCAAATAATTTATATCATTTTAAAAGCCCCTTGGAAATGGCTATCCACTAAGCGATGTGCAAAATGGAATTACCAGCCTATGTTTTACTGCACATGTAATGGCTACTTTTTCTCTGTGAGCTATCAATTAATAAAATCCAGGTCGTGCACTCTAGAAAAGTAAGTTCAGTGCTCAACATGCATAATTCAATCTTTGCAGGTTCACAGGTAAGGCACAGGGCCTGTAGACATTGCACTACAAATACACCCCATTTTCTGTGAGAGGATCTTGGTGGTGTTTTATTTCTACTTTCTGAATTGTTAACTTTCCTCTGCCATCTAGAAGTTCCTGAAGCTACTGCTCTGGATTTTCTATAGGAAAGGCATTTTGTCTCAAGATTCAAAGACTAATTTGTTACATTATTCTGAGGCAGAAGTAGATCCCCATCTTGATCTGTTCTGTGCACAGCTCTGCTTGTCCATTTTTCTGATTTTTGCATTAAGAAATTCATCATTCCTTAGAGCCAGATATTATGCAGAAAAATAAGGTTAATTTCTGCTTGGTGCTCTCAGCCTACACTGGCTCTTTGCTGGTGTGTTACAGAGAAAGACTGGGAATCTCAAAGCCCTGGAGCTCAGGGTCTCCCTCTCTGATAGTGTAACTAAAGCATGTTGTACTTCTCCAGTGCCTCCCCACACAACTACTCCCACAAAACATAAAATTGTTCCAAAATCTCTACTATGCATATAGGTAAGTTGAGGCAAGAGCAAGAAGTAGCCTGATTTTTAGGTTTTTAAATTACTTCAGGCCAGTGCAAGTCAGTGCCATGTCCATGCTTCCTCTCGAAAAATAAACGTTTGTAGAACAGAGAATATTCCAGTGGTTACATGTTTCCTTCAAACCATTCATACAAGTGAAAAGAAACAAGAGCTACAGGTCCTGTCTCTCTGAATCTGAAACGAGCAGCAGTGTTTGGACGTGAAGCAGAATCACCCTAGTCCTTAAAGTGAAGCAGGGCCTTTGCAGTGTCTATTAAGTGATTACTACACTGGGAGCAAATTCAGGACTGTGTGGAAGGGCAGCACAGCCTACACAACGGTTAGGGCCAACTCAGACCATGGGAGTTAAATGACGTGTCGGCCTCGTGCTGGCCCTTCACACTGGGGTGTGTTTCGGGGTTGCTTTACATATTTACATGTAGCAGAGGCATTTAAAACATCAGAAAAGAGTACGCTCACAAAAGCGAAACAGCGTCAGGCATATAACATCCTAGGGCTGTAGCTATCATCTGGCTCCAATTTCCTTTTTGTGCCCAGAGAGCAAAGGGGAACTAACTTCGGCTGCTCTAACCACCAGGCAGCGTTATGTTAAGCCCAGTGGTTTTAAGGGAGAGTATCAATACAAAAGCCACCCAAAACAGGGGCCTAAAGGAAATCATGCACTTACCATGTTAACAAAGGCAGATAGAAAAACCAGGATAATGGCAAAGACTCCAACTAAGGTACTATTGGTCCTGGACTGTACAATCTTCTTAGAAAGAGTCTGGAGCGGAGCAGGGAAAAGCTGGATATGGGAGGAAAAAAGGAAAGATTAAATAAATCACAGAAAATCACTGGTTGTCTCAAGGATTACAACTTGCACTTGAGCTGCCTGTGGCTTTCACAGTGTCTATCTGGCTGCTGCCCAGGGGCTGGGGAAGGGTGATGAGGGACAGCGACTGTAGGGCACGGGCAGGAACGTGACTGCAACGTGGCAGCAGAGCCCAGCTCCCCTGTCAAACCTCACTACTCCTTCCTAACAGCAATGCTGGCTCCTGAGCCGAGCCAGCACGGCTTGCAGGACTGCACTCTTCTCATCCTGGGAAGCAGACCATGAGTCACCTACAGCTGGAATAACCAGGAGCTGCAGCCTCTAAGTTGTTGGATCAAAAATTAAAAGATAACAGATGAAAGGAGAAGATCTCTTAGGTGCCTTTTGTCAAGAAAAGTTATCAGAGCACTTTCATATACCATTTCAGAAACACTCCGTTAAAAAGACCAGGCCAAGCTCACGATCTGTAACACTCTCACAGAGAGGCCCTGGAAATACCAGCTGGCCTTGCTTTGTCCATAGCACTCAGCACCCGCCACAGAGCACTAAAAATAACCTCTGGTGAGGGCAAAGGCCCCGCTTCCCGAAATAGCCTCTCCCAGGGAGCCGGCGGCAGGGAGGGCACCAAGTTCCTGCTCGTGTTGGCGCGGCGCAGCCGGTGGGGCTGCCTTGCAGGTGCCGCGCTGGCTCCAGGTGGGAGCCGCTGCTGCGCCACGCGCAGGAGCCCACGCAGCTCTCCAACTACCCAGCCCCACGGGCAGCGAAACAGCCCCTCTGGGCCCGCCCTCCACTCCGGTCCCAGGCAAGCTTGGAGCCGGGCCCCCAGGGAATCCTAGAATCCCTTGGGTTTTTCCCCGAGGCCAGCTCTCCCGTATCAGCACCCTGCATGAACACCCAAGCCACCAGAGGGTATTTTTAGAGGCACCAAGAAGGGAGCAGCACAGAGACACGGCGCTGCAATTTAGCTATGACTAATATTTCTATTAAAAGGTTGCTTTTGCCTTTTATCCTTCGCTCTTGCATCTTCAGAGAGGCAACGATTTGTCAGCGCCTGGCTTCCCACGCAGCAGCCCTGCAACGCAATTAGGAAGCTTTGGGCGGCCGCAACGCTCATTAGCCGGGGACGTTTCCAGAGGGAAAGAGGGGTTGGCATGGCCGGAGCTACCCGAGCGCCGACTTCACCCGCTAGCGGCGCACACAGCAAGTGAGCTAAGAATCAGGAGGAAGGGGCACGTTGCTACATGGGGACGGTGGTGGGAGAAAGGGGAACCCTGGGGGTCTGAAATCCACTGAATGCTTACACAGTCCTTCAGGCACATGCAGATGATTTAAAACATAATAAAGCCCCTCTCTTTTTTACCAATAAACCTTGCTGATACAGAAACTGACCCTGCTGATAAGTCAGAATCAAAATACTTTCTCTCCCAGCTGCTCCAAGACGGAGAGCAGCCAAGCGATTCCCAGCACTGCAGGGATGCAGGACAACACCCTTCGCCTCCTCCTCGCTGGCCTTTATGGGATTTTTATACTCATGAGTTGTCATCCCTCGTATCATGATACCTGCTGGCCCATGACAAGTGGGTGATGATCTTCATCCCCTAGAGGGTATCATCCTCTGATTTATTGTGCAGTGACATTAACGGGAGCTGTACATGGCACCCAACAAATACAATACAGTATTAAACCTGCAGTGACTATAGGAATTTGGAGAAAATGTTTGCTGAATACAACCACAGACAATATGCATTTTTTTGTGCTGTCATGACAATCCACAGCCTAAGATCTGCTCCTGATTTTACTCCATATGAGGGAATGAGGCATAGAGGTTTCTACTCTAGCAGCTAGGATTCAAGGGACACTGCAGGGGGCTGATTAAATTGGATTTCAAAATCCAGCTTCAGTCAGCAGATTTATGTTTATAAAAGGCTAAATGGGAAAGAAGCAGCCAAATCTGCAAAACACATTTCTGTGAAAAGGAGAAATCGCAAAAGGAGGAAATAGGGAATTAGCAGCAGATATTTACCCTTATGGGATGAGCTGTTATGCAATAATGTTGTAGGACAGTAATGATTAGCACATAGTATTTCTTTCTTGCAAGCACTAAATTAATATCACAGTATCTCCAAAGCACTGTTCTCACTGGCCAAATGGAGAAACTGAGACAGGGTGGGAGTTAGCCCAAGGCATCATTTAAACTGACCCAGGAGATAGAGGCTGGGCCTGGAGGAGTGTGACACATCTTGCTGCTACTTCAAGACTCATGTTAGGGCCTGAAGGCCATGCTCAACAAACGCACGTATGGGTCTATCCTCTTGCTGCAATTGTTGGAAAATCAGGCACTTTTACTTGAATAAGAGCACCTGGGAGTTCTTTGCTGTGGATCCTGGATCAAGTCCCTATTCCCAAAGATCCCCCCAAATCCTGACTTTGAACCAATCCTGAGGCATCATGAAAAGCTATTAGGGGAGGCACTTCAATTCTACTGAAAACGTGTTTGTAACAAGTGTTAGACTGGAGTTAATCCATAACCTTTTTGCATGACAAAAAGCACACTAAACAAAACAGTACTTTACAGCAACAGCTGGTCACTGACAGGAGAGTAATATTTCTCCTTTCAATTTTCTTAACATACATTTTGGACAACGAAAACCAGTTGGATACAATTACTACTGTGTGGTGAAACAAATAAAAATAGGAGGTCTTTAAGTTTTCATTTTTTCAATTTGTAATACAAGTCTTTGTCATTTTGAGTAAATTAAGATGCCTCTGGAGTAAAAAACATCTCCAGACAACCTGAAGCTGCAAGTCCAGTTAGATAACTTATTTCACAGTGTTTTCTTAGTCTATAAAAAAGCAGTCCTGTCTTCAGAGGGTTTCTTCCCCTTTTAAGAAGAAAAAAATGCACAACTTTATGAACTATCCCGGCCTTGAAAGACGGGGAAACAGGTAAGCAAACTGGATGTATGCAAAGCTACCGTTTTAAAATCCTGTTCTCTCGTAAGAGAAAACTTGGATGTGCTCTCACACTTGTTCCCAGGAACATGCAAAAAGTTGAATTCCACAGAGCAGTGTACACCAAAAGTTACAGATTCTAGAAGAAACACAAACTTGATAGCAAAACAGATATCTCTCAGTGGAATATTTGAGAAGGGACCCTAATTCCCATGACCTTAGATTTTATTGTGGCCAAGTCTTCATTGAGCATCAAAGCACTAACTGGGCCTCTCTTGTTTATTGCAGCTGAAGAAACTTGGAAAGTCAAGCTGGCTCGGCTGGTAACTCCAGGATCAACTTCTAGTCCGTGGAGAATTTCATAGTAGAAGATAATAATGACAGCAAAAGAAAATAAAATGTGATCAAGCTGTCCAGAAAGAGCCTGCTGGCAACCATCAAAGCCAGAGATGGAGAGGCCAAAACAGGGATGAAAAATCTGCCATAAAAGCTAGAAAGAGTAGGAAAAAAGAGCTAGTAACCATGTGATAACACAGCAAATGGACAAAAGTTATGCCTCTGCTGATCTCCTGGACTGAATACCTGCCTTCCAACTTCGTATGGAATTAGCAGTATGTAAAACACAGGCCTTCCCACCCCACATCCAACTGTGAAACAAATAAATTATGCAGTTTCTGATATCCCTGAGTCTAAAATTTTATCTAAAGGATGTGTAAAAGTGCCTTCCTTATGCATATGTGCAAAATGTTGGATCCTGCTCCAACACCACACCACACAACAATAAAATCCCTTTATGGATCCTGCCATAAGTCAAAGACTGATTTGTAAGCTGCTAGTTTATATACTGCTCTTTCAACAACCCAAAATGTGGACTGTGGGGTGGAATTTCCTTTTGGGTAATGGGCCCCAATGGACAGACCTCTTCTATGGGAGCTTAGAAGTTAAAGGCAAAGAAAGCACAACAGAAGAACCTGCCAGGGCTGAGAATTTTTTAAGTTAAATGAATCATTAATTCAGACCAACAACAACATTAAACAAACCAAAATGCCCCAAGCCAAAATCAAAAATTTCAAATGATGAAAAAATACACCAGAAAATGCACTTAATAAAAAAAAAGAACACACAAGGGCTGCTGTCGGTTTGTGTAAACAATCTAAGTAGCAATGGATGAAGCCCAGCCGTGCTCTCCATGGTATGACCGGCTGCAGGTGCCCAGCTCCACGCTGCAGAGGCCGGGGCTCCCGCGCCAAAGGCAGGCGATGCCGGTGCCGCGGCCGTGCCGGCCTGGTCCCTTGTGCCGGCACCGGGGTGGGACCTGCTGCCCCCGGCCCTGCGGCGGCATCGGGCTCTGCACAACTCTGCGCTGCCTCTCCGAGTCCCGTCGGCCTGTGACCAAAAGCTCTTGCCGTGGTCACCACTTTCACTAGCTGCAGATGGCTGCGTTACACAGCAAGGACACTCAGGTGCACGCTCGTCCTCCTATCAATCAGCTCTGTTCTCTCCGGCTTGGGTAAGTTGTACTGGCAAGAAACAAGGAAGACTTCAAGCAAGCAAGGTAGACAAGCAGGGCTGCTGGGGCGCTGCACTTGTGAACTAAGCTCTCCTTAAAATGTTCATGAGCGCAAGGGAAGCCCAGAGAGTTACAAGTTTAAATAGCACCTGAAGCTTCCTTCACTAGAAACAGTTCATAGCACTTATTAAATGAGAAGGCAAAGCTTAACACTCAGAGCTACTTTCAAAAATCAAAAAGACATGAAAGCTACAAGTCTGTCAAGAGCACCCACCTTCAACTGTCGAAAGTGACACAGAGAAGAAAATTAAAGTGAGGCAAATCATCTGCCTGACACAATCAATTACTTGACTATTTCTTCTGCAGGAAACAAAATGCTACTGAGCTATTTTGTTCAAAGCTCTTGAGGAATGGTACTGAGTTTGGGCTAGAGAACCTGAATCTGAACACCCTCCAGGTTCAGATATAGTTAGCATAGAAGGATCTCCAAAGCAGCAGATACAAACAACTAGGATCAAAGTCTTAACGCAAATACCTTTGACTGAAAAACATGAACACATCCCCCTTCCCAAGACCACTGACTGCCATTTTACTGCAGAACACTAAGGACATTTAAAATGTTTTCAGATTTTTCACTATGTATTTCTTTGCTTATTGGACACCAGTTGGAAAAAGGAACTCACTGAGTGCTGAATACTCTGAACACTCATCTGAGAAAGGCCGATAAAGCTATATATGTTTATGGTTTTTATGTTTCCCCAGGACATTTTTCCTTGATGATATTCTGCTTCTGATTATCTGCCTACCAAAACATGCATATGCAGCAGGGGACAGTACACAGGCTACTCCGCAGGAAGTTTACAGGGAGGAAACGAATGGTCAGTGCTTTGTTCCGCATTGGGAAACGTGTTCTTATATCAATATGAGAGTGCCTGCAGGGGACTTAATAGCCATGCAGATCTGCGGAGCGATTACTTCTTGCTGTGCTCAAGAGATGCCAACCCCAACATCTGCTTGCAGTTCATTCTGCCTTATCAAAAGCTTTTCTCTGTAACCCTTATCACATAGTGTGGAAAGGACGGCTAACAAAACATGCTCTGTTAGCTTAAGAAACAGATTACTGATCCAGGCGGCTTAGGCAAAGGATCTATAAAGAAACAACATTGCTCACCTTTACACAGGAATAAATGACCGAAACAAACACCACTGTGGTCAGGATCAGGAAACAGGTCAGGTAAAAACCCAGCATGAACGTAGAGCTGAAATCAAGAGATTTTGTTTTTAATGAACACCATATAGATCGGCTGCAGTTCTGCTCTTGAGTATATAACATGGGTACAAGCTATGACACACTGCACAGTCTCCAAATAGGAGACACCAGGTGCCAGAAATACCAACAGACACCTTGTCCTGTTAGGGATGACTTTTGCAGGCTGCAGAGCATTGAGCAGTGCATGTAGTAGGCATGAGGGTGATGGGTTTATGGTTGGACTTGATGATCTTGAAGGTCTTTTCCAACCATAATGATTCTGCGATTCTATCTCGTGCAGCAATCACCTCCATGCCAGGGTGGCAGCAGAGGCACAGAATAAGTTGTTGGGGTGGGTGAGCCTCAAAGCCGGCTGTGGATGAGAGACCCCTGGGAAGGAAACCTGCAAACCCTCTCCTTGGCCTTTCAGTAGTACCTCTGGAAGAGTTGGGAAACCCTGCACTTTTTACGGGGGAACATATAGAGACAGCCCCATGGGGTTAACTAGGTAGCTTTCCTATGTAGAGAATATATCGTTTCTTTGTCTCTTGCACAGGATGAGTGGGAGATACCATGACAAGAGGGTAGTTAGGAGAAACAGCTGTAGCCTGGTCAGTTTGAGAGGTTTCTCCTTTTTCTCTGTTCCTTCCACTTTTGAAATACAAACAAGACCCGAGGCCAGCATTGTACTCTGCATTTTGATGTGTTTTGATCATTAAGATATTCAACAACAATTTGCCAATGATTGGTCTCAGTGTGAAAGGACAGGCCCCCTCCCAGGAGTTTGCTTTGTTCATAATTTAAATGAAGTGTTCTTGCAACGTGACATTCAGGCTAACCACACCAAAGCCAGCTGGTCTCTGTGTTCTTTCATGGCTACAAAGATAATTGTACTTGCTAATTCCCTGCTTGAGTCTTTGTGAAATTCATTAAAGCTATTCCTCTTTATCATCACAAATTATCACTGCCATTTTGTGTCAAGTTTCAGATTCAAATTCCATATTGTGTCTTTCATGAAGCCCTGCTGCTTAATTGCTATCCGTAGTAAAATACTAAACAATGCAATTGAAATATAAGGGAGAGCAGCCAAAAGGTAGAAAATACATCAGACCTGCAGATAAGGTGTTAAACTGTATTTACTCTTCAACCAAATTATCTTTCAAACAGCTCAAGCTGCCTAAGGATGTTGAAGAACTTGCAAAAAACAAACAAAATAGCCCCAAAACCTACAACTCCACCCGCCATGTGGAAGCAGACTGACCAGTATGACATTTACACCACACTGTCAAAAGGCATTGGCTCTTGTGCAATGCAAAGGAGCCAGCCATATGGTTGTCACAGATCAGAAGCTGTTAAGTTGTTATTCTGAATGTTAAACCGGGTTTTACAGAGATAACTTGGCAGCTGCTTAGGGAGGTTGAGGAGCGACACAAAGGCTGTTACAGGGCCTCTTCAAGTGTGAATTCCAAGCAGGGACATCCACTCCTGAAACCCAAAGTGCAAACCCTTGCGAAATGAGGGCAAACTTTTCAAGAATACCTTTGGTCATTATTGCATCAAGAAAGTGCTGGGTTGGATCTAATTTCACTTTTGAGCTTCTTTCAGCTTCATTTCTTGTTCCCTACATGGGTCCATCTATTTATACAGCACATTTTTATTGGTGCTATTTTCCTGTGTGACCAGGAGTGATTGCTCTCTTGATTCAGGCAGTGTGTGACCTCAAACATTAGCATTGGTTCTATGACTTTCTGAATATCTGATCTGAATGGTACAAACCAGTATCTCCTCTGAAAACAACTGTGGTGTGAAGAGAAATAGAAATCAGTTGTAATGACAAATTAGAGTATCAGGACTCTCTAAACAATTTTTCATTTTCTTGTAATGAAAGTGAAGATTTTTTAGAGATTCTGTGATCTTTTTCTTTAAATTAGAAAATATTAACTCCAAATTTATTTTCAGCACAATGGTATATAGTGAAGGAGATATTCTTGCTCCTAAACCAGAGCATCAGAAAACATTAGCTTGCTTTAATTTGGAGGATATTTTTCAAGAATTCTTTGAGAATAAATACCACATCTGCAGAGTTTATTGACAGAAAAAATCCAGTGAATTACAGTGTGACTTTCACATAAAGAACTACACAGCAATGGTTCAAAGGTACTGTGTTCCACAGCCCTCAGAAGCTTAATTCCTCTCTGGTGCCTCTCTTGTCTGGGGAAATAAATGATTGTAGCCTTTTAACTGAGCATGAGTTGCCCACAACTTGAGCATGCGTAGCTCAACTACCTCTGAACCTTTCTTCTTGCACTGGTAGTCTGACTCTAGAGGAATAAATAGGTAAGAAGTTAAACTTCATCCATAAAGCAGACACCACATTGGCCTGATGCATTTATATTAGGGGAGAGTCTAACTTTATGTTGTGAATGTATATTGTGCCTTCATAGGCAACGTTTCCAGTTCAGTGATATCTGTCTTCAATGGGCTTATAAAAATATTACAGTGGTTTCCTAAAATTGAGATAAATTTTAAGAAAAAACATGTTGGCAAAACAGAAATCCACGCATGTTAGTGAGGAGGTTAATTCTGCTCTAGAAAAGAGTGAAAACAGTAAGCAACATGCATCACTTGAGCATGAATTATTTAAGGATTTTTCTCTTCCCCTCAGTGCTCTGAAACTTCAAGAAAAAGTAGGGCAGAGTACAGGAGGGGAGCAGATGGGAACAAAGGGATGAAAAGATACTCACTGTGGCATGATTATGATTTGAACAAAGCAGATGAAGAGGAAGACTAGGGAGGCACAAGCCACGTAGGCTCCGAATCTGTCATCCACCTGCTTGGAGTACTGCAAGAAAGCGAATAGGGTTGCATTAGTGTGGGAAACACAGCCAGTCACTTTCTGCCTACAAAAACTTCTTACTCAGATTCTTTTTACGTCCTTGGAAAGCACCATTCATAGGAAACATCTAAAATTGCAAACTCCCATTCTTCCTGGGCAAAGGCCATGCAAGAAACCCATGTAAGGAGATGAAAAGGAGATTCATCCTCTGTTCCTTACACGAGAGTGACAGAAACTGGTTAATTGATACCAGAATTCTAGGTCACCACCGGCAGATATTCACTTCTTCCATGGGAAGTTTCCTGCAATGGGAATGAGTGCTGCTAATGAGAAAACCTCTGTTTTCGTGCAGACGGCTTGGCTGGTTCTAATGACAGTGTGAGGACACGGCAGTTTTCACACAGCCAATCATTCCAACTACTTATCAACATATCAGTCACAAGGGAGCTGCGTGCGATTCCCAAGGATGCTTTATTTAGCTTGAAGCACAGTGCTCGTTACAGATGGGCTCACTGTTTGAACCACAAAATAAAAGATGCTCAGAACAGGTGAACTGCTAATTTCCCTAACAGTTTTCGGCTATAAAATTAAGGGGAAGTAACAGAGGAAAATTATATGCTTGTGATTTTACTGAATCCAACACTGATTCACTGAGTAGCTGTAAATCCTGCAAAAGTCTGCTTTTTCAATAGGTTGTAATTCTTCTGATTGCAAGAGCATTTCTAAATAATAAGATAAAATAATTAGCTCAAATTTAATTAATATTAGATACCTAACAAAAGCTTTTCCCTTTAAAAAAAGAGTTTAACATGAAGACAGCTCAAGTATCCTGAGGATCTATGTCACAGATTTTTTTCTAAGCTCACAACAAGTGACACCTCACTTTCCTTTAGAAAAAAAATCTTCAGCTTNTTTAACATGAAGACAGCTCAAGTATCCTGAGGATCTATGTCACAGATTTTTTTCTAAGCTCACAACTCCACTCCCAACATCTGACACCTCACTTTCCTTTAGAAATAAAAACTTCAGCTTATGCAGGAAAATCAGACCTCACAAGAAGCCTGGCTGACCCGCTGCCGTGTGTTTTTTTGACCACATTACCTTTTTCTCCAAGTCAGGTTCCCTGAATGTTAAGAGGAACTTGCGCACGTGCTCAGAGCGTAACCGGTCAATGCTTCTGGCATCGATGGCACGGCCCAGAAACTCATCGACTTCATCTTCGGGGTTCATGCTTTCCTGTGTATTCCTGAGATGTCAGGAAAAGGGAACATAAGAAGACACGACAATTATCCCCACTTTACCAGATGTTACCACTTCACTGCCTAACAAGGTTATTGGCCTTTCACATATGACGACTTCTAACTAGAAAACAGATTGTGAACGGACAGCAAAATGTTATGAGCTCCAGAGCACATTGCCAGTCCTGAGTCCGCCAGTAAAAATATTTGATTTACTTGCTTTACTCGATTTACTTGCACTACATTCATCATGGAGCTGTTTTCTTTCCATGAAATCTCTTTACCGTGCTTCGTTCCCTGAAAGCCATCAAACAGTTGCCCTCCACCTGCACTGCTCTTCTCTGCATTTCAACTCTTGTATCCATTATTGCATAAACTGGCAAAATGATTCACAAAAACAGCACATTCCCTGTGTCCTGATATAATTTCTGTAAATACTGCCTTAAAAATGTATGAACAATTCTCCACTTTTGAGGATTTATATTGATGACAGAAACAAATGTGGGGGGAAAAGGAGGCCTGATTCCTCTGCCTCTTGCGCAGTCATTTACAAGTGTGGGAAGCATGAAGCAGGCATATTTTTTCTGTTCACTTATACAAGATAGTTACTTAACACACTGGAGCTAGGAAAAGAAGTAGCAAAAGCAAAGACACTATGAAATGAGATTCTACTTTCCAAAAATGTGGAATGAGATTTTTCAATTTCCAATAACCGCCAGCAGTGCTAGTGTGCATCTGATGCTCTGTTACAGCTTCTGAAAAATGGGGCTCATTTTCAAAAATGCTTGAAAAAATAACACTGAAACCAAAATTGCCCTGAGGCATCCTGTGCTACCAGGAAATCTGAAGGGTCTACCCATTCCACCACCAAAAGCTCTAGTTACTTTTCAATCTAACAGTATTTTAATGATTTGATGCTGTCACTTTAATGGTCTGCCTTCAACTTAGCTATAGGGAGGAATGAAAAGCTAATACTGAGGTGCTGGTTTCCCTGCTCTGCTTGCATGACTGCCAAGGACACAGAGCTTGTGCTGGGGCATATTCCAGTGGATAACTATTTCCATGCACAAATCCCATGATGGCAGAGCAGCTTATAGGTCATGTTATGTGACCTTCACCTTAGGCACTCTTTAAAAAATCTTTAGATGGACAAGCAAAAAAATCTAAAGACAGACAAGCAAAATGAAAAGCTACCCAGCTGCATCCCCTTGGTTTTACTTGTGCAGCATAACAACACACAAGCACAAACACTGCATGTAGCCAGCAGGAATCTATAGGTACGATTAAGCTGCAAGCAAAGACTCCTCAAAACAGCTTCCCAAATAAAAAGGGACTGTATTCTAAAAGTTAAAGACCGCCTTTCAAATGAAAGGCTCTCCAAAATCTTTTTGCAATACCATATCACATTTTTCAAAGCAGTCAGTGCCCACGGCTGTACTGTGTGCCCCTCTCTGATGGAAAGAAGAATAAAGCAGCTCTTAGTGTTTCCAGGCCACCTCCCTTTGCCAATAAGTTGAACTAGCCTGTGGCTCAAGCAGACATCGTCTACAGCTATTGAGTGACACTGTGGCAAACACAAATCAATTTTGTCTCAATGTCTTATTGCTGTATTAGCAAATTTTAGTATTTCAGGAGGGTTGGGGAAAGAGGAGTTGCTTTTATTTTTGGACTCTGAGGCTATGTTGTTCCTTGAATGTCATATATTCCACTTCGAAACTAAACATAGTTTTGTCCCTCAAAGGAAAGGGCATTCAATTTACTTACAGATGCTTCTGTTTAAGCACATCTGCTTAAACATTCAAGAAAACGCTGCATGTTTTCCTTCAGTCCTCACAATTCTGTCCCTGGGACTCTCAAAAATGAACAAGCAAACACTTAGACTTCATCTTTACAGAAAACCTTCCAAGATCCCCCTAGTTATTTACACATTTGGGTCACTCACATTTAGTCGTTTCATGTCACATACACAGAGATACAATATATTTTCCCCAAGAGCCCAGAAGGAGCTGGCTCAGCATTTTAGTGAATCCCTGCTAAATTTAAAAATTCAGTCAAAAAGTGTCGCTCACGAAGACACAAAGAGAAGGAAAAAACCCTGCTTAAGGTTTTGGCCTCAGTGGTCTTTAGTTTTGCAATAGGTTATTATAGCACTAAGGATATTTCTACTGCTTCACTGACTTGTACCGTGCTGCTCTGGTAACGTTGGCAGCCCGGTATGCTGCCAGCTCTACCCGAGCTCATTGGTGTGCAGCAAATTTGGGTAATCTGCAAAACCAGAAGGTTTGACTTATAGGCACCTAGAGGTGCTGCCTATAAAACAGAGCTGAGGGCCTGGAGGGACTAACGAAAAACACAAGTGGAAATGCTTATGGGCATCATAGTAGTGGGATTTCAAGCCTACACAAAACTTTCAGGAACATTTTTATTAATTTAGAGATTTCTCTAAATGAAGTCAACAGAAAAAGGTTGTGAGGGACAGGAAGAGCACAAATGGAGCTTGCAGCTACGTCTGCACTCTGCCTGCAAGAGCAAAGCCTGGCAATTACCCCAGCGATGCTGGCAGCGGAGCTACCCAAGAGCTGCCTGCTGATTTTGTTACCTCCTGCACATGAAGGGTGCCAGGATTACATATATGCCATAATTTTAAAAGTTTCATGCTAGATTCAAGAGCTAAATGTGCATTTAGAGCTAGTATCTAAATGTGGATGCTGGCATGCCTTTTCCAGAGATGTGGTGCCTACATCTCCTTCTGCTGTTGGCAAAAACACGCTCAGCATTTCTGCGTGCAAGAGTACTGGACTGCGCACTTGACCTGGTTTGGATACCAGATTTTAAACAACACATTTCCTGCTAGGGAATCTTTTTGGACAAAGTTTTGCAGTCCAGTACTCTTGTACTGGACTGAAACTCTGTAACCTGCATCACACAAAGGAGCTGGGCCAAATCCGCACAGGTAAATATACTGTTATCCTCACCAGCACGTAGGTATTGGCTGTGACCGCTGATGCAACCTCTTCAAACTAGAGGATGCAGCAGAGCTGTTACAGTCTTTCAGACAACAGTGGAGCTGCTTCAGCGTTTCCTCATCACCAGGTGACTCTTTGGTAGGGTGAGGAAGCTGAAAATAAGTTCTTTTGCACGAACTACAAAGAAATATCCTTCTTCACGAGGGATGCTTCACTTTTCTATGTTCTTAAGGATTATTCTGTTGTAACATGTTGGTTCTTTTCTGCCCAAAGTATATCTAATATCAACACAGCTGACAGCAGCCACAGGCACAAGAAAACCCAGCCAGTCTCCCGAGACACATTGTACTGCCGGCAGAACATGCAACTTAAATGTTGTGACACCTGAGTTTGCAGTGAAGGGCAAGGGAAGGAGAGGAGGATTCCTCATGCTTTCTGCTAGCTGTGCCACACTCCGACTCATCACCCCGGTTAATTTTGGAGAGCTGTTCTTACTGCTCAGGCCTCCTGGTATGAATTTTCCCAAAGATGGATTTTTGGGTGCTCAAAAGCATTTCTATGTCCTTGCTCACAGAGGTCCCCCAAGTCTGGGCTGACATCTGGGAACACTGGCAGGAGACATAGCACCTCCTCATCAGCCTCCTCCACGTTCACCCAGCCCACCCTGAACAAGGCTACACCTAACAGCATCCCCTGGGACTGAATAAGAAATTATTACAGACACCTTCAACACTGCAAATGCTTTTGCTATGCTCAGATGCCAAAATTAAAAATAAGCACGGTTGGACTTTTTTTCCCTGTAAAATCAATTTTTCAACACTATTTTTATTAAGCTGTTACTTTTACCATTTTTTAATGCTATAGCTGAAAAATATGGGGAAAATGATTTCATGTGCTTATATTTTAGAGCATAAAAATATGAATTTTCTTTTTAAAATGAACAATAGTTTTAGAGTCTATTTACATAAATATATATGTATTTATGTATAATACTACTTTCTATTTTATTATACTTTATTATTATATGCTATATTTGTTTATATATTATTTTACATTTTATATGTGAAAACAAAACTCAGAAACTGTATACATATATGTGTATGTGTATATATGTACACATACATACACATGTACGCACTTCTTATCAGAATAGTTCAACACTGTAAAACATCCTTCACAGGTAGATCTTGTTCTCAGGACCAAGAACCAGCCAAACAAATCAATATTTTGATGGCAGTGGCAATCCTCAATGCACACCAGTCAATACAACACCTTCAGACTGGCTGTTCCTCCAGGAGAAATCCCTGTGGATTTCAAGCACTATTCTTGTCTGTGGAGCATTATTTTTTATGGTATTTGTTCTAATAAGAGAAAAACAAAATCTGGAAACATAATGATGTATGAAAGAAGTAAATTTGCTTACTTGTCCTTGGGGTCCTCAAAACCCTGAAAGAAAGGAAAAAGACATAACAGTTAGGAAACAGGCTGACCTTGAAAACACCAGGTATTTTGAAGAACAGCATTTCAGAGAGGAGTTTTCAGTGTATTCATTTGTTAGGTGTTGACGGGGAACTTTACCAACCCAAGGCAATATTTTGTGCTGCTGTGTCATCAGGCAGACAGACTTTTTTTTTAATAAAAATACATATCCTCAGATATAAAATTCTGGAAGTGAAGATAAGGGAAATGCATCAGTTGATTGTTGCCATGCGTTATTTGAGGTGTCTTTTCCTTTATTTCATTTATTTATGCTTTTTAACAAAAAGGGTTACCATCACAAATGCTGTAATGGAAATTATACTGATATTATACTGACAATATATTGTTCTTCAGATAAAATTTAGACTGGTAACATACAACAGCTGTTGCATTCAACCAAGTTCCACCTCTAAATTGAGCTTGGTGAAGGAAGCTGCATGCAGTTTTTACAGGAACTTTAAGGAGTCCACTTCCTTCTCTCCTCACTGCATGCATACCCGAAGTGTGTTTTCTTGAATAAGAATGTACAAATTATTTATAGTTTTTGCAATAGCTGAAATGTTTGTAAGTCAGGACCACCTGAACTGAGTAACACCAGTATACATTTTAGGTCTCACATGTTTTAAGAGTGGCCAGAAGGCCTTACAGAAAAATATGTGCAAATAGATTCTTTAAATATTTAGTATTAACATTCCTAATAGATCAAGCAGCATCAAAACAGACATTTTACATGGGGTAGGCCAGTATCTGCCCTCTGAAATCCTGACAAAAATTTAACTGAAAGCAAGAAAAATGGTGATCACATATTTGACGGGCAGGGTCAAATACACAAGCACAGAGTTTGTCTCTTCAGCTCCAAAGAACACAAGATATATAGCCGGGAGACACGACAAATTCCTGCCGTTTTCCTCCCAGGGACTTCAGGCCAAAAATGCTCCGAGAGCATGAAGAAACTCCAGCTGCGGGAACTGCAGCCAGTACCAGGCTGGGGGAATAAACTGAGATCCTTCCTCGATGTGTCTGAATTGCAAGTAGCAACCTGCTGACAAAGGTCATCTCACAGGTGTCTTGTTTGACACCAAGAATAGGAATCAGATATTACCTGAGAACGGATTTTGACCTTGCAGGTGGTTAATAATACGGTGACTCTGCGAGAGGTATAAGTGCGGTCAACTGCCAAGACTGTGACTCACTGAGTGAGAAATTTCCATTTTTATGCACTTAGTTTCAGACTAAAACTTACATTTCAAAGTAGAAATTGCAACTTCAAACTATCAGAAATTCAGATAACGTAAGTTTCTTGGTCCCATATACTAACTACCAGCAGACTGATATTCGGTGGAAAGAAGGAAATTTTAACGTTGGTTCAAAGTTAGCAAGTCCAGTTATACAAGCCAAACAAAACTTTGTGCTTTTAAACAGTGATGAAGGGATCATTCAGCTTTTTGTTGTGTGGAGTTATTTTTTGCTTAATCATTTTACAGTTGTCAGGAATATCTGATTTATTTATTTATCCTCTAGGCAACGTTAAAACATAATGCCAAAAAAGAAGGCTCACTGATTAATCATGGAGAAAAAAATGCTCACTAATTTGTCTGGTGTCATTGCCAGTTAGTTTGAAAAAAAAAAAAATCAGCCGAACAGCTACCAGCCAGCAACTAAGGGGAAGGGACCAATATGAAAACAGACTGTGCTTACTTATTAGACAGACGTCAAGTTCACATTTTCAAGCTTATCAACGTGGAAACTGGATGACTAACTCCATTTGGAAGGTCCCCCCAAATGGTCTGACGTTCATGGACAACTGTACAACCATTAATTCCACTAAAATCTTGCAACTAAATACAGATCTCAAACTGCTGCCTTATAGGAGCTCAAGTTTGAGGATATAGGGCAACCAAGACAACCTACAAAAAAACCTCAGCAGACAAACCCTCAAACAGGGAGCACATATGAACAATATTTCAAGCATGGACATATACATTAGTTGCATGTTTAACTGGCCATTTATATGAGTGATCATTTGGTCCATGTGAAACTGGATTCTCCCCTACTTGTGTCTCTCAGCAAGCTTGTCATAAGGAAGTCTCTAAAATAATAAACTGGTATTTAGAATTAAAAACTCCAAAAAAGGTATATTTCAGGTAAAGCAAAAAAGGATAAGATTATTACATTTTCTTTCATGGATCTTCAACTAACAAGACTAAATATTTAAGAGTGACTTGAACTTTAATTAAGAGAATCAGCTTAAAAGAATATGTAGTAGGAATCTCTTTAGTTAGGCAAATTAAATGATTCACTTTAAATGTTCCCATTTCATGTGAAAGATTCTTAGTGCAAAATTTCCAAAAATGGAATTGCCATGAAGAAAGGTCTGCAAGATTATTTTAGGAAAAAAAACCCCCACAAATACAGCTTCTTTAAAAAGGGCTTATTACAGGAAATCTTTCTTATTTTTGCTGAAATATTTTGCTAAGATACAAAGAAAATATGGCTCAATAATGTGGCTATCACCAGACCATTACAGTACCAGTATTTTAAATATATACCAAGAATCTTATTAAGTGAAGGAGATAACACACACAGGGTCACCCTGCTCACCGTGTTATGGCTGGGAAGGAGATTTCCCCCCTGGGTTCTCACTAACGTATTTTCACCTCCTTTGACACCGAGGGCATGCTTGGCCCGTTAGGATCACTTGGGAGTCTTTACTAACATCATGTCCTTCCCCTTGCCTGAGGCTTGGGCACTAAGGGCACATGGTCATCTCTGCAGCTACCAATAGATTAGCTTCTGGAGGACTCAAACGCTTTGATTTAAATAATCTTTAGCTCAGCATAGGGCCTTTTGCAAGGTCTGTGTTATACGCAGTGAGCACAACTGATCTTGCAAAGACATGGTGTGCACAGATTTGCCTCAACTCCTAAGCCTGGCATCAACACCACTCATCCGCCCGCACTGCTGGAGCGATTCGCCCTGTGCTAGCGCAGGGTCAACACGTGGTGTTACCTCCTGCATGCAGAAACATCTCCAGGCCAAGAAAAATGAAATAACAGAAGGTGCCGTAGTGAGCGTGTCCAGAAAGCCTCTCTTCAGCAGCGCTGAGATCGTCTTGACTGCTGCCTACCAGAGGCTGGCAAGCTGTGTGTATCCAGCCTCAGGCACAGAACAAGGGCTGAGCTGCTCCAAACTGTGCCAAAATTGGCGCTGCTGCACACACGTAAACAGAAACCTGCATGTCCAGGAAATGTAATACATAAAAATCAGAGCACTCTCATTTGGGACAAGGGGAATGAAGGGGCAAGGAGAAGTCTATTTCTGGAGCTGAATATCTACATCCCTTCTGGACTTCTCATGGATTGGTGCCCAGCTAATTGCGGAGTGGTGCCAAGGGCTTTCTAGGGCGCTGTGAGCTAAAGGTTGGGAATTTTTCAGTAGAGACGAGACTAGGAAGAGTGGTGACGGCTACAAGAATCACACAGATAAGAGCTCAGAGGAGATCCAGAACACATGGTGATAGAGTAGCCCTTAAAAAGGCCAAAATTCATTTTCTCTATAAGGAAACATAAGGCATAAGAAGACTCTTATCACAGTGCATTACTAATGGGCTGTTGCATATAGGATCTCATGGAATTTTTATTCAATCTCATTTTAAATCTCCCTGATACTGAAGTTCTTACCCCTTCCCCCAGGAGGCTGCATTATTCTGCCATCTGATTGCAAATGTAAAAGTAATAACACTTAATAATTGCTCTGAGACAAAGACAGGTCTCTCTCTGACTTCAGGAATATTAACTGAAACTTAGCTGATTTGGCTCCTTCAAAGGCAGTAGCACCTACCGAAGATCAGATCTGATTTTTCTTTTTCTATATTCACAAGACTTTTAAAAAGCATATTGTTACGGTAGGTCGGCTAGCTCTGAATTTACAAGCACTTGCTTTTAATGACCATCCTCAGTGGAGGTAGACATGTGAAGGAGAGAGAAAGAGGGAACGTTACACTATCGCATCTGTCCCAGAGATTTAAAATTTGTGGGGGAAGTTTTATGAGTATCTATTGTGCTGGGAGGTCATATGACTGCCATTTCTCTGCTTGACTTCTAAATTAACCAAGCTCTTTTCTCTGAAGATTAATAGAGATATTCCTTAAATAGAATGATAGACTGTTTGGCAAAGCCATGACAAGCTGACTGCCATACCATAATCCTTCAAATCAAGAACCATTAGAAATAATAATTCTAACTTCGAGAACATCTGCTGCAATCATTAAGATATTGTTACTATGCAAAGAAATGTGGGAGAGTCTTTACATCTATCTTCCTTTTAACCTTTTCACTTAGCTGCAGAAATAAGACTATAGAGGGGCTGATGAGCTCCATGACCCGCCATGCCTGAAAAGCATGGATTCCACCTTAAAAATGTCACTGACAACTCTAGCAAAGATTGTAAGGGCAAAGATGAGAAATAAACTCATTTCACACACCTTTGTTCATGTTAAGAACAAAGGTGAAAAATGACTTAACTTGTGTTAAGGGAGAGATTAAAAGAACTTTAGAGTTAGGGTCAAGAAGAGCAGTGACAAAATCAAGTTTGTAGGAAGCCAGACCAACTTGCAAAGCAAAGGTCTTCCTCAAAGGCAGGGACCATGTAAAACAGAAAAGAAGCTTTACGAGCAGAGAGAAGATGTAGTTAAAAGCAAGTGTGGTACAGCCTCACTGCACAGCTGATAATTCACCTCTGTTTTCAGCAGTGCTAGGCACTCTGTCTTTGTCTCTGTGGCCAACGAGGCAAGGCTATGAAGATAAACGTTAGATGCAAGAGTAGAAAGAAACCTGAAGGACTTTAAATCACTCAAGTGAGAAATAGCACAATTCTTCTACCAGAGCTCTAAAAAATAAAAGACACAGAAAATACTAACTCTGATAGGAAGGATATTTAGCAAGCATGTAAGTGCAGAACAACAATCTGGCATAAAACTTGTTTATGAAGCAGATTATATGAGTATGTCCTCCCTGGCTGGAGCATATGCTAACGAGCTAAAGGAAAACCAAACTGCTCTCTCTCTCTCTGCACCCTACCCCATCTGATAAATAGACTTTCAGCCTTCTGCACTGCATGCTCTGCTTTGTTCTACTATCAGTGATTTAGGAGACAGACCCTCCTGGGCACACTGGATTTGGACAGGCCCATTAATATGTTTGGCCCATCAGATTTATACTCTGCAGCGCAGAATTTGTAGCTTTTGAGATAGGCACTCCCTCCTTAATTTTAATTAACTTCTGGATCTGAACCTACGGAGCGGTGCAGGTTATGGACACTTCCCAGTTTTGTGTGAATTCTGCATGCAAATTTCTATAGTGGAAAGGCTGCATTTGTAAGTGAAATTTTATGGGTTTTTTTTTCTGTGCCTCACGGTCATCAGTTACCATAACTGAGTTTGCAAAACAGAAAAGACCTAAAAATAGGTAGTCCTAGAAACGCTCTGTATTATTTGCTAACTGCTTACTTTTTGTCCTTTCATCTCTGCACTCCAGCTGATGATAAAGACAACAGAAACTTTACAGAAATTACTGTCAAATAGCCTCTGAATCCCCACACCTAGCTCACCCATGGAGCAGCCTCAGTGCAAACCTACCAGCCTTAATCAAAATCTCTCATGGGTGCTAGCCGTACCTGGTCAACTGTCTCCAAAAAAATCAAGCCCAGGTCTGCAGAATTGCATCCTTTTCATCATTAAGGCTTATTGTGAATTTCAGAAAGCTTTGAGAATCTTTCTGGTAAACGCCACAGTTTTATCTCCTGTGTCCACCTGTGTGAAGCTGCCACTGACACCGCAGGAAGTGTGCTAATCTGTATCTTTATTTCTGTAGGCTTAATTCAGTCCCATTTGAAGATTGGCTGACACTTTTTAGTAATGTCTTGAGCCAAACACCTTTTTCCTCTATGACTACAGCTTATTCGAGAACAGGGTATGGAATAGTGGGGAAATTATCGATGCAAAATTTCCAAGCAAATATTAAATTCTGACCATGTTTCACAAAAGCAGCTGCCCATCAGCTATTGCATATTAGCCAGGCACACAAGTGCTGACTGCTATTCCCCTTTTGAAGTATTCAATGAAAGATTGCAAGCCCTGATCAACTAAACTAAAGTTTAAGTTTGCAGATGAGGATATAAAACTGCATGAAGCCTCTAACAATTCAAGCAATGTATAATGTTTTATATAGCTCCCACTGCTTTAAGTGAGAAATCAGGCAAATCCTCTTTGCAGAAGCATCAAAACAATCATATAGCACAACTGGAGGACAGGATTCCTCCCCTCACTGTTAGTGAGCTAAAGCAAATTGGCGATATCAAATCCAGACTAGATTACCAGTTTCCTCCCATTTCTACAGCAAAGTGGATCGCTTGAGGGTTTCTCCCTACTTGCTAAACAAGCAAGAGTTCAGGGGATTCTCAAAACCACAATAGCAGCAAAAATAGTGGGTCAAATTCTTCTCCATTGGGTGCCTCTGTCCAACTCCATTGATGTCAGTGTTGCTACTATCAGATTTAGCAGATGATTGCTGGAAAAAAGGATAATGATGGAGACCTCACTCATGGAGTAGAATCCACTTCCTTTTGATAGGACTGCACTATGGTCCAAGAAAAACTTGCCCCACTGAGATTTATCTTAAATTTGTATTAATTTCTGGTGTCTAATAGTTTTTTTTTTTTTTTTTGGAGGGG
>VWPW01026669.1:424634-597299 GCA_013389825.1 Crypturellus undulatus | reverse complement strand
GATCACAGACATACGCCTTGTCCTGTTGCTTTTATTTTTTTTATGATTTGGTGTTTTATGTTTTTTTTTTTTTTTTTTGGGGGGGGGGGGAGGGATTTTTTTTTTTTTTTTGGCATAGAACTGGCTAAGGGTTTGTTCCTTCGAAGCACTTGTTCCCTAGTTTTGATTTCTGAGTAACAAGAGAAATTGCTGTACAGGCAACTTGGAGACAACAGAGGGTGGGAAGAAGCTGTGATGTGATACAACATGCAGAGAGAACTGTGTGATTATAAGCAAGGTGAATGGTACAAAGAACTGTGCTTTATGGCTGAATGGCCAGCCTCCTGGATGAGCTTTGTTTCTTTGGAAAGTAAACACTAAACAATCAAGTATCATGAACCACACCGTGCACATACCTCTGCGCAACAAACACAGAACACACAACAAATCAGGCAGTGCCTACCTGAACTAAAAGCTCATTCTCCATTGCACTAATCATTTCCAGAAGGTGTTTTTAAACTTTGTCTTACATTTTTAACATCTGCATGCAGTCATGTGTAGAAACCCTTTTTGATTTAATTTCAGTTTTACTTCGTAACTAATATTGACCTCATGCACAATTTCTTTGAAGATTAAATGCGTAGTAAATTGTATTTGGACTCACAACAGGCACATGGTCAGAGTGAAATCAGTACTGCAGATCTTCAAGTTTTCCTCTTTCTGTTCCTAAACTTCCTAATGTTAGACCTTTCCAGTAGCTGAAAGAAATAAAAGGAAGTCTGCCAGGCATCTATAACCAGGCTCAGTAAACACATTAGCAACTCTGCCCACATTTGGTTATAAGGACTTACAGGTACCTGTTTTTACAGCAAACCTTCCCCAAGGTGTGTATCAGTGGGACAGGCTAAGCTGCTGAATCCTACTAGCCAGTGCAAAATAAGTGTAATAGACATATGGCAGACTTGAGAAACACAGCCAGGACTTTGCATGACTTGCTAGATTTCATTCCACACCTCTTGTTTCTTTTTTCTAGAAGCCAGTTAGCAACCAGCTGCACCAGAAGTGCAGTTCTCCAAAGTTAGTTCTCCAAGTACCATCTGATCTGGCGAAGTGCAGACTTCTGCCCATTGTGGCATATGATCTGTATTGAAATGGGTGCTTTCTAAAATATTAGACAATTTTTGAGATGAAAAACAAACGGAAAAATTGCTGGGGCAATTATTCTGACTGTCTGGGTACTACCAGTGTGACCGCCGCACATGATGGAGCCGAGTCAAGTAGCCATGGTTTATTCTGGACTCCTATTCTGTTGCAGGGGAAGCCACCTTCATTCTGGGACACACCAGGAGGAGTTCTGGCTGTAGGACCGAGGCAATGGTCTTGCACCAACATCTTCTGGACAGCACTGCATTCAGCATGGAGCACTGCCTCTTATCGAAGATGTGGGAAGTGCCCACCAGAGAATAACCACCAGCACAGCTCTGGAGAGCACAAGCTAGTCTTCAAATACATAAAATATCATTGCAAGGTAGAAGATTAAACTGTTTTCTCTCTACTGCAAACAGCTTTTTAAACTGAAAAGATGAAGCCTGAAGTTAAACATAAGTAAAAATAATTAAATTGCTGAAGAGAACACCTAGCAAGTTTGAGGGATTTCCATCGCTTTGAGGCTTCTAAGCAAAGAGTGAACAAAAGTCTGTCAGAAGTGTTGCAGGTATAGCCTGCAGGTATGGCCTTTTTCTAAGGGGAGAGATAAATGAGAAAATACTCCCATGTTCTGTGCAACCTGGACTGGAAATTTCACCTTTCTTTAAGTCTATCATATATTTTTTATTCCCTATACAATCTCCAAATATGGATGCATTGACATGATTGGGTTTATATTTACACACTTTGCTATATTCCCATAGACTGAAAAGTCTTGAAATAAAATCAGTAAAATGTTAAAATCAGGAGTTATGTAAGTTCCTTACATAGCCTATTTCTTACATCTGGAAGTTTTTTCTTAACTTAGCTCTTCCTTGCAGTAAATTAAGAAGATCATTTTTCATTCTGTCCCTTGTAGACATGGAGAATGATTTATCACTGTCTTCTGTCCCTACAACCCTTCAAGTATTGGAAGACTTTTGTTCCTACTCAGTCTTTTCTTCTCTAGACTAAACAAACACAATATTTCAGCCTTTCCTCCTAGTCACATTGTTGAAACTCTTTCAATCTGTAATTTTCTCTGCTGAACTATCTTCAATTCATCCATGTCCTCTTATTGCATTCTCGAATTGGATATGGTTTTCCAAGTAAGAGCTTGCCAATGCAGACGAGGCTAAAGGATGCAAGAGAATCACTTTGTCATCTAGAACAGCCCTAGCACTTTGGTAGGTATCTATATTTGCCTTTTCTATTGTTCTTTATAATAAATTTTATTCAGTTTATCCACTATTTCATTACCCACATCTTTCCTTTTCTAAAAAAAAAAAAAAAAAAAAAAATCTTTACGCAGCCTTGTTTTGCTGATGAAAACTGAGGTACAACTACTCTTTCTAAAAGTCTAAAGATATGAATATTTGTAAAAGCACTCTGAGATCTATACTGGGAAAAGCAAAATATTTCTTCACAGTGTACAAATATTCTTATAGCTATAAATATACCTGTACTCATAAATGCTTTCAAGTAGGTTTTATTTTTGACCCTTTTGCAATTAAAATCTAGACCTTGGCAACAATGGGGAATGCAAGGCTGGTGTCCATTGACTTATGGGAACTCTGTGCCTTTGTGGGCATCATAAATACCACAAAAGTCTGCACTTCCATGAGATGCAGATGGCTACTAGTCCTGGACAGCCTGCTTTTGTCTAGGAAAGAAGAAAATGTACTATAAAAGCAATAAAATGAGAAAGCGGTTGCAAGTAGCTCTGTTGCTGCTCTCTGGCTCTTTTCATACTCTGCAGATAGCCATAAAGCTAATTGTGTCTCAGTGCCTGACCTCCGTTTGCTTGGCCTGTGTAAAGCAATCACAGGAAGCTTTTAACCACTCTGTACTTTTCATGCTGAAAACAGCGCCCTGTGCAGTGGCACAGGCCCACGGGGTGAGGGTCAGAGCAGAGCTTGCCAGCCCCAAGGTTGCTTTCCCATGGTATTTGAGTCAGCTTTTTCTCAGTCTCTAAAATAATAAGCTTCAAGGTGGGGCACAGGGTAAGGGAAGCCTCTGACACGGCAGCACAACTCAGCAAGGTCCCTGGGGATGGCTTTCTCCGAGTAAGGCTAAGGAGAGGGCAGGATTAGCCATGGCAACATTGGTGCTTCCTGCTCGCTGCCTCCTGGGAGGATCCACACGGCAGGAAGGTCCAGCACTAATGCACAAGAGGGGAATAAGAAGGATCTGGGATGCTCTGGAAAGCAGAGCAGCACAGGAGGAAGGCAGAGAGGCTGTTGGGTGAGAGTAGAGACCTCAGAGTAGAGACAGCTACGAGGGCCAGCGTTCAAAGGAAACAGAAATTGCTCTAAACCTCTCTTTTCTATTAAAAATAATGGCTCGGTTATAAAATGGAAGTTTTCACATTGCAACATGCTTTACATTCTGTGACCAAAATCTGGGTCCTTTAGAACCCTTCATTTTACTCCCTGCACACAAATGTACTTATATACACATACCAACACATGGTAACTGCAACTCGCTGTAACATTTCCCTGCTCCTGACATAGTAATATCTGATGATTACCTTTAAAAATAGCAGTTTTGAGATTAGAAGGCTAAGGAGCTTCAGGTTTTCAAAGAAATGCAAGGTTGCATTTGGCATATTTCTTTCACTAATTCAACCTTACACATTCGTGGTTCCCAAGAGAAAAAGCAACGTGTAATTGCATAAGGAAGGCTGGAGAGGGGTGGGTGAAGCGGAACAAAGAGCACATTTTCAGGAGCTTTGAAAGCTGGTGCTGCTTATCAAGATCAATGATATGCCATCCCAGAGGAGTGCTGAAAAAGCCTTTGTACTTCTGCTCCCCTGTTGCTGGTTTGTATTTTGTATTTCTAAGCAGGCAGTCTATAGACAGCGTACATGTATAGGCATGTTTAAGCACACACAGCAACCATGCAGCACTATGCCAGAGAGTACATATAAATAAGGTCATACTACGCAAGGCCAGGTGATGCAAGGAAATGCGTATTTAAATTAGCACTTAATTAATCCAAAGACAGAGAAACAGTTGAGAACTGATAACATTTTTCTATGATCTAATCAATAAAATATCCACCTAGCAGATGGAAAATGGTTTCCACTGCATGGACAGCAGTGTGTTTTAGCTTTGACCATAGGGTGTAAAAGATATATCATTAGGAAATACTGCAAATAGCAGATTTTAAAAAAGGTAAACAAAGAATAACAAAAAGTCTAGTTGAGAATAAGTAGTAATATATCTAAATCAGGTTTAAATCAGGTTCAGAAAGAAGTATGACCCATTCAAAAAAGACAACATCAGCCTTTCCAAGAAGAACTTGCTATAAGAGGTAATAGAAGTCTACTGACCAGAGAAGGCTTTCTGAGCTACTGATTTCATAAAAAGGTAAATACCTTTGCAAGGCAGGGTGCAAGATAAGGAAAGAAAAAAGAAAAGAATTCTTCCCTCCTACCAGCAACGGGCAGCAAAGTTTTCAGAACTCAGCTTGAGATTTCGATAAATAATTATGTTTTTTTCCAGCTGAATAACCAGCCAGACATAGCAAACTGTAATTAACACCAGGAAGCATAATACCATTTGGCATGCTCACACCTTGTTTCTGAACAGGAGGATACAAGAACCCCTTAAAAGCTATTCAAAGAAACTTATAATTATCTGCTAGTGTGATCAGGCTCTCCTAATAATGTCACGCCTATTGAGTGCACCCTATTGAAAAGCCCACATGAAAATGCACACTTCCACAGATCCGTACGCTTATGTCAGAATCTCTCATTTGAAGATCTGAGAAAGCAAAGGAGCATTGCTATGGAGATTAAGAAATTCAGCTTAGCATTGTAAAATAGCATTGTGATTGAATAATATTAGCACCAACTAATAAGTGCTAATAATAAGTGTGCCAGCATTTCTCATTAGAAGAAACCATATGCAGTGAGTGGCTTATAGCTAGGCTGAAAAATGTTAAAATGCTATAGAGGTGAATCTCAAGTTAAAAAGTTCTTTGAACACTTCTAGAGTCTTGGTGAACTAGAACAGAATCTTTGAACTGGGCAAGAAATGGTCAGGAAAATGGACAAGAAATATCTACTTCTGACTGTGTATGAAGTATGAAAACAGTGTGATAATCTGTTTACAGAAGGCCTCCAACTTTCAATCATCCCTAATGAATAGCAGGGGGGAACACAATATACCCTGAAAATTCAGTGAGTAAATTCCAAACTGGATACTCAGCTATATGTTGTGCATGCAAAATATCTAACAGAACGTGATTAGCAATCCTCAAATGGTTATGGCAATACCAATCTGACAGACATCCCCATGTATGACTAAGGTAAACATAATTTAATTTTGTCCTAAATTATCCTGATATACAGAATGTTGAAGGGAATTTGTTTAGAATTCTGACTAGAGATGAACAAGCTATTGCTCACAGAGCATTATGATTATGCAAGTTATTACAGAGATGATAAAAACTAGTATTATTACAAAATACCTATCATAACAAACTCTCTTTTTTTCATTTTTATTGAATATGAAACAAAGATCTCTTCATCTCCAACTTTACCTAAAAGGAACCATTAAAAGTGTTCCCAATCTGACTGTGTTAGTTACCAGATACTTACCTATTTTAATTTAGAAAGAATGAGGAATATAAGCAAGAAATGGAGACGCTTGCTCTCTTAAGTCAATTAGTCCTTATAATTTAGAATGTACTGCTGAGAATTAAATACAGTGGCGTCCCACATAATTCCTGTGACAGAGCTGCTATTTTCTTGAAGGGTTGCTGCAGACACATGAATATATGTGGATATGTAGCTTGCAGAAGGTGCGTGGCACCTGTCTGTTACCATGCAAATAAGAGATCTTTGCAGGTGCTGAACTCTGCCATGGACTAGTTGACTTTATATCTCCTGCCATTTGAAGGCTGAAGCTACTGAGCAGTTTAGCAGATAGTCAAGGCTTCTCAACCAGACTGGACGAGATTTCAGAACACGGGACAAGTAGGACAAAAGCGCTTTCTTTGTGCCATTTTGCCTCCCTTGCCCTTTCAAATGACCTTGGGCCTCATCTCACAAACACTCACCTCCGGAGGTACCAGCTATTATTTCTGTATTCAAGCTGATCATACCACTGCCATTCGGAAAATGCCCTCAAGGCTGCAAAAACCTTCAGACAAAGTGTGTGTGCGGGGAAGATATATGATGCTGCATTAATAAGAACTGTAATTAATGTCCATAAAACAATGCATTACCATTCTCTTCATCTCCTTGGAAACCTGGTGAGCTCCAAGGTGGTTATAAAAAGGACGGTCAACACCCCAGTGTGGTGGGTTATGGCTGATGGAATTCGTGCGCTGCCGGTTCATCTTGGCTATTGTGGCTTTCTCGTCTTTCTGAAATACAGAAAAAGAAAAAAAATGAGAATCTATTTTGAAAAAATTCCAAGTGAGACATTCTCTGTGTTGATTGCTGCTCTCTTCACACCTGCATGGCAAAAAATTTTAAATGATTGCCCCTAAGTGGTGCCCACTGTTTTACCCATTTGCTTGTTTTGACAAACCACCATAGCCCTCTCTGTGAAAACACAGAGAATGTTCCCAAACTCAAAGATGTCCACATTTTTATGATTCATTTAAGATAGGAAATAATAATAGGGAAAAAAAAGACAAGACTGCTGTGTCTGCAAGCAACACAACACAAAGGATAAAAGGACATGCAGAAAGATCTGATTAAAGAATGGGCACTGTGACAGTATGGGAATGAAGGACATCTTTCTCTGCGGGTCACTTTCCACCCTTGCAAAAACAGAACATCTTTCCACAGGAGACAAGGAGAGACGATAAATCTTGCAAACAACTTTACTGTGTGAGTGCTAAGGGTAACGATGCTGCAGGAGTGTGACAAAATTGTCTCTCTGTCCCCTAATGTTAGGAGCCAATTTTGTCACTGGCAGCAATGTCCCCAAATTTCAGACAGGGTCTTTGGTTTTATTATTAGAGACGGTTTCAAATTGTTGTTGTAATTTGAGCTTACTGCAAAGTTTTCATTGCATCTGACGGTAAACTTTTATTCAAGCTCAGTTAATGAAAAAAAAATTTAAAAAGGCAAAAAAAAACCCCAAAAGCAGAAGTGCAAAATATAATTAAGCCACAAAATAGACTTCCTCCTTCCCTGCTTTGAATGTATTCTCTAGTTAGAAAGATGGGCAAGTCCTCCAGGGGGAATGTTTCCAGTGGAAAGTCAGGAGCTTTCCGTACACAGTGAAACCCCTGGATCTTCTCCAGCATGGACTGCCCTGCTCCCAGGAGGAATCACTGTGTCACTGACTGTGCTGACTGAAAAGGCAGAGGGGCAGCAATGGCCATATCCTTACTGGAAGAGACACAAACTTTGGAAAGCTTGAAGAATCAGACAGTGCTGATATCTAAAATTTGCTGATACATGAAATATCAGTTTGAGATCAAACTTTTTTGCCTACTTTCATGGAAGTGATGAAGAAGTTAAACATAATAGTTAATTTTGGATTTCAGAAAGTGTTCAGACACCTGAATAATTTAAGAAAAAAGTAACACTTGTTTTAAACTGAGTAGACCTTTCATTTAAGCCCTCCATGAAAATACACATTGCTCTGCATCTGCTTTTGCCTGGAGGCTGTTTTCCCTACCTAATTCCTTTGAATCCCTGCTACTCCCAGTTACGTGCACCTGTCAGGAGGTTGCAAAATACCTGGTGTAATTTCCATGGTAACCAGAAAGTTAACTGCCAAGTGTCACACTGCTTTAATCTTTATTTCTTTTTTAATAGAAATAAAAAGCCTGTTCAAATTCAGTGCGTGACTGACAGCCATGGGAAATCATCATCTCTTTCCTTGCGAAGAGGAGACAGCTCCAAAAAGGCCACTTCCCATGGGACCACGTGGACCACGTGTTCCCCACGCAGGGACCGGCTCTCCTCCCACGCAGCCGTGTGGGCTTCCCGGCCATGAGTCAGGGACAAGGGGCCATGTGAGATGGGACAGCAGCGCCAGACACCCAACCAGCCCTGTGATCAGACGTCGTTGTGGTCACCACAGCCCCGGGTACCAGTGAAGCTCTTTCCTCACCAGCCAGAAGGCAGCGGAGGGCTTTTGAGCAAACTCAGTGCCCACCACTGCTTCCTCACCCCCAAGCGCTGGCAACTCCATCCCTCAGCACCAGACAAACTGCACAGGAGCCATCACGACAGAGCCACTGGATAACCTCCAAGAGGGCTGCGTTTCAAACATTTCTATAAATACACAGATAAATACACAGATATGATGCAACGCTGATGTTCAGATTTGATTTGGTTTGAGGTTTTGTTTTTCAAAAGTCACAGCATGTTATCATGCTCTCAATGATTTGGTCTCTCAAATCATCTGTAGCATTTTAGATGGAATCTCTTTTCCTTAGTTATGTTTTTTTTTTTATGTCTCATGATGCCAGAAGACCGATAGAAAACACAGATTCATTATCTGCATGAAAATATATATTGTGTTCAGCATTAAAAGCTACACTGTCTGTCCATTTTATTACAGCTTAGTGAAGGGTTTTCAACTAGTAGCGATCAAAACACCCAGACACTAAAGCTAGTCTGGGGACCTATAAAAACAAAGCTATTTGGTTACATTACAAATGCTTTCACCTCAAGAGATGATAAAAGATACATGCAACAGATTTTCCCTCATGACTAAAAACATTCCAGGAGGAAGTCAGCCTTAGCAAATTTGCTTGGAATTTAGAAAAGCTTTAATGTCAACTTGGAGCAGATGCACTAAACTCTCTCAGCCACTGAGCAAACTCTCTACCTGTTCTAGTTTTGACTAGTACTGGGTGACTCCCAGACATTACTTCTACTTCATGTCAATCACTTGATTAATTTGAAGGGAATAAAAGACCTTATAGAGTAGGACCATGTTTATTGACACATCTGGGTTGAGGTAAGGTGGGACAAAAGGGTAAACAGTCACTTCTGAGATCATTTCTAACCATGACATCAGGCACCATAAATTATCCATGGCTACATGAACTTCAACAGTATTCCCCCTTTCCCCTTTCAAATGGTTTATACAGAGTTGTGAGCCATGTTTCCATACTATTTCCCATCAGATTTAGCATAGCAACACTCATTCAAAACACTTTTTTTTTTTTTCCAAATGACATTTTAAAAAGTTGAACCAGATTATTTTCTAGAAAATCACTTGTTCATTGGATCATGAAATAAAAGAAATTTAAACAATGAGGAATTAACACTGTTTAGCTCCTCTGTGGAAATTTAGGAATATCCTCGCTCTGCTTCTTCCTAGTTAAAGGGCAGCATGAGGACAACTTACACACAGTGCAGCCTCAGGCATAAGAAAACGGGGAAGAATAAAGAGAAGGAATTGACAATACCTTTCAGTCCTCCTTATAACAATACTTCCAGCAACAGAGCAGGTACAGAAGTTTCTGACATTAATGAGCTTTTCAAATTTACCATGGCTAAACTCCAAAAGATGCTGTGGGAACTTTTCAAATCTGGACTCTCAAAGAGACTGTAAACCTTATTCCCAGAGGTTTTATTGTGTTCCCATCACTGGTTCCCACACAACAAGCTACAGCATTGCTATAGCAAAACTGCAGAAAGAGATGGGATTTTCTTATACTGATCAATGGCAAAAAGCACGTCCATGTTATTTTTCACAGTGTATGGTAAGATTTTGCATCATATGTGATGACCATCATGGCAACAAAGCAGTGATTCTGAGCATGGATCAGACATTCCTAATTCATCTATATATATTGTTCCCTACATTCTCTTGATGCTGTATGTAGTCACTCCCATGTCAGTAGGACATCACAATATTTCTTGCAATGATCCTTCATAAATCTACATGGCAGAACCCTGCTGTTTAAATTTGTTAACTCTAGTAAATATCCCATTAGGCTGATGAAATTTTAGGAGACTCACATGCACAACATTTAACTGACCGATTCTGTTTCTTCAGCTGGATGGAGTTCCAGGATGCTATTTAGAAAAGAATGAGAATTGTTTTTCTAGGAGTTACAGCCAAGTTTGCTGAACCATTTTAAGGCCACCATCAACAATTCTTCCTGAAATTATTGTGTACTTACTATTGTTAAGAGAAACGCCCATATTTACTGCAACTGAAACACATTAAAGAAAAATAAACATTTTTCAGTTTCCCCACTTGGTGCAGTCAGCAGTGTGCAGTCAGCATTATTGCTCATCTGTTGACAGTCACATTTAGTTCCCACATGCCATCTCCCCAGTCATCTAACAATTTTCAGGACAATAAAACTAACTGCAATCCAGATTTGCTATTAAAATCCTATTCTCCTTAAACACAGGTCTCTTCTTCACTCCTCCATACACACACTTTCCCACTGTTCTCCGAGTAAAGCTTTTACCAATTCTCAGCACTGATTAGAAGAGCAGTCATAAAGCTTCTGGAAATTAATGCAGCACCTGATCTCAAATAGTAGAAACTTTCAATAACCACCCAAGTGACATGCTCCTATACAAACTCCAGAAACTTGGGCAACATGGAAATCTGTACTAACGGATATTCTAAGGATAATTAAACTGGATCCTGTGAAAAGTAGAGATGTGACAGAATACTAGTGGTGTGACTGGGACAAAAGTTTTGAATAATGCACTTTTCCCAGAAGGATACATATAAAACTGAAGGAGGTGGGGTAAAACACTGTGTGTTAGGAACTCTACAGGATGCAATTTAAGTTTAAAAAACAGGATAGCATGAACAAAATAAAGTCACTGGGTCAATATTACCTTGGGGAAGGATGAAGAAGTTCCACTGAGTAATCCACTAGGAAGCCTCAGGGTTAAGTTTTGGTATCAATAAAGATGAGGTTGTAGTTATTCTATCTGATTTTCTAGATGGAGAATGAAGATGCAAAGCTAGTAATGGAGGAAGGACAAAGATCTCCTTGGAGAATTCTTGTTTCTCCCGTGCTAAGGCACTAAATGCAAAAGGAATATATATATATATATCCCAACCAAATGAAAAAATGTAAGAGTCTCCAGACTGAGATAGCTGAAATGCTACTTCAGCTACAAAACAGTGAATAAGGATAAAAGTCACCCTATAAAATGAGGATAACAGAGATTACAAAAACTACATCCATCTAGAACTGAAGGAACAGATTGCCTCTCTTTTCTCATAATCACCACCACAGTAGTGGGAAAAGAGAAGAGGGATCATAGGAGCAGTGCTATGAAATGGAAAATATGGCTAAATTGGAAGTGAAAACTAAAGTGTAATGTGCTGAAGTGAAAAGGACATCCTCCATCCCAGATCTATGCACAACTGCCAAATGCAATTTCAGTTCTGGTAACAGACACTTTTTAGACAGCTATTTAGTTAGAGATCATGACACAGAACTGCAAATGCTGGGCTGGGATGAATAGCCTCGGGAGCATCCAAGATATTTTAAACAGCAGAGATACAGTAGCTCACTGGCCTGCTTTTATCCACAGAACATTTGTCAGATAGATGTGCTGGAGGTCAGTGGATAACACAGAGCGGGGAAAAAAAGGTTGGGCAAAGAGGTGGTTTTGGTAAAAGGACAAGAGGTAGTTTTAAGTATTAGTCTCGATGAAAAGCTGCTAACAGAGTTACCCAAATCCTGGGGCAGATTTTGTCTATTTTTTTCCTCATCCCATATGACACAAAGTGAATTAATGATGCTCTTCGCTACTGAGAGAAGCAGAGGTAGTATTTGATACATAAAAAAGCAGTATTAGACAGCACTGGATACTTGAGGATTGGAGTAAGAGAAGTAGGAACTGGGATACTCTAATGTTGAAAAAGAAAGATCATTCATTTAAAGTCAAGATTTCACTTACTTATCAGTTATCACATTAGTTCATCACAGAATAACTATGAAGCATAGTGCAGGTGTGCAACTGGTAAAGGTTTCCTTTGATGACCAGGAAAATAGACTGCTATCATTGAGAGAAAACATGAGGAATTAAAAAAGGTAGAGAGGGAGGGAAGGTATACAACTGAAGTCTGGAAAAGAATAGTTTTAGGAAAGAAAGGCTTCGGACAAAAGACCAGTTTTAAGCTACAAGAAAACTCTGACACAAAACAATAGGTGAAGGCTAGAGATGAATAAAAATAAACCGGAGATTAAAGGATGTTCTCAGACATCAGAGCAATCATGTCCTAGAAGAGCATTATTGAGAGCAAAAATACTACAGCAGATTGAACAGACCTTTATGGTGGAGCCTGCTAAGCTTATGACAAGAATTATCTGCTGGGCATACTGCTTTCAATAGCACTGATGTACATTTGCTCACCCGAGAGATTCTTTCCAGTTCCATGTTCCTGTCTTCATTGTAGCTCATAATCTTTGCATAAGGTAAAGGCATAATCTTTGCCTTTCTTACATGCTCTGAGGAACAGCAAGGTAAAAGATAGTCCTGGTTTATAAACGATATCCACAGGCATGTAGGTTTAGATTGCTGTGAAATGCATGGAACTCATACAGGTAAGATCATTGTTTTATTTCTAATTATCTCCTTACAATCTTTGTTTGAGAAAGTGACAATAAATGCAAGAAAAACAGATTTGCACCTTTGAACCTGTGCTTCAGAAACAAAATAAAACAAAACAAAACAGCTTTTTTTGGGGAGGAATGCAGCTCTGCAATAATGAGGTCACTCCTGCACTTTTCTAGGGTATCCAAAAAGCCTTTTACACACAAGCAAGTGCTTCCTCATAAGTGCAGCAGTCAGAGGACAGTGGAGAGAGAAAGATGAGGAGAGAGAAATCAGACGAAGTAGATTTTGAATTTCTTCTGTTTATATTCTCTTTCAATAGGAAAAGATCTTTCTGTGCATCACAAAGTCAGCCAGGGCTTTGTTTTCAGCTCTGAAGATGTTATTTTAAAAGCTGAAGAACCAAAATTTAGCTTTTTTTTTTTTTCCCTGAAACTCATCTAAATATATTCCAGTTAACAGCATCTTTAAGAAGGAAAAAAAAAAAAATCTAAATTTTTGTTTTTTTTTTTTTCCCTGAACCTCATCTAAATATATTCCAGTTAACAGAATCTTTAAGAGGAAAAAAAAAAAAATCTAAATTTTTGTTTTTTTTTTTTTCCCTGAACCTCATCTAAATATATTCCAGTTAACAGAATCTTTAAGAGGAAAAAAAAAAAAATCTAAATTTTTGTTTTTTTTTTTTTCCCTGAACCTCATCTAAATATATTCCAGTTAACAGAATCTTTAAGAGGAAAAAAAAAAAAATCTAAATTTTTGTTTTTTTTTTTTTCCCTGAACCTCATCTAAATATATTCCAGTTAACAGAATCTTTAAGAGGAAAAAAAAAAAAATCTAAATTTTTGTTTTTTTTTTTTTCCCTGAACCTCATCTAAATATATTCCAGTTAACAGAATCTTTAAGAGGAAAAAAAAAAAAATCTAAATTTTTGTTTTTTTTTTTTTCCCTGAACCTCATCTAAATATATTCCAGTTAACAGAATCTTTAAGAGGAAAAAAAAAAAAATCTAAATTTTTGTTTTTTTTTTTTTCCCTGAACCTCATCTAAATATATTCCAGTTAACAGAATCTTTAAGAGGAAAAAAAAAAAAATCTAAATTTTTGTTTTTTTTTTTTTCCCTGAACCTCATCTAAATATATTCCAGTTAACAGAATCTTTAAGAGGAAAAAAAAAAAAATCTAAATTTTTGTTTTTTTTTTTTTCCCTGAACCTCATCTAAATATATTCCAGTTAACAGAATCTTTAAGAGGAAAAAAAAAAAAATCTAAATTTTTGTTTTTTTTTTTTTCCCTGAACCTCATCTAAATATATTCCAGTTAACAGAATCTTTAAGAGGAAAAAAAAAAAAATCTAAATTTTTGTTTTTTTTTTTTTCCCTGAACCTCATCTAAATATATTCCAGTTAACAGAATCTTTAAGAGGAAAAAAAAAAAAATCTAAATTTTTGTTTTTTTTTTTTTCCCTGAACCTCATCTAAATATATTCCAGTTAACAGAATCTTTAAGAGGAAAAAAAAAAAAATCTAAATTTTTGTTTTTTTTTTTTTCCCTGAACCTCATCTAAATATATTCCAGTTAACAGAATCTTTAAGAGGAAAAAAAAAAAAATCTAAATTTTTGTTTTTTTTTTTTTCCCTGAACCTCATCTAAATATATTCCAGTTAACAGAATCTTTAAGAGGAAAAAAAAAAAAAGCTATTTCCAAAGGAGCTGTAATTCTGAAACACATAAGAGTTCCTGGAACAAAAATATTAGATAAACATTCTTCCCATTTACTCTGTGCAAAAGAAATGGTCATAACACAATGAATTCATTTAATGGCTGAAAAAGTCAAATAAACAAAAAAGACAGAAAATTCAAAGCTATGATTCCCTATAGCAACATTAAACAGAAAGAGTATGACAGTACATGTTGTTATATTTTATGCATCCATTCTAGATGATACTGGTCGGATTTGATGGCTATGGGACTGATAGATCTGATGGGCCTATGTGAGCAGAAGAATAGCTCAGGCAAACAGTTAATTAGGTCAGCTACCAGGATAGTGCAAATTATCCTCAATGTGAATTAGCTCCTCTAGCATACACCTTTAATTAAACTGAATTTCTGCTCCCATTATTTCTTATTCTGTATACTCATTTCTTTACATGCATAATTATTGGAGTTCACTGAGCTCTTCAATGGAATTTCCTCCCTACTTACACAGGAGAGAATTATGAAAAAACTCTGATGGTCCATATATTAAAAAACATTGGCTGCCCCACTCCTGGCTGACTTAAGGTATGAATAGCCATCCATTGAAGACTGATTTTATCAGACTGTGCAGATGTAAAGATCTGTTTGAAATTCAAACTCTACCAAATGCAGAGACCAAGCATAAGAAATAAGAACTCCAAAGGGTCAGTGTCTCAGGGAGTCACAGTTTTTTAAGATTAAAGCACTATCTCAACTCCAGTTGCAGCTAAGCAGCTTGTGCTTTCTAAAAAGGCAGAGAAACCAGAACTTCGTGCCACGACGCAGATGTAACTTATCTCACTTGAGCCAACAGCAGGATTTTAATATAAGACCCACAAGCATGAGCTCGTACTGCTTGAACATAAGAATTAATAATATCATTTGGAAGTTAAGAGCAGACATTAATTAGGCAGCTAAACAGGGACAAGCCCTGTCACTCTGCATGAAATGCATAGACACTGCAGTAGACAGAAAGGAGGCAACTGGCAGCCTGAGGGAAGGAGATGATAAAATATCTTTTATCTTCTTGTAGAAATCAGAACCCAACTGAAAATCACCTATCAAAGCACCCACCAAGGCCCATTCTTACTGGAACCTGATAAAACCAACATCCTGGGAAGGGATAAGACTTTCAAAACAACAACAAAACAACTCTTTTCCATTCAAAAACAATACACAGCTGACTAGAATTGAAGCCTTCTGAATACAGCAAGCACAGGGTGCAGGAAAAATTTAACCTGCCCTTGTGTGGCCCCAAGAAGATAATTTTTAAGTAAGAGATGAGGTATGTTTTCACTGACAAAAGAGCTGCCGCTAGCCCAGCTTTAGCTCCCTGATATGAATCCTGGGACTTGTGTATGAGGACAGCAGGAACCCAGACACAACTGACAGGAACCCACTGCTAACTTATGTGAACATTTATGGCCTTTACTGGGACGGACTCAAATGAAAACCTGTTTAAACACATCATAATAAAGTCATTAAAATCAAGAAGAAATGGAAGGGAAAAAGTGCATCTAGCAAATATTCAAGGAACACTGTCGGCTACCGGAGAAAGATTTTCTCACTTCTGAGCTTTCTATTATCTTAAAATGAGGTTTTAAAGAGGGAGAGAACTTTAAATTAATCACAAAGGCATAGAAAATGGCTATGGGAGCGAAAATGGTACAGTAATAGAATGGGCAAACCAGGAGCTACTCAAACTCTAAACACTAATATCCATGACCTTGGGTAACAATTTCTCTAACACAATAATTACCTAAGCCTGGTGCATGTCCCAGTTATTAATTACTCTGGGATGGATACATCATATTACAGCAGCATAATAGTAGTGCCAAGAGACTGCAGTTAAGGGCTACACTGTGTAACAAAGCTGCAATAAATACAGACAAAATAGTGAAAGGATGAAGTGAGGTGGAGAACATTTTATTTTACACATGGAGGACCAAGTCACAAAGATGTGAGTTCCCCAAAATCAAAGTCTGAAATGGGATCCAGATCTCTGAGTCTCTGGGCAGTCTCCTAGTTACAAGATGGCCCTGTGTTTAAAAGTCAAATCAAGTCTAAAGAGCTCTAGGTCTAAGGTTTTGAGTGTTTTGCTTACACATGGAGCAGTATCCTGACATCCACTGTAGTGTTCCTCTTCTCTCAAGAGAGACCTTCAGTTCCTCATGAGGACACATGAATGGATACTCCTGATTCAAGTCAATATAGGTTCCCCACCTCTGAAGATGAGTCCTAACCATAAGACTCTTTTGCTTTATGTCCTTAAATGTGCTCAGCAATAAAGTGTTTTAGCTACAAACATCATTTGGCCCCCTGACAGGCAGCAATGCTCAGGAAACAACGATCTTGTACTGCAAGCCCTAATCCTCTTTTGAAGATTGACAATTGTTAATGAGATTTATCTCAGGAGCAGATAAAAAAAACAAAACATCAGCCTCTTTCTTTAACATATGATAAGGGATTTTCTTGGAGATTTTTTACACATTATCCATTAAGGAGATTTGAAGTTTCTATTCTCTTATTCTCTCAGGAAATGAGGAAATGGTAGCAAACAACTTACATACAGGCGTTAGTTATTCATGGTAACCATGCTTTTGGAACGTCACAAACACTAATGCATTTAACCCTGCGGTAGCCACATTTATGGCTCTAGGAAGGTTTAACTGGTCTTTATATGTCTCCAGGTACTCTGAATGACAATGCAGTGTCTATGCCTTACAGATCCATTACTGAGTAAGCTCAACTAGATGATCAGAATGGTCATTTTCCAGTCTTAAGGCCTACCATTAGAAAGAACACAAACTAGTGATAACATAAGCTTATTTTGCGGTATTGGCAGTGTTACTTCAAAAAGTAAATTTACTGGCTGAAGTCCACTTGAGGTTTACTTGATTCAAGTTCAAATCACTAGTGCCCTAGTAGTCATATTCTACCTTATTCATTTCATACTGAGGGGTAGGTATGATCTCATCCCACTGCCACAACGGTCACCTGGCGTTACAGGGGCTCAAATCTTCCCATCATTTGAAACAGACCCTGAAAGGTGACGATAAGGACTAATCTAAATGGGAGCTTCACGTTTGAGGCAACATGGTGAGTGGGCGGGAAAAAACACCTCTCTCCATACTGAGATACTACAGAGATCTTTGTGTTTTAATCTGTTGTTTTCTACTGCAATCTAACATGCATACATTTAAAAATATATATATCTGTATTAACAAAATTCTCACAACGATTTCGAAAAGAACCAAGGACAGATGCTTTGATAGAACTAGAAAGCGCTCTGCACAGAAATCTTTTTCATAAGGTGGCTATGTCCTTTTCTACATAGGTAGTTTTGAGGAGGAAGGTGAAACAGGAATTTTTGTCACCGGAGATCAGGTAGTCAACAACCTTGTACATCAAGAGTTCTCACCCAGCTAGAAGGACTGGTATTCACTCAGCTTTGATGTGCCAGAGGGCATCCAGCTGTTAGAAGTATCTGAAACCTGCATTAGCTTGTTTGATCTTACCCGTTTTTGGCTGCATCGTACAATCAAGAAGGTCTCGATACTGTGCTCTTTCAGATAAGCGTTGCGTTCCCCTCCGAAGCCTAGCTCCACTTCGTAGTCTCCATTTAGATAGTTTAGAGTTGCTTTTGTTATGTGGATGCGCCTTGAATGAGACAAAAGACAAGCTGGCTTTGTGCTGTCTTAAGAGTTATTACCCATCTATAACATTTGTTCCTGCAAGAAACTGCTCCCGTGTACTAAAACGATTAAGAAGCAAGAAATGATTTATTTAGTCATGTCACTATTCTTAAAAATGTAGTGCAGGATTTTGTCCATTTAAAGGAAGGAAGATGGGAGGAATCTTCTTAAAGAGATGCTTTCATATTAAACATATTCTGCATCAATTTATAAGCACCTTACCAGATTAAAAAAAAAAAAAAAAAAAACACTCCCCTTTTTTACTTTGTTCTGACATACAGCAGATTTCCCTTTAAAAACTGCATTTCACAAGGACATACATATGCAGCAGCCACATGTAATACGTATTATAGCATATATCTTGTTTGATATATCACATTAATCACTGAGGTACCAGAGAACCTCGCAGAGGTATCCTGTGAAGCAGCAAAGTCTTATGCTTTCTTCCAGAGCACAAAATGTAGAAAAGCATGTAGAAGAATTTTCTCACAGAGACAGCTTGGCAGCAAATTAGTCTTCAGTTGGTCCATAAAGGGGTGAAGAAGAACTAATTCTGATCTCTCAAAGGAATGTTTCAAAACAAAAAGCTAGTCTAAAATATTGCTTCTTACAATGTCCACTGTTAGCTGGTACGATCTCCGACAAGTACTATTAACATAGAGTCACATCTCTGTAATCATGACCTATTCTGCTAATGATCATACAGAGATCAGCTGATTTCTGTTGTATCTATCAGCTTTGTTTCACAGAGAATAAATTGAGTTCTTACCGTAGAAGAATATGCTCCTCTTGGATTTAGCAGATTTTCTGTAATCAAAGACACGTTGACACGGAACAGAATAACTTTGCCAACATCTGTACATGTTTAAAAAGCTACACCCCCAGTTCTTTTTATAATAGACATATAGAGTATCTGAAATTCTCTCCCTCACTTCCGAATCTTGCTGTGAGATGTCAGAAGTAAAATGACACATGGGTTAACAGCACAGTTTGCTAAGACAACTTACCCAGCTTTGCCCCCTGCTTCCATGTGGTTGGCTAACGTAACATCATTCGACCACACATCAAACTGCCACTTTCTCAGGCCCAGGACCCCGCAGTGAACTCTCCCACTATGGATTCCAACCCTCATGTTGACATTTACTCCTGTCACCTCCCGGACTAATCTGAAAAGAGATATGAGAAAAGAAGCGCGTCACAAAGAACCACATGCTTGTAGTCAGTGGCACAAGCACCCAGAACTCAAAATCCAAAGTGAGTTATACATTAGTCAGGTACACACAGAATACTCTTCACCCACAACACCTGGACAACAACACAAAAATGGATAGGTTGTACTGTCTTTGGGCTGGCTGGCCAAGCAGAATACTAAATAGATAGGGAAGTCCTTGGGTAAATATACCGAGGTAAAGGTGGGGATGCATGAAAAAATTCTTTGGGCAGAGAAAGGAATAAAGCACTGTTTTGTGATCCAATCTGTGATACCAAAACTGGATAACTTGCTAGGACTCTGACCCTCACTAAAGTGAAGGGAAATGATTTCAGAGATCTTGATTTGTCTCTATGGCACCAAACATCAGCTGTTCCATGGATGAAATACGATATGTGTGTGAAATACCCCACTGCAGTTGGAAAGCTCAACCAGAAGCAGTCAGAGCAGCAAACCAGAGAACCACATCTATTGCTGTCACTGCAAACAGGCAGCTACAAATACTCAAACTCTGATTTTAATGAGGTCTTGGATGCTCTGCTTACTCCAAAAATGACTGTTGGAATACTTTGTGGGTTTTGCCCTTTTAGGGCAAAAGTTAACTTCAAGAGTTGTTCACATGGAAAATATACTGAGGAATGCGGGTAGGGGAAAGTCTCGATGAGGCCATCAGAACAACTCAGCTTCTTATTATTGTTGGTCACATCATTCCCACAGTATATATGTTTCAGAGGGAAAATCCCCTAACATCACATAGAACAGAACTGTTCCATATGTTGTTAGTTTCTTGCAGTGTGAACTTGTGCTTTGTACTTATCAAAATTCAACCTATTTAACTTTCAAGTTCATCTAGTCCTTTCGGAATTACAGAGTCTTGATAGATAAGTCTTTCCAACTTCCTAACATCAGTATATATAATAGAATATAGAATCTGTATATAGAATAGAATAGAATAGAATTCTAATATTTATGCTTTAGTTATTAATGAAGATGAAGGATTGAAGATAGACCAATTCTGGAATATAGTTCACTCCTCACAGTTTAGTATGTGTCCCTTACAACACATTTCAATACCACTTCTCCTTGAAACAGCTCCTACCTTAAAATTCCTTTCTCCTTACAAACCCTATCTTCTCTCATTTCACTAGCTGTTCACAGAAGTGACACTGATTTTATTAACAAGTTGCTGAGATAGCTCCACCCTCTGCAGCAGGGAAGGGAAAGTCCATACTGATAAGTTGCCAAAAGCTTATGAACCAAAAGAGCTTCAACCACATCACCTTGGAGAGCAATTTTTTAACTGCATTTATACTGATAGTGTAGAAAATAATTCTGTTTTTCTGACCTGAGGCAGCTTTCCCTGCTTATTGTGGACATACAAAATAAACCTATGAACAGGGGCCAGCATTGGTGAAGCCTGCAATTCAGTGTTCAATAAATATTTGTTACCTTAGTTGTGAAACCTCTTATCGTGATCCTTAGGGCAGGAAGGAAAGAGGGAAGCAAGGAGCAGTGAGAACAGAGGCATGTTCCAGACTTAGATAATGTTAACTTTGTTCATCGTACAGCAAATGCAAAACAAATTTTGAAGGCTGATGAAGAGCTGTTTGTAAACAAACACTGAGTGTACTTTAGCTATATGTTTATCCCAAGGCAAGGTGGTTGCAGTTAATCAATGATGTCTAGACACCCTGGGTATTATAGCCTTGTGGGGGAATTCAAAGCAATGTGTCAAGGTCTATGGATTTCACCAGGCCACATAATGTAGAAAGTGAGATTTTTATGGTTAACAAACTGGTTAAAGTTTTAGATACTTTTAATATGATATACACAGTGTTGCCTTCATGGGGCAGGTAACTAAAAACCATGCCTTTTAGCATGTGACAAAACACATCCTCACCTACTACTTAGTTTATACACAAACCCCGAAGAAAACTGGGGAAACGCAGCACAGTTTAACAAAGGGAAAGTGCAGACAGTAAGTCTTGATAGTGCACACTGCGTATAAAGCAAAGGAATGATGCTGCACATAAATGGAAGTTCAATTTATTGAAAAGAATGATAGAAGAACTGCAAAGGGACCTTGTTACCATCAACACTTTAGAAGTTGCTTACACAAATTAAAAATTAGAAAAGAACAAACAAGGTAAAAAGAAGCCAAGTCTCTGAGACAAGGAGGGTAGATGTTAAGGTCAGCTCAATTACCATGCAAAACTGAGTGAACCTAAACTTCAAGTAAAAACAGTGACATGTAACACAAAAAGGATAACCAGGAAAAGGGCATTACAGAGGTAGAACCAAATTAAATACTGTAATGTCTTTGAGACAACCAAATAATCTCCCTTCCCTGAATTCTGAAAGAACTGGGATGTGAAAGCCCATGTCTGATGCAAACAATATTCAGTACATCCTCGAAGTAATGGGATTAGATTTGAATTATGTATTTGCTACTTGGTACAAAGACAGAAATGGTTAGCACAAATACAGGAAGGCTGGTCTGACCACAGGAGCAGGCAAAGCTTCAGAACAGGTTTAAAAAAAAAAAGTTAGACAGGTAAATAAATGGTAATAAAAAAAACACCATGGGTCTATCCCAGGTTGTGTCTGATTTTCTTCAAAAACTAATTTGTCTAAATTAAGAAAGCCTTTGATCTCACCTATTTGGTATTGGGTTACATGAAGATAGAGTAGTTAAACTAGTGAAGAGAGGCCTTAGCAGAATTGTGAAGCGAGAAAGAAGTTTGATTGAAGACAGACAAATGCAGAGTGATTGCAATTTAATAAAGTTGTTCTTTCTCCTCTGATTTCATCCTTCTGTAGCTCACAGGAATTCTCCTTTGGGAATGCAATGTCTGCTAACAACAGTAACCTTTGCTTTCCTCACTGGGTGGTTCAGTTCTGATATCTATGTGGTTGTAGTGGAATCAAGCATTTCTCCCTGTGTGTTTTGTTTTCTGGTTTCAGTTGGTCTCCATTTTTGTGAAAATCAGTTCCCTGGTTTGGCTACCTAACTGTTAATGCAATGAAGACCTACTTGGAAAGAGAATCTGTTGCTATTTGTTCTGAAATTCTCCATGGGGAACATGGTACTTACGAGATGGCCTCTATCATGTCCATTCCCATTTCAACACAGCAGTGCGCATGGTCAGCTCTTGCTTCTGGCAACCCAGACACGCAGTAATAGCAGTCACCCAGGATCTTGATACGTAAACAGTGGTTCTCCTAAAAAAAATATTAATAATAATAAAGGAGAGAGAAGTGTTCAGCTTATTTTCATGCTTGTCATAGATTGCCTTTTAGGGCAGTGAATATTTACAGAAATCCAGTGAACCAGCACAGTATGTCATTCTTGCAACAGGAAAATAAATATATCAGAATTATAATAGAAGACTTACAGCTGCTAGCTTATCAAATCTGGCAAAGAGCTCGTTCAGCGTCATGACCAGCTCCTGAGCAGTGCACTGGGAGGCCAGACTTGTGAAACCCTCTATGTCTGCAAAGAGGATGCTTGGGAAAAGAAAAAAAAAAAGAGAAACACAAATAAAAGTGTCATAAAATTTGTTCCAATATTCGTGACAGTTCTGGATGGGGATCCAGGGTTAGGGTTGTGTATGAGATAGGATGGCCCCAGTCCTAGAGGAGCAAGGAGATGAGCACCCTCAGCACCACCTTAGGCTGACAGGCCTCATCCCATGCAACGTTTAGGAAGGGACAACAAAAACACAAGCCTCCCACATCCCTAACCCTTTCCTGGGTCAGAAAATTTACACCATGTTGGGAGCTGGTAGCAGCACGATAACACTATCAACTATTATTAATAACAGGGCTCTCCTACACAACGAACCAATGAGCCCAGCTGTACAGTCAACACTTACCCATTCTCTCCACATTCCTCAGTCTATCAGCTCAGCAAAATCGCCTCCGCTTTAACCCTGCTTCAGAAAATTCACATTCCTCTGCCCGCGCGCCCCTCTGCCAAGGCGGAGGCCCCCGCTAAAGCCTTCCCCGGACAAGAGAGTGGGACCTGCTTCCAGCAGCTTTCCCTGCCTGCTTCCCCGTGCCGGGAGCCTTGACTCCTGCGAGCTGTACTGGGGGAAGCTGGAGAAGAAAATCTACTCTTGTCCCTAGGGTGGCGACGAGGAATCGCTGGTCTTGCTGCAAAACAGCAAGCACAGTCTGGCTGGGGGGCCCTGCTGCCGCAACAGGGCTCCAAGTGCCAGCACGGGCCCGGCACGGCCTGGGACGGGCCCCTGGAAGACGCACGGACTGGTTAAACAGCAAAATCATTTGGATTGCAAGTACGAAAGCCACATTAATTTCAATTAATCAATTTTACAACGATTCTTTTTGTACCCTTTTTCTGGAGAAAGGTTTTTGTCTCATCAATAATGGTGGAAACATAGATCTGCAATCAATACAGCTATTATGCTAAATTTGAAACTTCTCACTAAAATCAGTAGCAGACTATGTCTATATATATATATATTAAGAAATTTTATAAAAATATAAAAATATTTTTTAAAATATAATATTTTTATATATTTATGTACATATAAAATATTTTATATGATCATTATATATTTTTTGTATCTGTGTATATGATATTTTTGTATATTAAAGCAGCAACTAATTCATTTCTTCAAGCTGATTACTGTATCAAGCTGTATATGGATAGCAACAGAAATTAAATTGTAAATACCATGCACTTTGGAATTGTTTTCTGTTTGTAGAATAAAACTCTAATACATTTTAGGCAGACTGCAGAGGCTATTTTTTGAGTTGTAATTCCGCACAATGTCTTCAGACAGAAAGTAAGCAAAAATATTTTCACAAGCATTTTTTACAAATTATTTCAATTCTGGCATGCATTTTGTATTTTCCTTACACATCTCAATGCCAGTAAATCATCAACCAAACATATTGCATTAGATATTTCTTCCTTAGTCGGACTGAAACTAAAATGCACAAGAAAAATACAAAAGGGGGAGGAGGAATACAAGCCTCTCTGAATCAAAATATTTTTGCCTTTCTTTTTAGAAAAATACTTGAAAATATACACACAAAATAAATCCAGATTTGAAATGTTTACAAACAAATGTAAACCTCCCCAAAAAATAACACTTGAAACCAGCCAAAATACTAGAGATGTCCATACTGCTCACCGTGCAACTGAGTATATTTTAATATGTGCTATATAAATAGGAAATTTCTCCAGTTCTTGTAACAAAATGTATCCTACTGGAAGCTTAACAATTCGATAATGGTTCTTTAACAGCATCGCTAACTTTTGAGAAGAGGACTAGCACGGCACAAAAGACACAACATATGAAATGCTGAAAAATAACGCAGGCCCTTTCCTTCGGAGAGATGGGAATTTATTCCCCTTTCAGCATGGGGCAAATTGCAAAATTCCTCACCTGAGGTCAGGATCCCGCTCTTTGCTTGCAGGTGTGTAACAGACACAGCAGAGGAGCGCACGGGTACTGCCATGGTTGGGCAGCGATGAGTATCACTGAAAACACTACACAGGGATGCCCTGAGCTGCCTCCTCCTAGCGCTACTGTGATGTACTAATAAACAGAGATAAATGACTCAGGGTTCTTCCCTCCTTTGCCCATTACTATCAAGCTGGATAAATGGATCAGACATCCCTCCAAGTTCAATCACGGCAATATGCTCAACCAGTTGAATGAAATAATCTGCAGAGATCCGTGGAGCTGACCTACGCACAGATTTATGCTTCCTCGAGTTGAAATATTTGCTTACAATGTTTTCTTAAACTTAAAAGCTCAGTTTTATCCAAAGTAAAGGAATGAACTGCAATATGCTTCAAGTCTCTTCTCACTCTTGAACATGGATGTGAGGCTTAGGAATAAGGGGAAGAGCTTGTGCCTTGTGCTGATGCATGAAAACCTGCTCATAATGGCTCACATGTTAACTTCTTCACCTGATTCCATTTTTGCACACTTTGTGATGAACATGAAGGCATAGACCTGCAACCCTGGAGAGCTGCTACCTGAGCCAAGCAGGATGCATCCCCTTCTCCCTCTTCCCTGTCAGCCCAAGTAGTGTAAGTGCCTCCCGCAGCACCAGATAGGTGTAAGGCAGCTGTGGTGTTCCTTTGCTGTCAAAAAGGAGCTCTGAAAGCCACTAAATTACATTTTACTCCTTTTGCTTAGTCTGTTCCCAGGGCACGCTCTTCCTAGCAATGTTCCAGCAGCAGAAACAACTCCTAGGTTTAACAGTCCAAACCCTACTAGTGATCCACAGGGGACAGGAATGCAGACCCATATTCATGCTATTGTGCCATGTCACTTCTGTGACTTCTCTTATTAACCTTAGAAACTCTTAAATTCACATTCCTCCCTGCAAAATATCCAACAGCCCAGAAAGATTTTTCTTACAACATCCATCAGAAAAAAGAATGTGAACCTTGCCCTGTGTTTAGACAGAGCTTTTCACTAGAAAAACACCTGCTACACTTCCTGCCACGCACAAACCGCATGCAGTGAGGTTGGGAGGACATCTGACTGCAGGAACACCACGCAGTCCTGGTAACTGGACTGGCATGGAGAAAAGAAGCCTTAGATATTTAATTGCAGGGCTTCCTCCTACCCCCTAAGGTCCTTACCTCATAGTTCACTTTAGTCTTTCATTCCAGACTACTCTGAGCAATGAAAAGTTTTTATTAAAGGATGATGGTGATGGATGACTGAGATGAAGGGCAAGACTCAAGCCAATTATTTGCAAGTCTTCAGAGAGCAAGGCCCTTCCTTGCTGGCAGGAGCACAGTGCCAGTAATATGGATTCTTTGTGCCAAAATTTGAGACAGACTGAAAATTTGGGGTAAAAGACAACGGTCAACCGAAGGCCAAATGAAAAAATTATGACAGCTGTGAAACCTCATGGGATAAAAAGGTGAGTAGTTTAGAAGTCTTATGAGCAGAAAGCAGCCCGGAAGGGAATGATGATGCAACCTGCTGCCTGCTGGGTTTCAGCAACAATTTTCAGCCTTGGTCCCAGTCCCTTCCTCTGGAAGGCTATTGCTTGGTGGGAAAACCAAACCAAACCAAACCAAAAAACAGTTTAAGAGGTAATTAGAATGTTGTAATGCCTTCAGAGCTCTGAGTAGATTTTCCATACTGTCACTGACTTCAGAACTACCATCTGATTGGAGCTTGGCCAGTAGTAGCCAGGGCACGACCTCAAAAAAGACAAAAAAAGGCTTATTTCTGGGAAGGACAAAAGATGGGAAGTTATCTTTCTTATACTTTTAAAAAGATTTCTGATGTTTAATTTTGGTTGAAAAGTACCACAAATTGTGTTATGGGATAGAGGTAGCTACTTTTCTCAGCGTAACCCCAGGTCCTTCTTCCAGCAAGGACTGGCTCAAGATTTCATAGCTGCATCCAACAAGTTTTGTGGCTGTTCCCCATTGTGGCTTAGGACAGCGCAGGGGAGGAAAGAGCTCGGCCAGCTGCCAGCTCATGCCACTCTCCCCTCCTTGTAGGTGAGGGTCTGCTGCGAGGCTGAGGCCACCAGGAGAACCCTCAGTGCTGCACGGCCACGGCTGCTGCACCAAGGTCCATGTTGGTGCAGCCAGGCTGCCTCTGCCATGGAGCACTTAAAACTAGCTCCTGAAATTCAGGTAATCCTTGCTGTGACTGCGCTGGGGCAGAAGCAGGGGAGGAGAGGGAGAAGGCTCCTACAGCAAGAGTGCAGCAGGGGAGAGGTGACTCTGTCAGAACGCCAAACCAGGTGGGGAAAGGGAAGATCTGAGGACGGTGCGAACCAACAAACGCACATTTTTAGAGAAGCAGCAAATGCACGTGAGGTTTCTATAAAATACACGCACACCTACAGAGAGCTACTCTGAACTGCAGCCTCAAGCAACAGGAGCCGAGGGGGCTCTCAAAGGAGGGACACGACACAGGCAGGCTTCCCTGCGAGCGCAGGATCCCTCTGAACACTAAATTAAATCATCACTGCCTCTAATGCAAAAACAAAGAAACAGTCACGCTCTATTTCAAGACATGTGCGTGCCATGCACGCCAGCCAAAACATAAATCAAGTAAGGCAAGAAACACAAACCCTATCACCATCCCAACGGCAATGCCAGTCATGAATATAAACACCATGTGTTACTGGAAGCTGCACCACAGGCGCTGCATGGGAAACGGAGCGAAACCCCAGGCGAGATTCATGACCTGCAAAAGCAGCAAAGTGCATCTGCCTGCATGCGAACCGAACCACAGTGTTTTACGGTGACAAATGGTACCGGCCAAGGGAAGAGAAAGTTAATGTGGCAGAATTAAATAATCACTGGGCACCAAGTGGGTGCTCACTAATTTGCATTCAGGAGCAAAGGTGTAACGAGAAGGTCCTTTGCTGTGGACACGCTGTGCCCATGTCAATAACTTTACTGAGCTAATTGGCAAGGACAGTGACTCACAGTGTTGCTGTCACTTTGCAGCACCACCCGCTGCTGGGAGGTCTTGCATATTACTGAGTGCTACTAGGAACAGGGAGGAGAAGGAAGGATGGACTAACACGAAAGCCACAAAACTTTCAGTTGAAAGGTCAGGGCCTGTAACACACACTTGGGTTTTCCAGAGCAGCTTGTTAAATACGCCTCTTTTCACACCTGGACTTCATTTAAAAGACAGCTCCCAGCCAGCAGTGGGAGCCCTGGAGTTACTGTCCAGTTTACACTTGAGTGATGTAAACATAGTGCTAAGCTCAACTGCAAGGAACCAGAGGTGGCATGAGGATACACTCAGTCTGTGTTTCCTAGAAGGAAAATATGGGGATGACCACGAGGCAGTGGCAGCCCTGCAAGGCAGCCTGCTCTCCCTGCGCCCCATCCGGAGCTCGGGAAGGATGTCAGCTCCCACAGTAACGAAGTGAGACTCTTGCCATGCATTTTGCCCCCCTGGAATTTAATAACAGCAACCACGAAGGAACAAACTAAACAAGGGAGAACAAGTTTTCAGCAGTGGCTCGTGGAAATCATACGCATGGGTAGAGCAGCACAACTCCAAACCAGGACAGCAAAGCCAATCCGTGGAGGAAAGCTGGCCTGCACAATCACATCATGCTGACTGGCTCAGTGGAGGCTGCCAGCTAGGCCCAGACTAACTCAGGTCCTAACAGAACATCAGCTTTGCTCTCTAGGGATGTACATGACAAGCTAATGTCTTGACCTTAGTCTTTGTAATACAAAAAAAAAAAAAAAAAAAAGGTTCTCCCGGGCAGCAAAAAACTACAAACAACTGAGGTTAAATTATTTCCTTTAGCTGCAGTTACAGTCATGGAAAAAAAAAAAAAAAAAAAAAAAGTGTTCTCCAGAGCAGCAAGACACTAGACACAACTGAGGTTAAATTATTTCCTTTAGCTGCAGTTACAGTCATGGAAAAAAAAAAAAAAGTGAAAAGATAAACTCCTAAACTTTCCTAAACTTATATAGTCATTTTGCAGAAGATCCGTTTACTTCTGGAAATCACCTATTGTTTTGAATGAGCTCTAGCACTTGGGTGACACACCAGCTGGCAGAGCTCCCCCTCGGGCAGCTGGACTCGGGCAGTGACGCAGCTCCGGTTTAGGAGCAGTCGTGCTCTCACCCTGTTCTTCATAGCAGGAGACGGAAAGCCCCCTGTCCCTTTTCTCAAACAGCTCAAAATGAAAAGTAAAAACATATCCCATATTCAAAAAGAGGGGCACCCTGCAAGCGCATACCAACTCCAATTCGGTGACAACGTAAGAACTGACCTAAAAGCCGGAGACCAGATGGTTCACACAGCCGGGCATGACAACGTGCAGTCTGCCATCCGCAGCACCGCTAACAAAGCCGCCCTCCTTGCAGAGGCACAAACCGCAGTACTCGACGTTTACTCGATTCCCCCGTGCTTGCTCTTACACAAGCGTTACCGAGGGAGGTCAGAACTGCCTGGGGGACACAGATGGAGGCAAACATACGCAGCAGAAACTCTCAGCATCTGAGACTTCAGCTCTGCCTGCCTCAGTAATGCGCTTCTGGGAATGCCCAGGTGCGAGCCTCTAACCCTCCTGGCACTCCCAAAACCCATGTGAAAAATGATGCTGCCTTTTCCCCATACTCGGTGCTCTTCGTCTCAACACCGGTGGTCTGCCTTTCACTATCAATACAAGAATTTAAGATCCTGAGATAGCCAACTTGAAGGGCAAGACTGCACTAATCATAATGGGGAAAACCATTTTCCTATGACCTTTGTGGGTTTGCAGGATAACAAGCATTGAGTAGCAACCCCAAATACCAGAGCTGGCTTACAGTAAGGCAGCACTAGTACTCTTTTTTTTTTTATTTTAAACATGAAAAATGTGCTTCCTTCTTCCTCTAAACTTCTTGAGTTAAAAGATTTTCCTATTTCAGTGGGCTATCTTTAACCAATTTGATTCTTCACTGGAAACAGGAGTAATAAATAGCCTCTTGGAAAGAAAAATTATTTGAGGAAGGCAAAACAAATAAAGTAAGAAATTCAGTGGCTACTAGCCAAACTATACGCGTAGCACATTATAGGTATCTCTGAGATAAGTGGAAGGAATTTTATTACTCCATTTTTATTACTCCATTTTTATTACTCCATCGTCACAAGCCAAATTAGATGACAATGTCTGCTAAACATAAAATAGAAATCCAAACAGTCTAAATGAGATTTGGGGTTATTAAGAAAGAGCAAATTCAGGCCTTTATCATGTATCTAAGAAGGGACTGATGGGAATATGAAAAAATTTTCCAGTCACTTAAGTCAGAGACAAAAAAAGGCATATGAGTGAGAAGGGTGCCAAATCTATTCCAGTTCAAAGGCAGTTTGGGAAGACAAAGTCTAAGATAGGCAGGGCCCTTTGCATAAAGGTGCAAGGGAGCCCTACATACGGCATAGCTTTGCTATCAAGGTGCCAATCTGTGCAAGCATCCATGCTGAAAGCACGATATGTTAGCTCTGTTTCCAAGCTGCATTAACCATGACTCTGTGTCTTTGCTCCAAGTTGGGCCAGGCTCACCCTGGCCTCCCTGACATGTGCACAGGACATGTGGCATGTTTGCTCACCCAAACTGGAGCAGGTTCAACTCACACCAAAACAAACTTCAGATCCATTTGTTCTACAAGGCAGGAATTCCAAACAACAAATAAACCACAGAGAGTAAGTCACGGAAATTCCTAGTTTTCAAACTTCGTGTGATTTTGCTATAAATGTTCTTGCAGTGACTCTTTTGGCTTTAGTGCAATCTTTGCTCAAAAGCTCACCCAAACCCAACAAGAATGTCAGAGCTAACAGAACTCTCCAGCAAGGGGGTTATCCATTAGCACCATGGTTATAAGAGGCTGGAGCTATTCCTTCTTGCCTGGCTTTGGGAGGACTGCTGCAAAAGTCTCCGAGGCCATGAAAGCAATGTTATAGAAATGAGAAACACCACCAAACTTAAATATTAAATAAAGGATGATCTGTTGCTGAGAGGCAGGGTGCCAAAAATCACCTATCAGGGAAGGTAATGGACTTAAAAATTTTGGAATGGGCACTTAACAGTTTCATGCTTCTATCTTGAAATATTGAGTGAAGCACAAGAGAAAGAGATTCAGTAAATGCCATCTAATCAAGTTTGAGATGCTTTCTGCTATATATTGTCCAGATCTTTGTCCCTCATGATGAAAAGAAAACATGCTTCTTGCACCTATTCAAAGCACATTCGGGCTATATCATGGATAATTAGTCAAACAACAGTACTTTTATGTTCCTGGAGTCATTCTGCATGCTGTGGTCATTTCAATCTAATCTTACCTCTTCCTCGCTCCCACTAGTGTCCCCAGTATCCTCTCTCTTTGTCATTTATTTACTTTGCAAGTTCTTTAAGACAGTGTCTCTTTCAGTTTTCCTGTTGGAAAGTGACTGCACTGTGAAAAAATTAGCATTAGTATAGACATGTCATAACCCTGAGGATCAACTATGCATTTCCTAGAGTTACTTAGCTTTCCCAAAGGAAGCGACTAGGGTATACAAAAATGAACCAAAATATGCAGAATGTTTCACAGAGAAGTTGAAAATGGACAAGTGCAGAACAGACAGATACCTACCATTCATGTTTAGGAACTTAAATACGTTAATCATAGCAAGTGGCCACTTACGGTGACAACCCATCAGTGAAGAAAAGGAGCCTGATTCTCACTGCCCCTTTTTGAAAAAGCCAAAAAGGTTAGCTAATCCCCTGCCTTCTCATTTTTGAATTTATATTTAATCAAATGCTTCAGTTTTTAAAATTACCCTAGTGAAACTGGAAGCAGAAACAGATCCACGGAACATACAACAGAAGGAATACATGCCACAACCATCAAAGGTTCCTTTTCTAAGGCATATTAATGCCATGTCAATAGAAATAAGCCTCAAAGTCAAGGCATCTTCTTTCGTTAGTTATTCTGAATGATAAAAAAGCTGTCCAAATAAAATGGTATTGCTCATTAGTTTGGGGATCAACCTGCTCTTAGTTAATAGAGAAACCTGATAATAAATATAATGATAACATGCTTAATTTTCAGTAGGAAGGGAGATTTGCCTTAATTTTAGAATGAAATGAGAAGGAGAAAATCCTGCAGGAAATTGAACTCATGCTCTCTGGGTATTGTACATTTCATTAATATTCCATTCATTAATAACCAGTAACTACAAAATACACAGAAGTCCCGAGCAAAGTTATCTCAGCTCTACAGGGGTTACAATTTAGCTTCCTGGTTTAGGTTTCCTTTTTAGAGGCCTACCATCAAATCTCATCTGATCAATGACAACTGAAGTGATATATATCTGCATTTCTCTAGTAACACAGAAAACTCTAGCTGTCATGGAAAAATACTATAACTATAATAAAATACTGTATAATCAATAATAGCAGTAAAAGCAGTAAAACGGCATTTAGAAAGCAGTACTGGTAAACTCACTAAATCAGTATTTCTATGTAGATATTATCTCATAACAGGGAATATTACACTCCATACATTTATACTATATTGCATGCATATAATTTTCTATTTAATAACCCTAACCACCTGATATTCCAACAACTTTGCATAGATATTTAAATAGCGTTAAATCTGCTTTATGCTATTTAGATTATATACTGCAATACCAGAAAACCTTTGTATCATTTTTGTTTCCATTTTGCTGGCTACACTATCCAGGCACCTCAAATCTAACTTTTGACAGCCCATCACTTCACTTTGTGATCAGTTACTTAGCTGTCTCTGCCTCCAATATCTTTTTTTATAAAAGAAAATCGGCCAGGGCATCTCTAGCTTCTCAAAGCAAGTAAGTCTTCAGGTAAAACTGCATTGGGAAATGGCTAAAATGAGGAAATATTAAAAAGTATTTTGAATATGCAACAAACCTAGAGTGAGTGGCCCACTCAGCGCAAAAATTACAAACAAGTCGTGACTCAAAAAGCATGACATATAGCATATTACAACTCGGTTAGAAACCTTGACACTAAATGCGTGTGTCAAACCTCAAACACCCTTAGGAGAAAGTTTGTGCAGAGAAAACAAACCTGAGTCCACTAACACAATAAGCAAGCACCCTACAAATCTTTTCACACACCCTGGGCAATACGAATGCAAGGCTCCATTTTACAGAGGCAGCAGCATGGCAAATAAAGAAGACAGAAGGGGCTCCAGGCCATGTGGGAGAACTACAGCAAAGTAGGATCTGGCTCCTGGCCTCATCAACCCAGAGATATCTGCTCAAAATGGCCCGTAGAAGCAGGGACTGTGGCAAGGCAGTGAGCAGACGTGTTTCTAACTTCTCACGGGATTTCCCCCGGTTTCTGCAATCAATGGTTTCTTCTCATAATGAAGAAGGCATATAATTTTATCTTGATTTCAAGAGAATTACTGTAATTGCCATCACTAGAATAATAGATCTGCATATAAAGAAATAGCTTTTTCTTGCATGCTCCATTGGAAAATTTCATTTCTGTGCTAATGCATTAAGATATTTCACTAAGCCATTTGCCTGCTCCTCTTGATATTTGCAAAATATTGTCTCCAAATGAAGCTCCTGCAAACAGCTATTAGTTTGTCATTGCACTATTATCAATAAAATCAATAGAGTCTGGCATGATTCTGTAACATAGAAAGATAACTTAGAGATTAATGCATTTCAAAACATAAAAATAAAAGTTAGATTAGACCTCTCTACCCATGCAAAAACAGTCTAGCCCATTTCTGCTCACCTTTTAAGCCTCTACTGCAGCAGCAATTTTAGTTTGAAGATTAATTATAGAAAATGAAACAAAGTGCCTGGCATTTGAAAGGATGAGCTCAGCTCTAACAAGAGCAGGTGTCACTGCTTTAAACCACTGCTGTACATTCCTTTACTGTACACATAATAAAACTAAGTGCAACTTCAAGCAAGGACTGAAATTAGACTCACATCTGCTAGTGTGTTAGTGTCACAGTTGCCTTTTGCTAAGCTGCAGGAGATGGCATTAGCTGTTGCAGGGGATGAGTGCCCATCTCTGGGCTTGCACAGCTGGCACTGAAACTGTGGCTAATGAGTTACAGGACAAACTGGCCGGCACGCTCTCTGAAGGGGATTTGGGGAGGGCAGGTTGATATACACTGGCAGAGCAGGAGAAGTTGGAATGAACTGTCTTATGTGACACATAAGAGTGCAGCATGCAGGTCTTCGCTCAGCAGTGCCTCACCTGCACTTGAAATTTGGTCTAAAGCTATCACAGAACTACAGGTCCTGTCCCAAGTGTAGATGCGGTCAGGTTTCTAAGCAGATGCCTTGGATTAGAATAACTTGCTCTTCAAAATAGGAATAGTCATGACCGTATTAAAGTGTTAACAAAGTGATGTATACATGCATATGCATATGTATGCATATGTATATGCATCTATACATCTGGAGATCTAATTCAGTATGTTTGTGCCATCCCTCAGGGAGTTAGCTGTATCACTTGTAACTACACTAATTACCAGCATGAACACGGCCCAAGGCTGCCAGGCAGTTGCAGAGGGATGACAAGGGGAGAGGAAGGAAACGGAGCACACAAAACAGGAACCATAAAGCTCTTGGAACAAACTGGAATTTGCAAGCTGCACGCTAAGGCAAATAGCAGCTGTGGAGCTTGGTGTTTGTGTAGCTGCTTTTAATGCTCTTACAGTTCAGATATCAAGAGATGATTCGCTATTTTGAAGTACTAAGCCACTCTCCGGAAGCCTGAAAATGCTTAGCACAGCCAGACTATTTCTTACAGACCACAAGAAAGTGGCAAGGGAGCTGGATTCCGAAAGCCGAGGCAAAGAATGAAAGAAAGAAAAAAAAAACCCTGAGCAGCCCACACAGCATCAAATGCTGGTAGGCTCTGTGCTAAACAGCAGATGATTCTTACTGAATAACTGCCCTAGATTTTACAGACAATACAGAGAACCAAAATAGAAAGCCATTTACATATTGATGTTAATAACTTTATTTATAGTGTCACAGCTAGAGCACAATAGCTGCAGCCATGGCTTAACTTGAAAGCCATTCACTGTGGAGGAGTCAGACAGAGTCCGTTTTCCCAGGCCTTATGCAACTGAAAAAAAATGCTGCTGACAACAGTCAGTCAACAGCGTCTTTACAAAAGAACCAGAAAAAGCTAACAGTGGACTAATGTGAAAGCAAACGGTCCCCAGAATCGCAATGGCCTCTGCCTTTCCTTCGTACTTCATATATACCGTGGTTAATCAAGTAAGGATTATGGATGCTAGAAAACCCAGCTGATTAATTTTCACTGCAGTTGATAGACACAACTGCAGTTGATATAAGTCATAGCATCTTACAGGAATACTTGACTGGTTATTTCTGTGTGTTAAGAAATACAGACAGAGCTCAAACAAGTCAGCATCTACAACAGAAGAGGATGTGAGTCCAGTATTTAAGCACATCTCTGTCAAATTTACGCTCCCGCTATAGGACTCTAGTCTGTCTCTGCAAGGAATCTATATACTGGCCATCTAAATACTGGAGGCATGTCACACACACACACAAAAAAGTGCATCTTTAAGGAACAGAAAAATATACACATAGCCTTCATACTTACATGATTCATTCTTTAGTATTCTGCAAATGCCAACTATATAGAAAGGAGAAGAAAAGGCAAGCAAAGAAACTGTCTCTTAGGGCTGCTGCCTGAGAAGTAAGAGAACACAGCTTTGATCTTCCCTCTGCTTGAATCCAGCCTGAACTGGACAACAGGCTATTTTGGACTGGGAAGAGGGCTGCTCTCAGGACCTCATGTTGCAGCCACTCATGATGTATAAAATACTCAGAGTAATGAGAGGCCGAGGCAGCCAGCGGCTCTCTGCGCTGCCGCTTACGCTCCGCGACATGGCCAGCGGGATCCCAGCCGCTGCTCCAGGGTTTCATTCTTTTATATAAAAAGCAAAACAGAGTTAACAAAAGAGCAGGAAGACACCTTATTTGGTTAGGACCTCTTCTAGACCCTGGGAGATGTGGACTTAAATGCCCTCTAGCACACGGGAAAGCTGCATGTGGATAACCAGTGTCTTAAGCAAGTGGGTCTGGTCTCCGTACGCCCAGGTGAGAAGGTATGTGTGCATCGTGTGCTGTGCCTCCTCACAGCTTACCTACTTTTGTGTTGTACTTTCTGTCACCTCTGAAGTTAAGTGAATTAATTCGTTTCTCTAGTTTTTCATTTTAGTGAGGAAAAGAAATGAAGACATCAGTCTGGCATGGCTGCCCGGTTGAAATTTAAAGCTCATTCCTTCTGCAGATGAAGCCTGCAATCCCCAGAAATGCCCAGCGCAGTGAGTGTGGTTCACATGCTGCCTGCTTGTTAGTTCTGCGTGATCCCTGCGCAGCGCAGCCAGAGCCTCTGTGGTCTCGTTATCGGCATGGGTTTGTCATGGGAGCCAAGAATTTGAGAGCTCTAATCAGCCTCTTTAGCCAGTCAAATTAAACAAATTGCTGTCTGTCTCAGCCTCTTTCCCCTGCCCTACCTTCCTCCTGTGTGAGTTCACTCGTAGCAGTGAATATACAAACAAGGATTTGCGAGCTAAAAGGTGCTAAAATGCATGGAGCTGTTGCCAGCAGCATTTCTTCTGCAGCATAGAATTTGACTTAGAATTTGGTTAGTTATTTGTAATGCTGTATCTGACGCATCATGACAGATCAAACACAACTTTTTACAGTTTTACACAGCAGATCACTAGGATGCTTTTCCCCTAGAAATGTTCTTTGAATCAGGAAAAATAACCTAAAAAGACACACAAAAAAGACGTACATAAACCGGTGAATGTACATATTCAAATGAAATACTGTGGTCTAATAAGGGATTAAAAAGCTAGTGTTATTCAGGCATATGGGTGGTTCTTAACGAAAAGAACTACCTATTGCATAGTGGGCGAGCCATCATCCTCCTATGCTGTTCTTAAAATCATATGTACCCCTCAAATCACTTCTTTCATCCTTAAACACATCTTTAATTTTGTACATTTGTAGGATGCTCCAACACTATTTTTTCTCTTCTTTTCATTCTTTTGACACTTTCAGAGAATATTCTACTTCCAATTTCCTCTTTCCACTCTTTACAGGCTTCCAAGCAAAAGGAGCTTAGCAAGTAACTCACATCTCCAATTTCAGACTTTGTGGGCTTTGCAAGAAACCTGCAATCGCTTCCAATTTCAATACCAAAAATTTATTCAGCTTGTAGTTGAAAATGACAATCAGTACTGTACCTTACAAATAGAATATCACTTACCATTTATATTCCCTCATATAATGTGGTCTCAAAGCCAGAACAATTATCCTAAACCACAGCCTGCTGGCTGCTATTTTGCAAAGGAAGATTCTTAAAGAAAGGCAAGGAAAGTGTATTTTTCCTCATTTTTAATTAAAACAAAGTAGAGCTATTAACTCAAAAGGCCTCTTTTCCTCTTGGCTGGAAAGAACAAGAATCTTATAATGGGGCTTACGGTAGTTTTGAATTTAATCCAGAACAAAAGGTTCCAAATGAAACAGAATAATTACACTTTCATGGATCAACATTTGGCTCCTGTTGAAGTCTGATCTATAGCTAGAATTGCTCAGGTTCCCCTGAGCAGAAGCCAAAGTTTTGTCCGCTTTGTTCTGCAAATTGATTCTTATTAGCTCATTCTTTGGAAACAACCACTGCAGAAAGCAGCAGGGCACTGGTGCACAGGCTCCCAGACCAGGGGCTCGTCATCACAACTACTAGGGCATGTAACCATCAGCTATCTAAAGAAAGCACGTCTGTTTTCTGTCCTCCTTTCCCCCCAGTTCTTGCTAGCAATCACTCTATTGCTCTTTGCTTTCACGTTTTTTCTCGTCTTTCACATCCTTTATGCCTACCTCCCCATTACACAAGCGTCCCATCAGCTCTTGGACGTACAGCTCATCTCCCCCATATTGCAAAGATGCTATAAAGCATCTCTCCAACTTGCCATCGCATTCAGCACTTACAGGTTTGCCCAGCCTTGGAGATAACAGAAATTAAGTGGTTGTCAGAAGAGCTAAGGTTGTCCTAGTAACGTCCTATTAGCAACACATTCCCCACAAAGAGTGCAAAATAGTGCCAGTGTACTATCAGATCATGCACAGAATTCCTGTTAAAGTTATAAAACACCCCAAAACAACAACAAAGCCAAGCCAGTGAAGTGACATGGTGGATTAACAACCTATAGCATTTTGCTGCAGTCTGTGGCCTTCCACGTTCAGCCTCCCTCTTTACGTGGCTGCCAAGATGTGCTTCTCTGCAACGCAGCCCTAGGAGAGAAGGCTCTGCTGACAGACACACAGATCAAGTAGAGCTAGCGCATGTCCTTCTCCACAGTTTCTTAAAAATGTTGGTAAACAATCAAGTCCTCAGAATTGACATGGTCTCATACAACCTTATTCCCATCATATAATTGCATGCTTTTACAACTGAAACAAAATGGACCAAGGCAAATCTCAATTTTCTAAACAGAGCACATCCATCATTCCACAAGGCCAATGACCTGCCAGCCAGCACTGGGTGCACTGGAATTTATTTAATCTCGTCTTCCCCCTTTCTTTGATGTAGTCTTTCTGTTGCTTGTCATAATGCAAACAGACTGTTAGAGATGAGAAAATCAACAGGAAAGACAGAGGCACAGGATACCAGGCTTCCCAAGAGCTCCTCTTTACTAATTGGTTTCATCTCTTGCCTCTTCTTCATCATCTTTGCTGACTCAAAATTATATATAAACCACTAAGAACACATGTACCCATTAGCAACAATTGTTGAGGGATATAAATATAGTTTAAGACCAGGGAAGTTAATTCATTCCCATCTAAAACTGTGTTTCTTTTTTACAGCTTCTGTAAAGAGAGTGGCTTAAATAGTTCTGCACAGCTCAATGCATTATAGAATAAAAAGTTTAAATGATTTTTGCAATTCAGTCATTATAGCCTAAGGAGGAAGCAAAAAGGTAGGATGATTTTAATAAGAACCTTTTCAGGTATTATATAAACTCAATGTTCTAAAACCATTTTGCATGTTAATGACATGACACAGTAATTGGTTAACTTTCAGAAAGTCCTTAGAAAAGTAAAGTTGTGCTCAGAGATGACTCAATTTTTTTCCCCATAAAGTTACTCCAGAATAGAGACTAGAGGTTGATATGTTCAATAAACACCATTTGATACTTATCTGTTTTTACTATCAGGCCAATTAGCAGTGAGATCTTCCTTATTTGCAGATTTAATTTATTTCTAGCACTATGAAAGGAAAAAAAAAAAAAAAAAAAGAGAGAGAGAGACTCCAAAAGAGCTAAAATACCGCTCTGTAAACTTCAGTGGGCATCTTTATTATTCTCTCCAAATTACTATTCATAGTGTTTCATCATTAAAACATCTAACGCTCTTCAATCCATCACCCTGTGAACTTCACAGACCCTTGTGTAAACTCCGAAGAGCAGGGTGTGAATTATAGATCACGGGCCCTGCCTAATTGCTGCTGCCCCGCCGGGGATGCAGATCTGCAGCCACCTGGCACTTTTGGGATGTTCTCTTTATCACAGCACACGTGTTGAAGTAAAGCAGGGTGCCTTGCAGCTGGTTATTTATCTGCTTTGTTCTTCGGAGGGTACAAGACTCTCTCATTGCCCTGAAGACATCAGGAGTTCCCAGCAGGAACCAAGGTCACAGTATATTCCCAGTTCAAAAACAAAAGACCTGCAGATGAACATTTAGACAAGGTACCAGGTGTTTGTTCTTCCTAATGAGTGTTGTGCATATGCTCAAAGAAGCAGACTGGAAAAAATATGTACACCTGCACTACCCTTTGGCTTAGAGGTTTTCAAGAATGAACCATGAAGAAACCTGCTTTGAGGAGTGCTTTGTGGCTCCTTTAATATTAGGGTCCAAGCTTACTGCATGGCTTTGAGGCCAAGTTCAGGTGCCGCAACTGCTGTAAAATAAACCAACTGTTTTACACGCAGACTTTAGCTTGAATGTCTTTTCCCAAAAGATACTGATTTTCCTCACAAAAACAACAAATAGTTAGGGTGAGTCAGGTGATGTGGTAACTGAAGAGTAATTTGTCTTCACCCAGGGGTGAAATATAGCTCGACACATCCTAAAAATTACTTTGGTCTTAAAAAAATAAGTCAGGATTTCTAGAAAATTAAAAAGCTAAGATTCACTCCAGGCAGATACAAGTTAGACACCAAGGAGCTGGTTCTTGACAGGGAGACACAAGAGTTCCTGAAAAAGTAAAATTCACTGCAGCCATCATTGCAGGGAGAAGGCACGGGAAGGTTGTTCATTTTTCTCCTATCCACTCTCCTCAGCCTACAGCCTAAGCCAGGAGTCATGGCCATTACTTGTAAGGGGCACCTCAATTCATACAAAATGCAATTTCCCCCTGCGCACCTGCAGAAATTACTTTCTGCTGCACATGGGCACAGGCCTTCAACAAACAAATTCAGCCAGAGGTCTTGCTAGGACACAATGCAAAGAAATAACCTGCCTAAATATGAACATATTTAGGAAATATAGGAATACAGGAAGTAACTGAAACTCCCTGACCAGCAGGAAGAGCACTGGCACTAAGAGATGCATAAAACCTGCTTTTCAGCTTCCTCCTTAATGCTAATCTTCCTTATCTTCAAACATAAACCATCATTTTTTATTCCCTCCCAGCAAAGGGAAGAAGGCAAGGAAGGAGGTGGATCATGGAGGAAATATTTAAAACAGTTAGTCGAGCCACCCTTCCCCAGTGACAAGGCTTTTCATACAAATTCCAGCTGCATAAACTTGGCCTAAGACAACAGATTATTCTTGGAATATTTGAAAACATCCAGGAAAGAGCCATCACACATTTATGTATACTATTCCACAGTTTTATTTATTAAAAATGGTAAAATTAAGCTGGTTCCTGCTTAGTTTCAATGACCTCTCATGAAAACAAAACCCAGACCAGCCTATTGGCAGAAGGACACAGGACAGCAACCCACCTCTCTGACCTGCACTGCACAGATGATGATGATGATGATGGACTCAACTCCTTCAGCATGCCAAAAGGCAAGGAACAATGCGCAAGCCAGAACCAAGCAGTTCCAAGCCTATATTCACCAACAAGAATTCTAGCATGTGGATTTGGCAAGCTGTGCACTGACATTCCCAGGTACAACTCTATCCTGGGAGCTCCCCTGCTAGCTGCAACGAGAGCCCAGCTTTGCACCTTGCATTGGCAACTCCTTTAACCCCAAGAAAATACCACGACTGGATGTCCTGGGTGCAGGGGCAGAGGAAGGAAATAGATGACTCTTTACTTGAAACATTGGCAAGCCACAACACACAGCTGCACTGCATCTTGCAATCGAGGAATTTAACACGCTTCATAATCAACTAATTAAGCATCACAGTATCTATAAGGCAGGGAGAGGTTAAGTCAGCATTACTGGTCTGAATATCCTGACACTCAGCCAAAGGGCAGCAACTTGCTCTACACACAGTGTTAAATGGTCACATTTAAAGGGAGCAGTTTTGATGCTAGAGCTTAATCACATGTTAAACATGTTTTTCACTTGCAAAGCTGAGAGCAAATAGATCCTACTGCTTTATTCCTGCAAAAGGTTTACTTCAAGTTGCCAAGATGTTTAAAAAACTATGAGATGAGGTTAATACTGTTCAGTCCATGATTCATGAGAATTATGCGAGGCAGAGAAAAGAGGAAACTGTCACTTTCACTGTGCTTGGATGCTGGCCCTAAAATAAGCTTCTTGAAACAGTTCATCAAAGGAATTTAGATGACAAAGCCAACTTTATCCCTTCACCAGGACTTCAAACATCCTTTTATAGTGCTGAGATTACTATATTTGGCCAAACCTAGATAACATTAAAGCCATTATCACTACAGTGGGATATAAATAGCAATGGTAATGTAAAGCATTTCACATTTCACCTAGGAAGCATTTTAGATAAAGAGAACAATCTATGTGTATTTTAGGGTTTGTCTATCAGGCATAATCTCATTCATGATAAAGTGGGCTGATTTAGTTACATAATTCACCTTGTTGTTTACCCAAAATGACTTGCATGGTCTTGGGAACTCCTTTCCTGATGGCATTTGACAATAGACTTTATATTTAAAACACACATGTGGGAAAGGTCAAGTCATGCTCTAAGATTCTGTTTCAGTCAAAGTTAACTCTCAGCCAATAAATCACTAAGGGAAGAGGTTTCTTCCCCTGTTCAAGGGTTCTGCTCATTCACATCTGAACAGAGTGTATTAACCCCGGACCTCTTCATCTTAGCTTCACCATCACCCCAAATTCTTTAGAAGAACATAATCTTAAAACAAATTTCACTGTGAAAAAAAGACAGGAAATTATATTTTCGCTGTGGATAATTCAGTCTCTGAACTTTATTTTCTATAACAATAAGCAGGAGATTATGAACTCATTACCAGGAAGTCCTGATAAGGTTCAAAAAAATTGTTCTAACCACTCAGCTTAGAGAGACCACTTTGCTTTTGCATAAAAGTCTCATTTTTTTCCATACACCCATCCTTTGAAAGTGATGCAGTGCAGTTAGCAGTATCATGCCAGAATTGCCCCTTATTAAAGGATCATGGCATCAGGTCTATAAAGACAGACCTACTACTAGCAGTTGAAGATCTTTTCTGCATGTTATATATATATATTTTAAAATGCAACTAAAAACTCAAGAATATAATGGCATAACTAGCCATTTAAGGACTTCTTACTTTAAAATAGAAGAAAAGTCACAATAACTTAAATAATAATTTTATAATAACATATTCTGCTGTTGGAGTAGTTTAGTTTTTTTCTTTTTTTTTTTTAATTAAAATCAGAGGTGTCCCAAAAGCCCAGACCCAATCATCCCTGAAAATTAAAATATTTAATGTTTTCTGGAATGGTATCTAGTAAAACACTCCTCTCCCACAAAATGTCTAAACAAGCCAAGTGAACCAGCTCTGCTCCTGGGCCTCCAGAGGTCACAGGGCCGAAGTTAATTTTGGCTGGACTGAAACCTCCAGTGTCAGCAAGGTTCATTATGTCCATCCTGCTGGTAAGATCCGCGAGTAACCTCATGTCCAGGATTCGGGAGACACCAAGCGCTTGGAGACAAGGTACCATGACAGCAGCCTTACACATGTAAAACAGCAGTGACCGAAAAATCCTCATCCATTATCCTTGGATTTGCAAATCCGCCCGGGTTAACCAGGCTGGGAGAGCAGGTGAAGGGGCTCATTGCAGCTGGTGGAGGGAAGCCGGCACCTCTGTGCACACACAGCCCTTCCCGCTGCCGTGCGCGGCGAAGGAAATGCTCCCGCTCATAAATCACCGACAGGAAACCACATTCAATGGCTGGGCACAGCACCCTTGCACCAACTTAACAGACTGCTCAATTGCCTTGACACAATAACCTTTGGCTCATAAAAAAACTTAGATCTTATGACATTTTTGAATGGTGGGGGGAAAAAAGAACAAAATTGCTTGGAGCGCTCTAATCTCACAAGCTTTTCCATGAATGTTTCTCAACGAAAGGTAAAGAACCTGCTTGCTTATATTCAACAAATTCATTAATCCACATCATGGGGGCACTACCCTCTTCCACCAGTGTGCTTCCAGGTACAAATAAATGTTTTAAAATCATCTGCAGTAATTCCCACTACAGTGGGTTTCAGTGCACCCAGGCAAGAGAAGAGGCTCCGTGCTGAACTCCTAGTGTGAAATGAGTCATTTGTTCCAAATCCTATTTCCTTTTTGAGTGTTCATACTTAGTTATTCATTTCCCTAAAGTATATGGAGATGAGATGTTCCGAAGTTACTTTTGCTTTGCTCTCAGTATGTACGTGTAACGGCTACAAAAAGCTCTCATGTGGAAAGGAGAAAGAAAGACAAGAAGAAAGAAGCAAAAAAGGAAAGAAAAGCATATATGCATACATATATACATATGCTGAGTAACACAGACAACCAACTTGGTGAAATGTCAAGTCTATATGTATATTTAAGTCTTCTTGAGATGTTAAAGCATGTATTCAAGGGCTCTGCCTATCAGGCTATAATTAACAAGTTTTAATTTCCCTTTTTCTAAGAGGTTTTGTGTTTATTGAGAACTCTACATCTACACATTACAATCAATCACTGTCAGCTAACACTTAATTAATCATGTCATAACCTCCACTGTTTCAGAGTTTGCAGAAATGGTATGCAAAACAGGCTAGCATATTTTGAAAGCAAAGCCTGTTTTCCAAACTACAGTCCAGGGAGTAAATTCCTCCACCTTTTCACTTTACTCAGTGAGTAACGATCAGATCCCTAGATATAGGGTCTCCGTGCTTTTTAACCCTTGTTATATTTAATTCCTGTTTCTTATCTGCTGAGTTGAGTGATTGCCAGCCTTTTCCCTGATCTCACTAGGCTTGATTTAGGACTTATGTGCAAAGTCCATACCTTGCGGAAGATCCAGTTTAAGCGGCTTTGCTTTGCAAGACCTGTTGTGACCCCAACCTCCATTCTCATTGTAGACCTGCAGGTATCTGCAAGAGCTCAATCCTAATTACTCATCACCCTGATGTAGAGAGTGAAAATTATTTTTAGGCTACAGAAGATTATCTATTATAGTATTATAATATGAGCAAATGCTCATATTATTCAATGAATAGGCAAGATAGGAAAATTATATGTTTGCAAGCTTCCCCTTAGTGATCCATTAAGCTATTCAAAAAAGCTGACTGTTGCATAAAAAGAATGCCCATTTATGTATATGTGTTCCACCTTTCAATTTACCTACCAGCCAAAACTGAAAAGCATAACAAACTGCTTTTTTTTAAAAAATATATTTCTGGGATCTCCATGTCTCTTTACTGGGTGTCAGCTTCAGGTTACTTTTTCTCATCATAATCATAACCTCAGTTCCCTTTCTCCCTTTAAATATATTCATTTTTAGCTTAGGTAATTGTTTATTATTACTGACTAGATCACTATACTTGTCATATAGTCAAAACTTTGCTTTCAAAAGAGCATCATCCTGCAGAGACAATCACCTTTACTAAGATTTGACTGCACTGCACATCTTTCAAGTCTGCAAATAATGAAATATGGGATCCAATGTGAAAGAACATAATATCATACTGATTAGTCTCATGTCACTTCCAATCACCTGCATTCTATCCAAAGTCAAGTTGACTTTTGGGTCCCAGAGAGAAGTAATTCCTCTGTTAGGAAAATTCACAAACACTATCACGAAAGATTTACAAACTTCTCAAGTAGGCTAAGTGTCTTTCAGGAAGAAAAAGATAAAAAGACAGAAAACATCATCTATTCTAATACTGCGTGTACCCTGCCAAGGGCACCACCTAAGGGCTATTCTCAACTGCCAGAACAGTCACCTTCATCACCTTATGTATATATATCACCTTTATTTTATATCACAGAATGGTCCCAGTCTTTTATATCCGATGTTTTTGTCTTCCATATTACTAGTGACTCTTTATCAGTTACCAGACTACTCGGTCAAAAGCAGAATGACAGAGGACTGATCTGAAGTCCATCCAAGGCAGCAAACAGGCTGGCCCTCAATTCAGTGAATTGGGTGTCAGACTCTACACTAAAGAGTGAGCACGCTCCTCGCACTTTCCTGCTTGTACATCTCCCCTCCACCCTCAAAGCTAAGGAAATATCAGCTTGTCACAGTCTTTAAATGTCTCAGAACCATAAGTGAATTTTAAGGGCATTTCCTTTATCATCTAATGGAGCTTATGTGGTGTGCAGCATATTAGAGATGTAACAAACCCACTTCTTCAAATTCTACCTATTGTGCACCAAGTAGCTAAAAACATAGCTCACTGGCATACTCATGCTATGTTAAGAGAGAAAAGCAAGGAATTTACAGGAAAGCATCTTGTGTGACACGGATGAGGAGCGGGGAAATGAGAGAAGTGCTCTGTCCCTAGTCCGTCTGTCTCAGCAGAAGTATTTATAGACTCACATATTCTAGAGCTGTTAAACAGTGTCAGCTCCTGGCTTAACACAGATAGAAGTTCCTAAAGAGGTCAGGTTCTGCAGCAGAAGTAAATGGTGTGGATATTAACTTAAACTTCCCTTTGTAATAGCAGCATATAAAGAAATCAAGCTCCTGAAGTACTACTACTTTTTCCCTTCCACAGACAATCTTTATTTCGCTTTATCAGAGGACAGCTTGTAACTCTCAAAGAATAACTAAACCTAAACCTACCGCCTTCTCCGAACTAGACCCAATTATGTGGGAAACAGGAAAGAAGAAGAAAAGAAAAAAAAGGAAAAAAAAAAAAGAAGGAAAGCAGGAAAGGAAAAAGATTGAAGTTGCTTCTTGAAGGAAGATGATGCAGACTACTCACGGCAATCCCCCTCCTGTCCTACAAACAAACTTTCAAAAGTCAACTGGTGTGACGTTTCTAAGATTTCACTCTTATTGTAGATCATGTGTTGCTGCCATCTTCCTCCTTTGGTGTCAAGTGCCAAGGGTTGGGATGGCCCTTCCTCCTGGCAGCTGGGAGGCCGGCTGTTGTTCTTACCTGACATTGTCATGCTTCTGGATGTAGATCTTATGAAACATCATATCTTCCTGCTTGGCATTAATGTCAGCTTTCATCTCCATGGCAACATGTCGAGGAAGTACAGAGAGCAGGAGCCGCTCCTGTGGAGTCAGACAGATGAGGCAATTAAAACACCTGCTGCTGGCTTAACAAACCTGCCCGGCTCGTGCCAGGAACCAAGCGACCACCATGGCCTCGGTGACTGATGAATGCAACCAAGAGAAATGGTCGCCATAATCCCAGCAGCTGGTTCCCCGTGAAGCACCTGGGGTGCTGCCTCCATCTCCAAATAACAATTCGATTATTTTAGAAGGAAAACGATTATTTTTCACCCCAGCTACACTGGGCCTGTGATCCATATCTTCTAGTTCTTGCTAATGAAGATGCCATGCAACCCAAAAAGTGTATATTCACATTCCTGAAAGGACCCTGCTAAATCTCACCTTATGGTCTCACCTTGTGCATAGTGTCTCCACAAGCACCATGAACGAGAATTCTCCTTCACACAACACCCCAGGACCAATACTCAGACACCCTTTCAGCATCATTTAAATTGTTTCCTTTCCCATCTAACTATCTAAGCAAATTCCTCCATTAGGCAGTGGCTCTCAGCAGCTGAAATGTGAATAGGAACATCCCAGTAAAACCAGTATGAAAATTTAGCCCAACTATATAATGCAGTATTGTACTTCTGCACTTAAAACTGCTGTCGGGGCCCAAGCGCATAAAGCCCTGCAAGGCCACCCACTCACCTACAAGCGTATTTCCAATACCCACCTTCTGTCATCAACAATTCACAGCTCTCCACCCTCACTTAGAACAACTAAATTGTACCTTTATTTACCGATAATAGCTTTAGTGTGTCTTTCATAACATTATTTTGTAAGCTGTTCTGCATATAGTTTTGGATGCTGGGCAAAAATTAGTTGCATGACAAAATGATGACTTTCTGGTAATTTTCCTAAAAACTCACACAAAAGCCTGTGCTCTTTATTATTCTAAATTTGGTGGTAATTTCATGTAAAAGCTAAAGAATTAAATCTGCAGGTAATATGCACCCCAGGGATACATAGATGTATTTCAGGAACTACACCTGACAAGTTCTACCCAGATCCTTCATTCCCTTTATTTTACTCTCACCCACACCGCCTCAATTCAAACAAAGTTTTTGCCACAGTTGAAGATAGTTGGGAGTATCTCTTTTTGGACCAGTGCAAGTATAACCCAACCTGCAGGCTGAAAACAGTGCTCTGGAAGAGGTGAAGAATCCCAAAGTTTTCTATGTGTCACTGTCATCTTTATCATCTTCCTTCTCCTGCAGTGACCAGGGGAAAGAAAAGGGCCTTCCTTCCTCACGACACAAACACAATATGGCATAAACCAAGGTCCCCAACCTTATCTAACAGCTCATTAATTCTCAACAAGGCAGGGAACACTAGGGCTCGGAGTGGCATTCTGACTCAGAGGGGTCAGCAGTCTCCTGCTAATTACGTCACCACATCTTGTGCCCGGACTTCAATTATAAACACATTTCTGGCTTCTAATTCCTATTTTTGACGGATTGTTGCCCATTTGTTTCTTCCTCTAAGGAGCTGCAGAAACTTAGGGGAAAACAGAAGAAAATGAACTAATTGAAAATGTGCTCAGCATACACTGAGACTTTTTATATTCTGCAGCACTGTCCACTATTTACTTTTTTCTTCCAACTTGTGCCTTAGAGAGACTGATGTCCCTGAAGCAGTAATAACACAGGAAAAGATGTGTTGGAGGGATTTGTAGTTCCTCAGGGCAAAAATGCAGCAGTACTGACAAGACACATGTTTTTTAAAATCCTATCCATCCACTAGCACATGTGTTAGTGCTTACATACCCAAATTTAAAAAAGAATACGAATCATGCACAGGTCCTCAGGCTTCTATGGGGTACTAGTATATTTCTTGAGCACAAAAGCACAACACACTTGCAGCTTTACCAGAGCAGGCAGTGCACACACTGCTCTCATTTGCATATTGTAATAGGCATCCTCAGATGTGTGAAAGCTGCTATTTCTCCTGCGATTTTACACATCCTTTAAAATAACTCAGAGCTTAGTGGAAAGTTCAGGGGCACCCACAGGTTTGGAACATTTTCTGTGGGCAGATCAGAGTGGAAAGATGATTATTTTATTTGCTCACAAAATAAGGACACGTCCAGGGAAGTGAGATTCTCTTACTAATACTACAGCAGACTCTCACATATATTTCTGGATAATTTTGGCTTTGGAACTTCCACTCCTACTCTTCCTGACATAATAGACAATTGCCAGATTAAAATCATCAATACTTTCAAGACATTTGGGATCTTCAAGAAATTAACCAATAGCCCTAAAATTTCAGCAAGCCTGGGAAAAAAATACTTCATCAGGTGAAAAAAATGCACGTAACATCAACATCCCTTCCCGGAACATCTAATGAGGAAGCTGAGCTGTATTACAGACTTGGACTTGATCCTCACTCCATTTGTTAAGAGCAACACAATCACTGAAAATAACCTCTGTATCTGCAGCAGATATTTGAAACAAGTGTCTTAGTAGTAGCACAAGCCATAACAAGAAAAACATAACAGGCAATCAAATGCTCCTGTGTTTTATTTCAAATACAGCACAGAAACTGGAGTCTCCACTAGAGTACAATTTTCATTTTGCTATAATGATCAGAAAGTACTGCAGCCCTCACCGTAAAATCACTTATTATGCGAAGCGAGGTGACTGGGACTGCTGTTTTACAAGTATAACAAGGCAGCAGTCTGACCTGATAAGAAGAGAGAGAGCAAATTCATATAAAATTCTCGCTTTTAAATACGATGCAGCTATAGATCCACTGAATTATACATTAAACAAATGCATACCTAGAAGCACAACTCTCTAGGCAGAGATGAAAGATTACAATGTAGATCTACTCTGTTTACATCTGGGCATGTAGACATCTGTATATGTGGGTGTATATACATAAAATACATATCCTTATAATGACTCCTTACTAGATAGGAATTTTAACTATTAAAGCTTTATTCTCCTAAGATGACCTCAGAGCACTAAAAAATATTTAGTAACTTACAATGAGCTGTTTGACCTCAGGTTTCATAGCACTTATTTTACACCATGAGTTAAATGACGCAGAGATGAAAAAGAGAAAATGACTTTTCCTAGACAAAAGATAAGCTCTGCAAGAAATGAAACAACCTGGTTGTTATCACCAATCCTTTATCCAAATCTCCTGCAAATATCTGCTCATTGCAATTGTTTTGAACACCTATTTTTTCATCCAACAGTATTTTCTTTTGGGAGAGCAACAGTAATTGCTGTTATGACTCTCCTCTAGATCATCTCGAATAATGAAATTGCTTAAAGTCTTTATTCTGGATTTCCACTTACTTTCTTGCTGATTTTGGTGCTAGTAGAAGTTTAATACGGGAAAATATACTTTCCTTTGACTGAGATAATCTGCCTGCCTTTAACAGAGAACAGCACACAGGAGCACTGTCAGATCTCCAAGAACAGACAAACATTGATAGTGGTTTTGGGCTGCACAGTTCTTCTATCTATGCCTATTTGGAAACTGTCTCTCCCAGAGCTCCTATTATTAGTGTCTGCTGTCACCTCAAGATTATCTCAATGCATTATGCATAGGGATGCATCTTAAGTGAACCTGGAAATCAATGTCAGTGCAGGCTGCAGCAGCAAATAATCTTGTTAGGAGGCCCCAGCTGCCAGGATCCCATAGGCACTGTGGGAAATTCTGGAGGGTCTTTTTAGTGATGGGCTTTGACCCATGTTTTTCTAATGTCCTGGCTTTCTCCTGTATGGTGCAGTACTAGCTGGGAGAGGAAAAAGGCATAAAGCTATGATATTATCAAAGCTTTTTTTATGAGATGTTTCTGACATAGAAACTCCTAAATACAGCAAAACACAAGCATTTGAGACATATTGCAAAGGCAATTTCTCAGTAGTGAAGACAGTGCTGCAATCAATAAGTAAAATGGGGCATTCTCTTGGCTCAGTCCTTTACTCCATTTCAAGGTATGGAAGGAGGAACAGTTGCTTGTTTCATCTTTCTGAGACTACATTTGTTACAGAAGAAAAAGAAGCCATAAGTCTGAATCCATTTATATATATATAAAATCAAAATAAAGTATGTATACATATTATTTCACAGTATGGCTCAAACAGTAAATTTATTGGCCAGAAGCACCTCAAAAGGCACTACCTACAAGCAAGTCTCTAAATGTAAATGGGCTGAGACATAAATGAAAATTATGCTGTCCTGACACAGAGATGCAAAGACATCACATTTAATTCATTCCCCTGACCACTTCCCCAAACCCACAACCAGGCTCTGAGATATCTCTGAAGGAAAAAAGTGGAAGTTTCATTTCATGATTCATTTCAAATTTGACAGGACAGACTACTGGAGGACAGAGATGCGTACTAGCAAGGAAACAGGCAAGGTGGCCCAAAAGGTCCTTCATAACTAATTATGTGGGCACACGTGAGTCATTGCAACAGAATCCTTGAACAATTTAGGGGAGCAGATGTGTTCAATGAACTTAGGGATGTTCAATGCCTTGGACAACAAGCCTGTGTGCTGGCAGAAAAAAAGGTCTTTCTATAGCAAACAAACATAAAAGTGGGTGACAAATCTTACTTTTCATACAAATCTCTGAGATCTGTGTGGTATCCAATGATGTGCAGCAGGTCAGAGCCTATGGGGAAGGCAAGTAGAGAACTATCTTTGGAGGCACCAAGGGATTGTGTGTTCTGTGGGTCTCTTTCACATCCAAAACCTGTCTTAGAGCTACCAATTGGTAGTGGCTTTGCTGAAAAATATATGACACTGTGCCCCTACAAAACAGAGCAAATCTAAACCTGTGTTTTGTATCTGCCTTCAACACGCACCTTCCATGTGTGCAAAGCAACTATGCAGACTCCCTGCACACTGTTTAATTTTTATCCACAGAGCACAGACCACAAGATATGTCTGCAGACAAGCCCATCGGGGTACTGGGGAAAAATTACTGCTTCTCTTTTCAAGCTCTAGAAATCCTGCCCACTACTGACAGTCTACCCTTGCTTGGATCAGTCAAGAAGCAAGAGACCAGCAAAGTTCAAAGGGGGAATTTGCAAAGCTAATTCCACTTGAGCAGTTCCATTTTTAATTTTACATTGTTGCTCTTACCTGCTGCTGGTTTTCCCTCTGAGAATGCAGCCTGGCTTGTATGCATTCCCTGGTCTCTTGGAAAGCCTGCCTTTGGGACACCTCCGCTGGGTAGTGGGTACACACGCCTACAATGTTTGTACAGGAGAAGATGAGAACATTGGAGACCAGCTGCAACAAAGAAAAAAAAAAGAGAGAAAAATATTTGATTACAATTTGGAAACCTGCCATCAATAACAGAAGGGCCAGCCAGAACTCAGTCCATTCCATGACTCCTTAATCCAAGCCACAGTTAAACTTCAAGCTCTTAATCCAGTGTATTTTACTTCTCTGGTCTTTAAAATATAAAGCTTCCATATATGGCATCAAGTATATGCTTTTAACACTCTGTATTACTTCATCGTTAAAAAATAAAACTCAACTAGTAAATCCTGTTTATGGTAATCTAGGATCTTGGAAGTATTGTGACAAAAATCTATTTAAAAATACATCATTACTCTCTGTTTGGTCACCTAAGAACTGTGTAGACAGATCTGATAGATGAAAGAAATATTTCCACACTTGTATACCTACATGTCTGACATGAAGAAATGTCATAGATATATTAGAACTATAATTTCAGAGAGAGTGCTTAAAATATTGAAGGGAACATGTTAGTATTGATGGCTTTTAGGTAGCACTGAAATCCATTTGTTTGGTCTATTTCCAAATCAAAAATTTATTTTCCTAGATAAATGAATGATGTCTTTCACACTTCTGACTACAGAAAGAGGTGATAAACCTGAAGCACATGCAGATTGGACAAGAACATAGGAAAAGCTACATTACTGCTTCCACATGGATTATGTTTTTTAATAAAGCAGTCACATATCGTTTGCTGGAAACCATTGTTTTATTTTCTAACTTTTTAAAAGTCCCTTGCTGGAATTTGGTTTCAAGCAAAATGTTCTGAACTGCTCCTAATGGTTTCATATAAAGATTTTGCTTGACAGAGGTCAAAATGCAACTCATTGAGAGCCACATAAATGGTGTTGTTCCTCTGAGGACAGACCCTGAAACACCTCCCATATCTTCTGAGGGCAAAGACTCTCGGCCTTGCAGCCCTCTCCTGAATGGGGCCTTGGGGCTCTTGCCCAATGAATCCAACTGCACACTTGGCTTTTTGCAGAACTTTGACTGCAGAACAAAAATATAACAATTTCCAGACCAGGCCACTCTGCGAAAATACAGTGCCAGACTGGGAAAGGCAGCACGAGCGCAGAGCCCATGTGAAGCCCTGAACCCTGTTGGATGGTTCGGCCCTCCCCAAACCAACGTCTTCCCTGCCATTTCACTACAGGAGAAAGGAGCCGTCCCTGCAGTGATAACTCCAGCGGTTGGGGCCCATCCCCATGCTGAGCACCGCTGAGTTACTGTATTAACAAGTCCTCCCTGACACTGAATTTAGACATAAAAATCTCAACTTTCCGTTCAAAATAACTCCTTCATAACTGCAGAGAGCCAAGGCACTTGGGCCTCTCTGTAGATGGCTGCCAGTAGATGGCAACACTCAAACTCCTGAAGCTCCTCTGCCGCAATCGCTGCGTTTTGTCTGCTCCTCTACATCCCACACATATGGACACTACAAAAACAAAATAAGCCACTGTTTGTTGCTACCCACTGCTAGTTATATGTATCTGCAAATAAAAAAATGATTTCTAAGGAGGAAACTACTACCAAGGAGGAAACCACTACCATCCCTGACAGGTTGCTCCCTTTCTCCAAAGAGTCCACACGTTGCACAGGCAGGGCTATCTGAGGAGCCGGGCGCACACACAAACATGCCTAAGCCCTGCCCCTAAACTCCTAGATTTCCCTTGAACCTCTTTTCTCCCTCATCTCTTTCTAAGGCTGGCTGGCTCCTGACGGATCCAAGATCATCCATCTCGCCTCCTCCAAGCTAACCACCCAGCGGCCAATTCCCACCCCTATCCTGCCCAGCTTCCCCAGTGCAGTGCTGAGACCCGTGGGCACTAGACGGTATTTTTTCCTGGTAATGAGGAAACACGTGGATTTTTTTACTCCTTCCTTCAAAATAATATTAAAAAATATTAGTGCTCCTTATCTTGTAAGAGGAAGTTTAAATAGGAAGGACAAGGAGGGCTTTCCCAGGAGTTACTGTGATTCCTACTTTCAGGCTGCACTGATTGCAGCTGACAGCCTGCGAATAACACTCCTACAAGTGCAATATGATTATTACAAACTCCAAGGGGTTAACGCTAAAAAGCATCTTCTGCATGACCAGATTACAGCAAGACACCCAAATCCTCTCTATTGGAGCTATTCAGTTACACAGTAAGTGGAAAATTTGTCAGCACAAAGCAAAACAGCATAAGCACGCAACATATATCTGAAATGGATAAAGATGAGAACATGGATGATTTTCAGGAGACATTCTGCTTTCTTTCGAAATCCCAAGAAGCTGAGACTTCATTTTAGTTAGACTTAGCAGTGAAGAAATCCAAAACAAACTCCCCAAAACAGTGACTCTCACTCCAAAAACACGGTACAGTATGTGGGTTAGAGGGCAGACAACACGGCAGGAGTTAACTGAGCCTCAGAGAGGAGCACCTCAATCCTGAAAGCGAGCTCTATATGGGCATATCTCAGGGCCAACAGAAAGTGCCCCTGGGGAGGCCCACCCCTGTAGATAGGGTTGTCACGATGATGCCTTAAATAGCCAAGCTGTACAGTTCCAGGCATGCGATTCCTCTAGAGATCAACACTGTCAAGTCGAGCACAAAAAGCATTATCAAACTTGATACTATTGACATTGCTTATAGAACCCAAAGAAATGTAATTTTCCAGCACTAACTGACATGATTTTACACAAACACTAGAGGCTTCACAGGCTGATTTACGAGACAAACTCAGATGACCATGCTTCATGATGTAGGAATACAAATTGTACAGCAGTGTAATTTTTAAGCAGCCAAGGACAGACATCTGTATTCATTCCATTAAAGGGAAGCTCTTTTAATTTGCAGTACAGCATACATGTGGCATCCTGAAACATAAGGGGGGAAATTACAGTGTAGCAGAGCACATCAGAGATCTGCAGAGATTTGAAGCTCAAGCTCCTAGCATGTGCAACAACACTTGTTATATAGGTAAGAGCATTTTGTTCACTATCTGTTCACAATCATCTTCTTCACAGGTACTTAAAAATAAATTAAGGCAAAAAAAGAGGTATCAGAAGTTTTCCAGTCTCATTATTTTCCACAGTGCCTGTCTTAATAAAATAAATTTATGCCCCATTTGCCAAATGGCACTAGTTGCTTATCAGTTTCCTTGCCATTTTGCTATGGTAACCAGCTTCAATCCCAGGAGGAAAGAGATGATGTAGATATTAAAAAAATGATTCCCTAAGCTCCATAGCCTGAAAAGCAAAAACATATTATGGCAACTATTTCAGACAATCTGTGCTTGAAGAGCTGTTCAAGGCAATGGGAAAATACAGTTGTCTATTTTGGAGCTAATGTCCTCTTCCTCCTCTGCCTATCTAGAGATTTAGACCAAGAAGATTTCTACCCTTTTGATTTTGGAAAGTAATAGCTTATAAAAGATCAGTTCACTTACATATTACTCCTAAATAAGTTACTAAACTAGCCTGCAGCATTGTCAGATTTGAGTAATTCACAAAGTAATACGTCTACTCTTACAATATCTGTTTGTAGTGGAGCAGTGCTATTACCCTGACTTCACTGAGGCAGAGCTCTTCAAAGGTAATTCAGTACTTAAAAGAAAAGCTGTGTACTACAAGGGTTTTCAGAACTGCCCGAGACTTCCTAATTCCCCTGAAATAATAGATCACTCAATCTCAAACAGCAAAAAAGATTAGACAGCACCTAGTCACTTTGATTTTATCTCACTAGCAGAACACTAACATAATTTTTCTGAATCTCTTGCAGGAAACTGTTTTTAATATTTTTCCCTTGGTGATTGAATGAAGAAAAAAAAAGGCAATGGAAACCATTTAGTTACATGTGCTCTAGGAGTTATGAAAACCTAGTATTACAAAATCAAAATCTTGGGCTAAATTTGGCCTGACACTCATTACAAAATGGATGTTTTTGGAGTTTCAGGAAAAAACTTAGGAAGAGCCCTCATGTTTTAGTAATTCAGAGGAGAGACTTTGGGATCATCAAAAACAGAATTAACCATCAACTTGAATCAATATTGCCACTGTTCTCCCTAGTATTTTTCTATTTGATTATTCTTCAAACACCAGATGCTATTCAATATGTAGTTAAGAGACAACAACATGCTTAAGAGAGATAGTGTCAAGATAATTTTTGTTAGCTCCTTAACTTTGCCAGAACAAAGTAAGTTGGCTACTTAAAAGAAAAAATGGGCTATATTCCTCTGACTACCACACCTTACCATAACAATCACAGCTTTTTAGTTGTTTATCCCAAGGCATTCTGCTTTGGTAACATCTTGTGCAGAGGTCTGGGCTTATTTTTGTTCCGAGATCTCAACACCAAGCCGTTCTCTGCTAGCTTCTAATACCAGTAGGTAATATTTTTTTTCAATTTATTTTTCAATGAAATCAAAATATTGTTGTGATATTTTTATAAAGTCCCATTTTGAGAACAATCACATTTTAAGTTTTTAGTGTGGGAAAGCAAAACTGGCACAAGGGAAAGGAAAGCATGTATACAGAGATTAAAAAGCCCTGCAAAACAGTCTAGAGCAAACAACAAATTTCATGTCTCTTCTCTCTGGAGTCTGCATTGCTCTGCCTCTGTTTTCTAGTTCTCATAATCCTCATTCAGTGGGAAACATCTTGTTAAACTGATTATCAATGCAACAGGTAAGATAACTGAGTTTCCAGACTACATTTCAGAGTGGTTTCACAGTAAATTGACAAACTGGTCTAATTATAAACTGCAGGGGCAAGCACTGAAATAAGATTTACTTCTGGGCTTCTTTACTACTTTTTAACAGTAAAAAATGTTATAAACTCTTTAATATTTATCTGAAACACAAAGCAAGAACAAAAAAAATGATGGAATACAAAAGCTCCAGCTATCCACAATTCTTCTGTACTCCTCTGTGAGTGATATTGAATTGAAAGTATGGATAAATTCTCAGCTTGCAAAAAATAAAAAGCACAAACATTATGAAAAATGTCTTTGTTAAAAAGTGGAAAGTAAAGTACAGATGATGCTGTTTTCTAAGCACTTTCCCCTGAGCAGCAATTAACCCTATATTGCTTCTTTATAAACTACCATCTAATAAAAGAACTGGAACAGCTACGGAGCCAAAGGCACATTGAAAATTAAAATGAAAGACAACATCTACTGGCTCCAAGATCAAATTACTCATGTACTTCTGCTGTATATAAAACAACATATTTCATTTCCCAGAGCTAGAACTAACGCAACACTAAGACAGGGAAAACTTGTAGATTATGTTAGAAAGATAAGGAAACTGTTAGAGTTAAGTACTAAATATAGTACAAGAAGAATAAAGTACAAATTGGGAGATCAGGAGGATTTTTTAATATTAAATGTAACAAGCACTTTTACTGAATACTTGAGACAACAACAGTGAATATTAAGTCAATACAGGAGAATCTAAGAAGAAATTTTCTGGAGTTACTAGATGGGAGCTTCCCACTCCATCCTGCTGCTTCAGTGCAACTACAACTCACTGGGGTCTTGAGCAGAACAGAAAACTGATGAGAACCACTGTCTTCCAAAGACTTCTTTAACTATACTTCATGAACACAATAGTAGCTACTGAAGTCAGCCCTAGAAATTTAAACATTTTGCTAAGCTATAGAATAGTCTAGTAGTCACAAATGTAGTGGAGTTTATGAAATAGTGATGCTCCACATAGGTGGTAAATCAGTTTGTGTCGAGAACAAAAACTACTCCTTGCAGAAATACTTCGATGTTCTTTTTTTGATGGTCCTTCTGTCTGGGAAACCTGCAAGTAGAAAAAGCTGCCTACTTCAATCTTTTCAACTAAATTAAGTTACTTCGTAAAAATGAAGCAGTGGTATTTGGGCCGAAACTGTCAAAACAAATACACACACTCATACCACTTATGAGTATCTCTGTATAAGAATTCAAGTAAATAATTGGTCACTTAGATATGATGCTCTGTCCTTTCATGGGAAAGCTGAACAATAATTTTGTCTCACATAACTATATTCTTTCTTTAGAAAAAAAAAATCTGATTAATCTTTAAAGTACACAGCTGCAGATATAGACATTGCTTCTCATCCAGAACCAAAAAACCAACCAACCAACCAAACAAAAAAAACATTTTCCAAGTCTTACAATTGTTTCAGATGGCATCACTGCTTTTTGGCTTTCTTAATTTTAGTCTCTCACATCTTATTCTTTCATTTTCTTACTGATTACTGAAGTTGCAAACTCTCCATACCTTCTTTCCCACTGCTCTTTTTATTGTTGTACAGAATGCAGAAACATAAAGGACCATAGTTATGTTCACTATTTTAATTAAAACCTTGATATCCAAATTTTATTAAAGAACAGAACACTAAACACAGCTGTATTTTTAGCAAATAGCCTCAGAGGAAACATTCCTACAGCAAACTGATAAATTTTACTTTCCTGTAGATGGCTTTAAAAACGAAACAAAACAAAACAAAAGCTTTCTGCTGGGATTTCAGCAAGTTCACATTTTCATTGGTTACTGAGTGATAAGGTGCAGAGGAAGAGAATATACTGTCCTGAAGAAATCTTGGCATAATTGCAGCAAAAAGCAGTATTTCTGTGTCTAAATTTTCCTGGAATCCTGTCATGATCCCAGCTCGGAACTGTCTATGTGGGGGCACAGCCTGTTCTGGGAGGAAGTGCTGCCTTTGGCTAGGAATAAAATGTTAGAGGAAGAGAATCCCAGGGCCTATTGCCCATCCTCACCAAATTGCTGTAGCAACCAAGTTTCTGTGCATCTTCATGCTTAACATATTTCATGAGCTACAAAAGAGCCATGCTTCTCACGCAGGGTCAATAGAGAGAGAGAAAGTCAGAGAGATTCAGCAGCAGCCCTTAAATGCCCAGCCTGCCTGCACTTTTGTGAATCTCCTGAATGCTTCTGAAGCTGCCGAGGGAGCTGCAATCAATATAATTATGAGAAGAAATGCACAGAAAGGTCGTTGACTTGAATAATTTTCTATATCGTATTTCCTTCCCTATCTTTCTTCTCTTCCAAACTAAAAAACATCCGCCAGTGGTGGAGAGGATGTGACAGAAGGAAGAAACCAAATGCTGAGGTTTTCTATCAGACCTAGCTAAAATTAGGCCATTGCACTGAAATGCACATGCAATGGCAATTAATATATGCCACCTTACTCATCAAGCAAGTATATATTTTGCTTTGGTCCATGATGAGATTAAGATTTTGTTTGGTTTGCCTCCATCCTTTCTAAACAGTTTAACTACTGCCAGCAAATGCACTTCATTGAAGTACCCCTGACAAACAGCTATGAGAAAAAATATCCACCTTAAAAAGGCAAAACCATGATGATCTACACCCCTTTCTTCCCCACAGTTGCAGGGTGCCCTGGTCCTTAGTGTTGCCGGGAATATTTGCAGGAGCCTCAGATCGAGGCAGTGCATCACCCCTTATCTTCCAGAGTCATTTAAGTGCAGGCGTCACCTCCAGGTCACTGGGAAAACAAAAATGTTTATCTGGTTACATGGAGGTCTTATTTATCTGGGAAAAAAGGAACATTCTCCAATTGCTCAGCAGGCAGAAATGACTGCCCTAAATATGGTGTGTGAGATATAAAAATCATTATTTCCCAGGCACTTAGATGTCTGGGAGTGTGCATTAGAGTGTGCATTTTTTTTTTGTGGAGTGGTAAGTTAGGCTGATTTTGTGCAAGTGTGGGAAGAAATATAAAACTGGAGAAAGAGTGCAACAGAGAGGGATTGGTTTGTTTTGTTTTTAAATAAGACCTCCTTTCTTCTTCAGCAGCTGGATTGCAGCTGAATTTGGGGCAGCTCACCCACAAGATGGGTTCCTTTCTTCTAAAACGGATATATATTTTTAATACACTAGAATTCTCAAGCACCACCAGCAATATTTAAACCCTTGAAATGAAGCAGTGGCTTCATTAGGGGAAGGAATAGAATCCATAACAAGCAGCAAAGACAGAGCAGAGCCGCAGTTAAGGCACAGTGACTCTGAGTCATTTAACTGGACCCCAATGGGGAAGGTTGCCTACAAGTCTGAGATTCATCATTGCATTTTACAGCCTGTTGGGCAGTTGAGCATACTGATCTCTACATAGATTTAGTTTCAGCAACACAACAGCTGTGGGTAGGCAAGTTCTCAACCAAATTTTAATTGAGCGCAATGGGCAGCTCAAAGGCACATTCCTTGGCCTTGGTCTTTGTTGTACAGAATTTCAAAGGCCTCCAGTAAGACAATAAAGATTTTCTAGAGAAGCGCTAACAGGCTTCAGGATAGTTTATAAAGAAAAGTGCGAGCCAACCTAATGATAATGATTACAACCAGCTCTGTTTATAGTACAGATTACATAAACACAATTTAGCCTGCATTTATTTCATTATATCCAACTATTTCCCTATTCCTCTAGAACTACATTATTTTACTCTTCATATGTTTTTCATTCTGTCTTCTTTGTACTCTAACTTTTGTTATTATCCACACTGGATTTTCTTCTCAGCTGCCTAACCCCACCTTTACCCCAAAGGCACACAGAAACCCACGATCTCATGATTCAAGGATCAAATCAAAACTCAGAGGTGTTTTTAAATTAGCCAAGATGAACCTCATTCTATTTTTGATAGGTCCAACAACCTGATAACTCCAGTGTTACATTAACTTTTCACAGTGTGTGTCGCAGGGCACATTTTTAACTGCTTTGCACTACCTGGATGAAAACATGTTATATACTTCCAAGTTATATATATTGGAAACCATGAATTTTGTTAAGCATTATGAACTGGGAGGAAGTTGGATTCTTGAAACAAAATATGCATCTTAAACTTACTTTTCTTGCTGTCAAAGGTAGAAAAAACTGTTAGTATTATGATGCTGCAAGAATTCAAATGTTTAACAGAAACAAACAAATGTTAAACAAAAAAATAAACCTCATGGCACTAGAGATGCACAGCTTGGAAAAGTCATTGTATTCTGACAATGAAACAAGTTAGGTCTGCTGAGAATTGGGATGGATATAAAGAAAAAACTAAATTTTTGTAGCTAGTGGAAAATTTTGAGTCTGTAATTAAGTGTGTTCTTTTACTCTCCCAAAGATCATTACCAGAGATTATGTAGTCGAATAGGGTTTTCTGAGGTGAACTTAAAATAGACTTAATATCATACTGACCTCCCCAAGAGAATACTGTACACCACAGAACTAGACTTTGAAAAACAATTAATTTTTAAAATAATCTAATCTTAGGAAGGCAGAGACCTTTTTTTTTTTTTTTTTTTCCTTTAAATTTCAGAATTTTTGTTACCTGAGATCAGGACAACAAAAGACTCAATGGGGCCCCAAGGATCCTGTACTTCATTACCTATCCTGTCCTATTGCGATATCCAAAAATTGATACACCAATCCTGTTGAAGTCTGAATGGCACTGAATAGCAAGTTCAGGCACTGAACTTGCCTATATTATGTTATATTCAGTACTTCTCTTGATATCTGCTGAAGAGCTGCTTGCTCTTGTGGATGTACACAGTACTGAGCATAACCAAGTAAGCTTGCAGTCCACTTGCCCCACAATCATCTCTGGCTTTACCGCAGCTTAAATATTCAGCCACAGTTTTGCATTAGATATTTAAGTCTGTGAACACAGTACCTGTGCACTTTTCCTTCTCTTGTGAGCCTTTTGCAAAACATCACTTTGGAGATTGATTTGTATACCTCAAAACAAAATGAGTTTATGAAAAATACTTCAACTGTGGAAGGTAACAGGATAAATAATTACTTAAAAAGGAAAAAAAAAAGTCTGAGAGTTTCCTCAGGAAAACAGGTAATGTGTCTGGGGAATGAGTCATATAAAAACAAATTAAAAATTTATCAAAAAGAGACAATAATATCAAAAGAGATAATAATACCAAAAGGGTAAAAAATAGAATAAACTCTTCTCATTTTTGATCAGTCCCAAGACTGTGGTTTGAAATCAGACTGTTTTTCAGCTGTGCTACTGGAATGTTACTACATTTGTCTAAATTGCTAAATCCAATAGGGAGCAACTAAGTAGCATTTGATAGGATAAGGATGCTGGATCCAGTTCTCCACTCTTATCGGTTTAATTCTGTCAACTTAAGACAGTTAGAATTAGCCTAAGTGATGAATTAATCTGTCAGATTTTATTTCATCAAGCACTTCTTAGTGCTCCATGAAATCAGCCATAAGCAAATATGAGATACCCTTTCAAATGCAAAGCAGGTGGTCCCTGACAGGTAGCAGTGATAACTAATACATCTTCTGCTGCAGAAGGCCCAAAGACTCTGCTGTGCATCCTGCTGCAAAGATGCAAAATAAGGCTAAAGAAAAACAAAAGTGAAGGCATGAGGAGCGCGATAACTCCAAGATATTCAGTGCAAATCCAGGGCAAAATAAAAACAGAACAGACTGAAAAAAAAAAAAAAAAGACTTACGTAGGTGTTTTCTCAATTGATGATTGTCTCTAGGACTATCTTTAAAACAAACCATGTATTTGTTTGACCACTGTAAAGTCAAATGCCTTTCCTAAAAAAAAAAAAACTATTACATTTTCTCAACAGCAGATGCCAACATAGTTTACACTGACACAGGGAACCCTGGTTGATCATGCAGCACCTCATTGCAAGCAGCCATTCCCAGCTCTGCTCCTGCTTCCCAGTTTGATGGAGCACCATCAGCTCCAGCATCAACACACCTGGCAGCAGTAGCTGCCACTTCAAGGAGGAAAAGGCAGGTGCTCTGGGTGGGTATGGACAGAAAACATACACAAGTGAAACTATTTCTAAGCTGTCCAGAAGCAGACAAGGGCCACCTACACTGGCAACTCTCTTAAATTAATGGCAGCAGATGTAATTCCCTCAGCAGGCAAGGAAGATACTTCTGATCTACAGCATCTGAATTTTTCCCCAGCTTTGCAGAATTGTTTCGGTTCTGCTCCAGCTAAATTTCACCAGCAAGCCTTTGGTCAAGCCCCTTTGTAGCACGCTGTATCCAACAATGCACATTTCTACATGCTATCTCATGATTAAAAAGACAGATCATCTACACCCCTTCATATCTAAGCATGCAGGGTTTCTAACTGTGCACTCAAGTATTCCTAGACACAGTTTATGCAATTATTCAGCACCAGGAAGCATTAGGCACTTAAATATCTTTGATCCCTCTAAACCATTTTCATATTCAGCATGCCAAACTTTCAAATACTCGATAGACAAAATGTGACAATAAGGCACAGCATGGAGATGGACAATGTGGGAACTTACTCTGGTCATGAGAGAGATTTTAGGTAAATGAACAATGATCCCAGGCTACCTTCACCTCTGTCCTTGCTAGGTGCAATGGACATGTCTACGATTTTTTTTCAACACTTCACAGCTGACCGGAGTGTGAGCAAAATCATTAGTCAGGGAACTAGCACTGCTGCTATACTGTTGCATGGCCTGAAGCTAGGTAGGATGGAAGGGACCTTAAGAATATGGGATGCTGTCAGAGCTCCTCCATTAAAACTTCCTTTCGGCAAAAAGGGCAGTTTGAAGAATTCGTATCAAAGCCCTTTCTTCTCCTCTGTGGAAGAAGGTTGCGGAACTTCCCTACTGAGCCAAGAATGGCTTTGTTCCAGCTCACAAATTGCATCCAAAAGCCCCACCTGCTTTTGAAGAAGAAAGGCCAAGTTCTGCTGTTGCATCTGCACAGCACAAGTGAGGCCAGCTGGAGAATGGAACTCATCACACATTGACTCTTACTCTTATTTGAGACACTAGTCAGGACCACAAATCTACTATGTCAGAGGATTTTCAAAATAGTAAGAGAACCTCTACCATTGAATAGCTTATAATTATCAGGTGTGTAACAGAATGTGCTGTCATTGTTCCCCACAGCATGATTGCTCTACAGGTCTTCAGATAAACAACAACCATTTGGTTAATTCTTTCTCTGCCTTTTACCTCGTGAAGTCAAGCAGTTTGTTGTAACACTCAAAATGCTGACAAAAACACAAGTACTTTATTCACAGAGAATGCAATTTAAGTCACAGAAACTATCAACATGATGTTTTGCAACTGTCACACTTTTTTTTCTTCTTTTTTTTAATTTAAATGATCATTTACATCTGGGTGTAGAGTAAACCGGCTATCAGCAGGGCTTTCTCTTTTAATCCAATAGGCAGTGAACTGAAGGGACTTGACACATTTCCAAATCCTGGATTGGTTTTCAGAGTCTCAGTCTAGATATATATTGGAATATGAGTCCTGCAATCTCTTTTTTTCTATTTAGCAGAGTATAGTAGTAAGAGAAAGACATATGTGACAGTGCAATATACACCCCCTTTTTGAGAAGCATTGTTATTGATCGTTTTTTTCTTTAGACTTCCCCTCTCACCACAGCCTGTTCTGATATCAAGTCCCTAACTGCATTGTTTTCTGTCTGCTTGAGTATAATCCTAGTCCTTCTCCGTTTTGGCAAGCCTCACAGAAAATGGAACTGCAGCCCAAACCTCTAGGATTAAGATTCAGTTAGGATTTTAGCACTTCTAAGAAAACTTTAATTCACTAGATATTATTAGATCAGGTCCCTTCCATTTTTATTTCAGTAAATCTATCTTTTCCCCTCTGTCAGTTGTTACCTGTTTCTCACCATTCATATTGCAGAAAATGTTTTTAATTACTGTACAATATCCAAATGAAGAATATTTTGTGAATTTTCAAGGCATACATGCCTGAAATATTCTCCAGAACCTATGCTGCAGGACTCAGTCACTAACTCATTTAAGCAGCATGAAATGATAGGGAAGTCAAGTGCTAATTCAACCAGGAGATAACAAAAGCTTCTCTTCTCTCCTGCACCCAGAGTAAGTCAATTTTTGGTATTTGTGCCCACGCACTCCAACATTTTGAGGTGTAGAGCTGTCACTGGCTCACTAGCATGCTTTGATGCTGTGGTTTTAAGAGCTTAAGCTCTAAATCTTTATAGAAAGTTGGATTTTTAAAAGCTGTTTAAACAAATGAGCTCCTACAGTAAAATATAGTCTTTGGGTACCCAAAGTCAAAGATCAGTCATATGCACTTTAAATCTGGGAAGATCTTAGATCTTATTCCCCTGCATGTTCTGGTCTAGCAATTATATCCTGAGTTTTACCAGAAACAGATATTGCGAGGTATTAGCCAACACAGTGAGGGTCACTGTTCAGAAGTGGAGAGGCTGTTGATTTTATTTCCCGCTGGAATCCACTGGGAATAAACGAACTACAGGATTCCAAAAGAACAGCTTGTTCTCTAGGCTTCACTCTATTCGAACAGGAAAAACACAAGTTATTAAAATACGCGCACAGAGCACGAGGAGTGACAACCGGCTGAGAAGGCTTTTGCTCTCCAAATCACAAGCACAAATCTAGACCAACGATGGCCAAAGCCACTGGCTTGATCCTTATTACTGTCTTATCACATTACGCTTATTCTTAGCAATGGCACATCAGTGCTGGTGTCTATATTGCCTCCCTCCCCACACCACCACAGATGAACCAAACCAGAGATGTTATAACCTCTCCAAGTACAAAATTACTCCAAAATCCCGTTAGTTAGGCATTCACTTCTTCAGCATGATGCTTTATGTCTCTCTTGCTATCTGAAATACAGTATTAAGTAGAGCAAGATAAATACCAAGATCTCTTAAGATATATCTGCCACAATCTCTTTCCTATTTCCAAATGCTAGATTTAATTTCTGATTTTAGAAAGGATAGAGTTAATTTAGTATCATCAGAAACAACACTAACGAGTGTCATGTGATTTCCTACATGATCATTAACCTGTCAAATTCAGCATAATAAACCCTTCACCAGTTTAAGGCAATACAAAAGACTTGTCATGGAGAGAATTTTAAGAACACGACAATCATGTGCAATTTTTTTTAAAAAGGGGGAAAAAAAAAGTACTGATGCTACTTCCCACAGCTGGAACCACATAAAATAATGTTCCACCTTCACATGTTAAAAGCAACCACTTCTGCAGGAAGGTTTTCTTTTTTTTTTTTTTTAATTTACTGAAACTTTCTGAGTTTTCAGCTTTGCAAAAGACTCATTTAAATCACAAAGTGACATTTAATGCTTTTCAGGAAACCAGGCAATAGTCTGGTGTACATTAAGTTTACGGTCTATATTTCCTTGTAGTCTATCACAACCTAATAAAGCTATGTCAACAACTGTTAAGAAGAGAACACACACAATAATTTTCCAGCCACATTAGGCCAACGCTCAAACTCCACACTTCCGCTACCATTCCGTCTGCAGAGCCTGAACAGTCCACGCAGTAGGTACTTTGCAATCCACATGTAAGCAAGTTAGCAGCGGGTGGTTTTCTAATACAATCTTCAAATGCAAGATCCAGGATTTCCACGAGCAGTAGGAAGACAATATTCCAGGTGCAATTTGCACTTCTTAATTTGGAAACATTTACATTATCAGATAAAGAACCTTTTATATTCAATATCATGTTAATGAACTTCTCAGAAATGGGAGAAGACCCAGAATAGCCATCCTTAAGCAGTAGTACACTGATAAATGAGGGTTATAATTTTGTGGGAGGAATTTCAGCTTGCCTGTTATTTCCCCCCACTCAGCTAATTCTAATGATTAGCTCCTCTAACAAAGGCTTTCCTAGAAAGAGGTCTGGGGGCCAGCCAAGGATTTCCAGGGGGGTCTGTGTAACCATTCCCCCAAGCTAGGCACTCACCTGCTCAACATTATCTGCACAGCCCTTCACCAACGGCCTCCACTGCCACAGGATTTAGCATACCATCATCTGGGAGAAACCCAGGAGATCTGAGCCCCTGTTACAGCAATGAGATTTTCAGTACTCCAAACATTTCACACTCTTGGAAGAGAAGGGACCATTCTTGTCCGTACCCCACAAAGGGAAGTACTTAGAAACAGAGGGTCCTTGAAGACCCTCCTCAGAACCCTCCTTGAGTCCTTCTCTCCATCCTGAATCAGTGAAGCCCTTTGGGTGCTCACAGCAGGGAAGGTGCCCAGCTACAGACCCCAGATCCCCAGGGAATGGTCCTGGCTGTGATCTGGGCATCCCCTGCAAGCACATCCTTACACAGCCAACAATTTCACTAGCAAAGTGAACAGGCAAAACTTTGAGTGCCCTTGTCTGATACCGATGGGTGAGGCTGTCCTTCCTCATTCGCTCAGCTCTTCGCTTGTAGCCCTGCTTGATTTATTTGCAGCAGCAATGTGCTAATGTTATCTGACAGCTACTATTAAAGTGTCACAAGCATGTGTATGCAATAACGCAGATGCTGCAGGGAATCCACTGCAGGACCCTATCTTCCCAGGCACGGAAAGAAAAGGGAAGGAAGGGAAGTACTTTACGAACAGAAATGTTGCAGGACTGCCCACTTGCCCAGGGTGAAATCGGACAGAGAAAAAGGCTAAGGAGGGAAAACACATGCAGAAGGCACTGCAATACTCAGACAAAACGAAGGCTGCAAGCTTTCCCACCTGTGCCCTGACAAGTGCAAACAAAACCAAAACCAACCTCCTAGAGAACATCATCCCACCCAAGTCACAGTACAGAAAGCTTGGCAGATGGATGATGAGGCCTACCTGAGTAGACAAGTCATGTGTGCTGTCAAGAATATTAGGAGAGAAAACTCCCTTTTAAGCCCATTTCTTTACAGTTATAAACAAGTATGATGATAAAATGGCATAAGTTTGCTGGCTGACATTTCCTCCCTCCAAGTCCCCTCAAGTATTTACAGATCTATTCTTACAACGCCCTCACAAATGAGGGAGATGTTATACTCATGTCTCATATTTACAGAGAGACCAAGCAATTTGTCCAAGGTCGTTGAGAAACCAATGGCAAAGCCAAGATTTATATGATGATCTGTCAAGCACCAGATTTCCCAGTACTTGAATAAAAACATTCACCAGTTTCTTCTCTATCTCAGCCTCTCCAAGAATGCCTGTCCTGGAAGACCCAAGCAAAATATTCTTGCTATGTCCCTTGGAGTCAGTAATTTTAAAGGCTAAGAATTTGCCTTAACTATGTACTCTCTACTTTATGTAGTAGAGCACTTTGCATTGCCACTGCCAGCACCGCCCAAGTTCCCCTGTTGTACCTAGCACTGGGCAGCAGGAATGCTGATGCTCCTAGGAACAACTAGGAAACAAGTCATAATCTATCGACTGCATAATCTACCTTCTGTCCTTCCAAACTGAACCAGGTTAAAAAGAAATAAAAAAGATGGGTCAGATTTGCACAAATATTTAGGCCAGATGTGCAGACAGGCAGCTAAACTATTTAGACATACATTAAATCACATTAAGTGTCTATCTGCACCTTTGTAAACCGAGCTTCTTTCCCTTTACCAGATTCATAGTAATTTAATAGGAGCTGATTAGAAAAGGTCTCCAGGGCCAACACATAAAAGTTTACTCCCGTTCACTCCAAGCCACAAAGTCAGCCACAAACCACTTGTCACTGCGTCAGCAAAGACAGGGCACATGCAAAGAGGTACCGGGTAGGTACTGGGGAGGTTTGTGTCCTGGGGAGCACAAAACCCCAGCGCTGAGCTCTGCAGGGAAACAAGAGCCCAACCTAACGATGGCCAAGTTGGTGTGCTGCAGACCATTACATTTTTAAGTTGTGCCTTGGCTTAGAGTCTCCCTAAGGGGAGAAAAATGCACTAAAAACAAAGGCCAAATAAAACACGCTTTAATTCCCAGCCATTAAAAACTCAGCTGCAAACAGAACTGAAGCATGTTTCTTTTTAAAGAAACAACACAACATTTTCTCCCTCCAGCCTGATGACTTCAAAGGCTTCAAAAGTAACCCGATGCCACGACTAGAGGCAAAGTTGCTATTAAATGCTGACTCCTGCAGACACAAAGGTTTTAAGGTCCTACCTTCTCTTGTTATTCTTTACCTTCAAGTGAATTCAACAGTTTAAAAGAAATAGAAAAAAAAGATGGGATGCACTTTCCAGCAAGGCTGTTTGATTGCCTGCATGTAGGACAACCAGTGTGACATGAATAAACGCACACAGCCCACGTTTGCAAGACGTGTTTTTACAAATACACCAGATGATACACTTGTTACGACTATCCCACAACACTGATGCATGCTAATCACAAGAGATTTTTTTTGCCCTGTCCCCTCTTTTATTACACTTTACGCTATCAATCTCAGCTCTTGAGTATGTTCAGCCCTCAGAAATCAATCTTGATAGTCTTTTTCAAGTGACTTCTCAAACATCCATATGCCACAACCCACAGAGTTTTACTCAGCAGAATTTAATCCACAGCGTTGCACATCAACTTGAAAAGAAATTGAGCTTCTTCAATGCCACGCACACATGCTCAAGGCACGGACTCCAAGGCACGGGTTTTGCCTTCACTCTCCTTGCCTGCACCTGATTTAGTCTCATGAAACCCACTCCTGACTGGGAGCCACAAGGCCAGCTCCAGGCTGTGGCCAGCAGTCACAGGGAGCAGATAAGTTGAGCAGATAAAAGGCCGAAAAGGGAACAGGATACCCATCACATTTCATCGTGTTGGTAGACACCTTTCACATTTGAAAAAACAGCTAAATTTATGTCTGCGTTTGCCAGGACGGCACCTTGTCTGCGCACTGCTGACATGTCCAAGTGCTCAGACACAGAAAAGGAAGGCTTGGAGAGAACAGGGAGGGAAAGGAAAAAAAAAAAATCACCAAAAAAGGGATTGAGCCCCATGGCTACCACGCACTTGGATGGAAGATTGATTCCCTGCTTATCCGGATGGTGTTCTGGTACAGAATGCACATGAACAAGGCATTCGTGACCTTCTAATTCATCACAGAGCTCCCAACAAGCACAAACATAAAGTTACTTTTCAGGCTTTCTATCCTGTGTACTTAAAACGAGTGCAGCCACACTGAGCCTCCTTGGCCACTGCTGGCTCCTTGGAGAGCAGGAACTGCACACAACAAGACCCTCTACTTCCTTCGCAATTCTCCATCAGAAAGATGGGAACACACGTTGCTAGTGAAAATGCAGCAACACTCTTGCAGACGCTTGCCCTTCGTGCTGCTGTAATATTCAACCACCTCGCAATCTCTTCGTTACGGTCAGTGTAAGATAGATGGCAAACAACCTTGAGGGACAAGACTGCAATGCTGTAATTCAATTATATTTACATAGTCATCTGTACTATTCTCTGGACAAGAACTGATAGAATCTGCTGGAGCAGTTAAGTGAGAAGAAAAAAATGATGAAAGTATTTTTTTTTTTTTGCACTTACAGGAGACTTTGGCTCAGTTTCCAACTCTGCAGCACACCAACTAGTTCACCTACANATGCTGTAATTCAATTATATTTACATAGTCATCTGTACTATTCTCTGGACAAGAACTGATAGAATCCGCTGGAGCAGTTAAGTGGGAAGAAAAAAATGATGAAAATATTTTTTTTCAATTACAGGAGACTTTGGCTCAATTTCCAGCTCTGCAGCACACCAGCTAGGTCACCTACAGCCCCTACTTAGTATCACCATGTGCCAGAGTGTGGTTGTGGATTTCTTTCATTTCACATCCCTTCTCCTGTTTAATTAGTCTGCTCAGAGAACTGCAAACAGTCCCTTACATGGCAGCTTCGCATTATCGAGCTCAATGCAGCCCCAGTCCTGGTCCTAGGGAGACTGCTTTAATAGCAGTTTATTGCAAACAGCAAGGATGCAGGGGGCAGCAAGGAAATGCTAGTGGAAGGCAGAGTGCAAGTATTCTTCATGATTCAATCCTGTGGTCCTTTTCTGCAGGCAAAAGCCATCTTAGTTCCTTCAGTATGAGTTTGGGCAGAGTAAACCCGTAATTTCTAAGAAATGAAATCATTGTGCTTGCAGTGGCATAAAGGAGAGAAATTTCTAATCATCGACCTATAAGACTAAAAAGTTGTTGCATCTGCTGTACCCTCGAACTCCAGCTCAGTAGCTGAGCCACGACATGCGGCAGTGAAGGCCAACTTCAGACAACAACCGAAGGGCTGTTTCTTCCTTCCAGGCTATTCATGGCCTCCCCAGACACCTACCTTCTTATGACAATGAATAAAACAATGGGTTTTCTTTAACAACAGCAATTTCTAGAATGAAATTGTGAAAAGAACCAACAGATAATGCACTTTTCTTAGGAAAGGCTGCCTAAGGGTTTGCAGGCCAGCAGAGTTTTCTAGTTTTGTTTGTTTATTTTAACAAAAGTAATCTGAAAGCCTGAGAGCAGAACGTACTGGTACCAACTATGTTATCTCAGTACTGCTGCAATTTCCCATAGCCTCCAGTATCTGCACGACCTCTGTTTCTTTCTGGTCATTAATTCGGAAACAATGACAGAACTGCATAAAATTGTGCTACTCCATGAATAGCAGAGCACAGAAATTGTGTAGTTGACTAGGACTTCCTGGCTTGTACCCATACAGAAGAAGCTTGGCATGAGTCTTAAAACTCCAAGCACTGGTGAAGTCCACTTTTTGCAGTCCAGCTGCTTACAGCTCGCAGAGGTTACTGCCCTCAACCCAATCCTTGTCACCAGCTTTTCTTCTTCACCGTATGGTCACCTGCCAAGTGAGTTGCTAGCTTTGCTTAGGGCTGCATTCCCACAAGGTTCATTTGCAAGAATTCACCTGGTTTTAAGTTGCACTGGAGAAATCTGCATTTTCCAGAGAGGTAAATGTGGGTGAGGGGATGAACCTACCACACAACCATCACTAGAGTCTAGTAGATAGCAGCAGCGCAGCATGCAGCTCACTGTGTAATTTTTCTCCAATGTAAACTAAGTTTGGAATAGTCTTTTTTTCCAAATTTATTGCTTCTCTGATTCCATTACAAATTAGCTCCATGTACCATTACAAGAATTGTTTTGCTAACTGTCAGCCCTGCAGGCTTAATTTGGGGTCTGGGAAGCAGAGGGCTTTTCCCTTCTCACACGTTGTCAACAGTCACACAAGATGTTGAACATTGAGTTCCACCCACGCTTGTCCTTGTGCAACCCCAGTGAAGTCTTACACAAGGTTGGACAGGTGTAAAATGACAGAACTTGACCTAAAACAGCACTGAAAAGACAAAGCTTTGGGGAAAAAAAAAAAAAAGGAGAGGGAAAACAAACCAAGCTGTTGCTCTGACAGTACAGATTAGAGTTGAATTGGCTTAGAGTTTTGAGGGGTTTTTCAAGAACATCACCGTATCAAATCAGACTGAAGATAACTGATGGAAAGGGGCAGGAGGAAAAAGAACTGCTGCCCACAGTCCGGGCTGCGGGACTCCACTTTTCCCAGGGCACAGGAGCCCTTTAGAAGTGGTCCGACAAGCTACGGCTACGGCCGTTTCGCCACATAAGCGCGGAGAGACTACGGCGGGGGCTGTAATACAAAGCAGATTGCCAGAAGCTCGGAGCATGCTGTTGGAGGCAAGCTTTCACACATTTATGTAGGTGACTCTTGAATCTAATTATCTTTGTTCATCTCTACTATGCAGATCTCTTACTGCTCATAATACTATGCATCCAGCTAGCAAGTAAACAGCTTATTGCAGTTTCTGGGGTAGCTGAGGTAATGCTCGTATTGAAACGCAAATGGCTCTATATTTAAGTGCTTCAAGTTAGACTTGCATTTACTTGTATGCACTATCTAATTCACAAGACTGCTTCAAATCTAGAGTAGCCCTAAATATGCTGAGCACGTATGCAAGCAAACGTTGTCATCAGGCTGACAGATGATGAATTTGCGTATCAAATATGTACAAGTGAAGTTACTTCAGATCTATTAGAATGCACATTCTGTACAAAAGTAATCATGGCTAACATAAATTGTCTTCAGCTACCCGTCAGCTAGATACCACTGAATGACATCTTTGACACAAATATGTGTGTGTGACCAAAGAACCAAGGAATTTTAGCTCAGGAGCAGACATTTGAGGAAGGGTCAGCATAGACTATTCTAAAACACCACTGTCTGAACAGGTTGAAATATTATTCTAATCTTCACCTTTAATTTGCCCACGGCCAGTTGTTTGCTTGCTTGAATGGTGTCCTCTAGCTTAACTCACTTTTTTCCCTTCACCCATTTATCTATAAATATGTGGTGGGATAAACAACTACATATCAAAGAAATCATCATTAGTTTTTGTAAATGAGAAGCTTTTTTTTTTTTTTTGCTTTCTCCATATAATATATTCTGTGTCACTTTGCTAATCTGAGAAGCCCTTCTTACATGCCCTGCTTCAAGTAACTCATTCCCAAGCCCAGCCTGCATGGAGGACTTCCATGCGCTCTCGCTCACACATCATGACAGAGCTGCTCCTGCATTTGGAGCACTTCACTGAATGCATCCTTGCACTTGTGATATAGCCATGGAAGACAACAGCAGCTTAGTCACTGCCAGACTGACTCACGCATCATGGTCTTTCTCTTTGTGTATCATTTCAACCTGAAGAAAGCTAAGGCCACAGCTGAAATTAATATGATTTAACAGCTACGAACTGGTGAGACTCTACCTAGAAGGACCGAAAAACCCCAAACAAACAAAAGAAAAAAACAGTGCACAAATTTAAAAGATTTAAGAAAGCCCCAAGTTTCTATTTGTCAATCTAAAATACAGCTAAAACCAGCTAGGAGCCGCACTCTGATGGTTCACTCAGTGGAGTCTGCTTTCTCAACTATCCATCTGCATTTGCTGTTCTTCAAATCTATGGCATTTTCTCCAGTTTGATGCCTTCAAAAACACTCCTTAAAATTTCACGTACTACTGTTCATGTATTTTAGCATTTCTTAACTCCTTTTCCTCTCTCCCTCCATTTGAGCACTAAAAACTTGCAATATTGCAGATTTAGGTGCAGCAACGGCACCATTACTTCTCTACAGATATTATCAATGTTCCTTTTACTTTTTCTCCTCTTCCCTATCTACTCTACTATTCAACAATTTTGTCCCAAAACAAAATAGTTATTCACCTTTAACCCATTATTAGGTGGTCTTTAACTTAAACGAACCTTGGCAGGCTCTGCTCATTCTCTGCTCTATTTTTATCAACATAAATGATATTCAGGCAGGCAAAACAAGGAGAGCAGAAGTGCTGCAATTAGGTGGGCAGATATATGATATGGCACAATGGAGAAAGTCCAGGTTTGCAACACTTCAAAGCCACGTCTGCTGTATCTTCAGTTCATCTCTCTATGAACTGAACTGAGAGGGAGAAGCGCTGAGCCAGAGCTGTGTGAGGTATTGCTCACGGCTCTACCACACTCGGTCCTGGGAAACAACGAGGTACCGTGTTTGTATTGGGTCCAGTTGGACCTTTTTGGCTAGAAGTTCACTCTGTGTTTTTGATTATAGTTCAGATACACATTTTCTGCCTCTGTAAGGTCAGTTCTAAGAAATAGTAAATATTGATTCACACTAACATACCTTGAAGCAATCACTGAGCATGGAATCTTTTGGCAGCCTCTCTGGAATTAAATATTTACTGGGCACATTTCTATTTGAGGGACTTAGCCAAGATGTGAGAGAAAGCACCTTAAGCCAACCTTTTCCAAAGCAAAGATGAAACCTCACACACCCCCCGCTGAAAGATCACAGAAACCTGGCTGCCTCGGAGATCAGTCATCTGAAAGGCAAAGCAGGAGCGGACTGGTAGGCTGAGACTTCAGACAGCCCCCCCGGCATCCACGCTGCAGGCGCCGGCGCGGAGCTCCGGAGCCTGCCCCTCACTCCCGGCCTCGTCTCTAGCCAGAAATGCCTCTCTCGCTGCAGAGGCTGGACTCCAGCAAATGTTTACATTATTGCATGATTAAGATAAGGTTTAAAAATACCGTACTAAAAATTTTATTCTGCATGTGATGATAGCTTGTGATTGCCAGCAGGCTCTGCAACTAGCTGCTTACTTTTGTTATCACTTTCCCATAGCAACCCTTTCCAATCAAGTAATGTTAACTGATCTTGGAAATCAATCAAACTCCTATTATGTTTACATACAATAGACCACCATGACTCACGTTCATTTACAGCCCTTGAGCTCTGAGCAGTGGTTTAAAACAGGCCAGAGATTATTATAATCATATTTATACAAGGAATATAGTATGTCAACACATCAAAATATTGAAGTTGAATATTGAAACAAGTGAAAAATTGATGAAACATTAGCACTGAGGCAGGTAGGGAAGAGTAGAAGTAGCAAGTATCCAAATCAAACAAAAAAATTTCATGGACAGAAATGAATGGAACTTTAAAAAAAAAAAAAAAAAAAAAAAGTTGAGGACCAAAAAGAGAGAGTTGTCTGAAATTCACTGGGCAGTTTCACAAGAAGCATCAAGGCACATGAAATGAAAGCTTTCAAAGCCCTTCCCTGCTACGAAGACATGAAGAACAAAGAGGAGGATGGCAGACTGCCCGCGGAGCCGGCAGCGAGACGTACAGCCCGAACCGTCCTCAGGCTGCCTAACGGGAGTGGAAAGGCTGCCTACCCAAAAACGCCTCTCTAACAGTGAGCTGGTAACATGCCTTGCTTTCTAAGGATGAAAACCCAAAATTAGATGGCCAGGCACCATGACAAGATGAATCATGCTTCTATGAAAGAGGAAACTGAATACATCTTTTTAACTTTGATGCTGCGAGGAAAAATGCATGTGCAAGGGGGTTACTTTATGCTGAAGGGCAGAAGGAATTAGAGAGTCATCGAGTAACTCCTTGTCTCATCTCTCCTTGGGAAAACTAACTCCTTGTCTCATCTCTCCTTGGGAAAACAATCTTTTCTAATAGAGTTGGGAAAAAGCGGAGCTCATTTCAGCATCACTTAGTACCTTTTCTGAGCATTCAAAACTTAAGAACTCTGGGGTTCTTAACACAGGTTCTGCTTGTCCTATGCAGTGCAAGCCTGGATGGACTTAGTGGGAATTTTCATGAATAGTAAGTGAAGCCTGCAAACAAATCTCAGGAAGGAACTCCATGTTATTTTACCTAATCTTATTTTTCCACGTGAGGTCATCTGGTGCAGTTGTGTTCCGGCTGTAACCCAACAGCCCATGGGAGTTTCAGGTAATCTACATTCCAAGTTAAACTCCTCACAGATAATACAGCTAATACGCTTGAAAACTAAACCTAACTCTTAACTCTTTCCCTAAATTACAACCTGTGTAATGTGAGATGACGCAAAACAACCCTGAAGGGTTTATGAACCAGTTCCTATTTCTATAGCTAATCTTTATGAAAAAGCATCTGCTTTGGCAGTTTTGAAGCACAACTCTCAGTCATTTTAACTCATCAAAATGACTTAACTTCACTCGCAAATCTTTATTTCTCTATATAAATTTGCTATATATAAAGAAAAAAAGGGTAGCCTACCAGTGGACATGTTCCAAACTTTGGGTGAGCATTACTTTGTCCATTCTTATCTCTTAGCAAGAAAGAGATGTGGCAGAAATAGAAAGGGATCAGAGACACGGTAGGTCCCATGAGAATAATGGGAAGTGTTATTTGCTGTGCTCTTCCTGGTAATCCTGACCTCAGTTTTATTAGATCACCACTACACAGTGAAAAGACATGTTCAATCAGCTTCCCACAGTGCAAGCTGTGGGAACAAATATTTTCATTCCCAAAAATATTTTTTTTCCACCCACAAATAATGACTGTTAATTTAGAAGCCTACAACACATACAAATCAGTCTTTTTAGCTCATTCTGTCCCTGGCTTGTGACGAACATGCCTTTCACTTGCCATCATGTCCTTTCACCTCATTCGGGCCCGCGCTCTTCTCTAAGCTTCACTAACTTCTAAAATTTCCTCTTACTGTCAACTTTTGCTTCCTCTTCATCCTATTTTCCCAATTGTATGTATATCATGCATTGATTACCACATGAAACACCAAAGTCTCAGCTATTAACTTATTGTGTCCAAAGGTACGTATTCCGTAAATTGTTTCCTTTTCTTTCAGTGGAAAACTTGAAGCCTGATTTATATTTTAAAATTACCCATTTGGAGTTATGTTTTCACATTATCCTTCTCTTGCATTTTGTGGAAGTAATGGAGGCATTTGCCTTATAGTAAATTTTCAGTAATATCCAATAAAGAAGCACTACTTGCAAATATTATTATGATTTTAAGCAAGAATTTTATTAGTTTCAATATCTTCCTCCTTTCCTTGTCTATTTTACTGTTATTCTAATTTTTTTTTCATGCAATTTTTCTACCTGAAGCTGAAATACTGTGGGTGTGACACCTTTCAGAGTGAATATGCCCAGGAAATCACAAAAGAAAATGAAGTTTGTCAAACTATCATCACTTGAATGTTGCAAAGATACATTCACAGTTCACTAGGAAACTGTGCAACAGCTAGTCATTTAGTCATTGAACATTTATATTTTTTCAGCTTTTTATGGCCATAGTACTCAATTTTTCTCTTTGTTATCACTACTCATAGAAAAGACCAGTTCTAGCTCTGTTTTCTGCACAAATCATGTAATTTTCTTCTTCATCACCTAGAATTAACTGATCCCATCACAAGAAACCTGACACACAGAGCTATCTTCAACATCTTGAGCTATAAAGCCATAAAAAGACCAGGATTATAACTGACATTTATAATTCTTAAGCACGTTATAAAAATAACTTACCTCAGACCTTTCAGCTATTCTGGACACATAGCTGCTGACATGTAATTAAGCATGCCTTCCTGAAGTTTGGATCCTACGAACATCATCGGAACGCAGTTACAAAACAGCCAAGACTAGAAGAAGGAATGAAACATTTGCCTATATGAAAGTTACTCCGGCTATCAATGCCCCAGTGTTCAACAGAAGCAAACTGTAAGGTTTTCTGCAATAACCACATCTCCAGGCTGGAGGAAGTATCATATGACAGAGCATCCAACAGCTCGTGGGTTTGTGCAGAATGAAAATGATTGCTTAAATTCTGGACTGGAATGTGCCAGGTGTCAGAAGATGGACATTAACAGAGAGCCAAGTTACCAGAAGATGTTAAGGACTTTTCCTCATTTCTTCAAGAGCAGTGTTGATAGGCAATTTTACAGCTCAGAAGGACCATAAGGTCTTAAGCTTAGGCTTCTATATTTTTTCCCAAGTTAACCAACTCACTGTGAAACCACACTTCATAAAATCTACTCAGGTCCATAATTGTTCTGCCAGTATATATACCATTTCTGTGAAAGCAAAGGGATACTGGAATTGCAAGCATTAAGATGTGGACTATAAACAAGGAGATCTGAGCTGTAGTCCCTCAGAGCCTTTCTGGGCAACCAGGACCCGGATTTGCTCAAGTGCTTTCTGGGTTAACACACCTCAAGATCTCAATGTGAGAAACCATTTGATTCCACTCTGAGGCTCAACAAAATCACGGTCCAGATTTTCAGGGCAAGCATTAAAACCGCTCTGAAAACAATTCACAGATCATTGCTGAAAGCATCACTTTATTCCACCTCATTAAGAATAAACAAAACCACATTACTATGAGACCCTGTGAGACAGCTATTTGTAATTATTAATATTAATCAATTTAGAACTAATAAAACACAGCACAAATGGTAAACAACACAGTTGCTATAATTTGTACTGGCTTTTCTCTATCGCAGCTATTTATTACTTCATTGTTCATGCTCTACTTGCAAGCTCATCAGATTTTACTTCAAACGCTCTTGAAAGCGTGTGACTAGCTAAGCCTAATACTCAGCTCACAGACTTTTTGCTGAAGACAATGGGATAAATTAACCACTTGGAAAGTTATGAGCGTATCTCAGTAGCCACAGGCAAGCATAACTAAAATGAAGGTCAATAACTACTAACATTTCCTATATAAATTACAGCCAAACTGCAGTGCTAGAAACATCAATTAAATTAATACTAATTTCCCCCTTATACATCTAGGTATAGCTCCGCCGCCCTGTTTTTTTTTTTTTTTTAAATGCATGATATAGTTGACTCATATTTAACACTTCCATCAAATAAAAGGAAATTAAGTCAATCATTAACAAAACCAACAAAACTCTCACACTGGTATATAAGAACAGCAATACGATTTGTTTGATCCATGCAGCGATCCTGCTACTCTACCCAGCATTTTTAAAGTCAGAGATGTCCACCGTAGCCAGATTTGGATATCATATTCTCAAAGGTGATGTAATCTCATTGCTTAGTGTCAGGAAGGGAACAACAAGGGAACAAGGATGATTACAGATATACAAAAGACATCTTGTAATAAGTACTACAGTTGCTGGATCTAGGGAAGTAAAGACAGAGACATGACAATACGCTTTTCATAAATATATGAAAGGCTACTGCAAAAATATATGGAAATATCTTCTGTTCCATTCTTCATATCGCTGTTAGAGGACAAGTTATTTGAAAGAAAAAGCAGATTATTATTATCACTAGCTTTTTCTTTTCCTTGTTTAAAAAATATATCAAACAGCTTTCTAAAGGTGAAGATAATTAAGCACTAAAACAGAAGGCCCAGGGAAGCTAAGAAATCTGACTATAGAGATGTTACATAATAGTTTAGACAGGTCAAAAATGACATGAGCAGGTACTTAATCCTTCCAACTTGCTTTCTTAATTATTATCTTCTGAGCATGAGTTTTTAGATGGCAGTTTCTTATAAATATGGTGCTGCAATTAGCATGTCTCAGGATTATATATTGCAGGCTTATGCTAGCACAATGAAACAGACTGAGTAAATTCTCAAATTATTTTCTGTATTAGAAACAGTTATTTTCTAATTAGAAGGAAAATGCACTCTTGTTTGTAAAACTATTGGATTCAACCGTGTTCCCAAAGAGGCCAAAACTCCCATCTAATTCAGTGTGATGGCAGCAATTTTGAACATGATCATTTATATAATGCTGTTTAGAACAAAATCAAAAGAAAAATCTTGCAGAACAATCCTTGCTTGAAAAAAGCACCCTTATATGCTTTGCCAACACAGGCTGGCATGGATGATGAGTTCCTGCTTTGTAAGACAGAGCAGCGTACTAGCTCCTTCCTACGTTGTGCTTATTTTCTTAATTACATTATTCAACAGGAATTTCACTCCATCTGCTTTATTGGTGACAATTTGCTTGTAGTATGGAGTTACTACAGGAGTCAATTATACCAACATAGCAGATGTGAAACAATAAGATACACACACGAAATAGGAATGACTCTATTAGTTTACATATTCAGGCTTTTTCATGTGCCAGTTTTGCATTATTGGGAAAAACACACTCATCTTAACAACATCATTTATAATACTGGCCTTGTTCCCTGCTAAAATGTAGTCTCTTCAGAGTCTCTTCACAGGCCAAAAGTCATATATGTGCTTTAAGCTATCTTAGTCCTGTAATTTGGGTTCTCACAGAACTCTGCTTTACTGAGAATTTCATATTTAAGCATAGAATGTCTAAAATCTAAATTAAGAATTCAACAACAGATTTAAGGACAGAGCTACAAATAATGAAACCTTTCCATAAAAGCATATCAAAGGCTTCTTCAAAACAGTGGTTAACCTTCCTCCAGAAGACCACATCCCAAAGACTGCATCTCTCCATAAGAGAGAAGAGGATTCAGAAAAAGATGACAATGATAAAAGGACATGGGTGGGGATGGGTTTCCCATGAAAAGTAGATTTCCTGCAAAATGACCTGGAAGACTGGAACTGCCTTCAATAAGGTGACAGGAGTATGTACCGTTATAAATAATCAGCAGAATACACATCAGAATCCTCTATTCTCCCTCATAATTCAAAAGCTATGGGATATTCAAAAGTTGAATGGGTCCTTAGCAAAGCTTACATAATTGCAAAATGTTTATGATGCTACTGAAGCCAAAAGTCTAATCAAAGTCCAAGGAAAAATTGGAGTGAATGCTGGGCAGTTAGATTGCCTAGAAACACAGTGAAGTAAGAAGAGAGAGGGGGAGAGAAGGAGGGGTTACATGTCTAACACTTCAGAGTTTATGTTAACCTCCAGGCTATTGGGTTTAAGAGGAGAGACTTCCCTGGGCAGATTAACTGCTTATTTCTGGATTCTGTAAATTGACCTCTGAAGTACTTGGGACTGGTTACTGTCAAACAGGCTGCAGATGTAGTACAGCACACTGCTTCCTATGCTTTGTTTCCAGAAACAGTGCTATGGAGATGCCCTGAAAATGCCCACTTACGTGTATTTTTCCTCAAAGCACAAAGTCTTCCTGCTAAGTCTCCACATAAAGTTTAATACTTACCATTTAAGAAAACCTGTAGTTTAAAACCAGTGCAACATGTAAATAATTAAATATCACTCAGAATTTTAACCACTAAATACAAAGTTAAGACACTGAAGTTGTACTAAAATTCGCAGCATAAGCACAGTTCACATGTCAAACAACTTAGACCATTCCACTTTGTGACTGCATATATTAGACATGCCCAGCCACCAACCTCAAAATAATTAAACCCTTATCATGAACTAGCTCAATATAAGATACTTGGTCACATTCTACACACACTAGTCCCATGGACTTTTGATTGACTTGTGCTGTGTAATGCAAGTGAATGGCGTAAAGCTTTTATATTTTCTAATGAAAAAGAGAAAAGTCTGCCATATTGCAAACAGAAAATGTACTTGAGAGGTAAATTTACCATCTCCATTTAACAAGCAAAAGTTACCTACCAAGGATGGAATTATCACCCTTGATACCCAAGGTTGTTTATGAGTATTATAGGAGCTACCTTCATTAATCTACAGAGATTTTCTGCCCTTTAGAATGCATAGATGGAATGACACATTCAGCCTTATGCGTTGAGTCTCTAAAAACTCACTGCAATAATTTTTCTGACTAGCCTTCAAGAGACATTTTAATTCTTCCACAAATTCACCTGTTTATCAAACAGAGATGCTACTTCCTCACTTTAAAGAGAAAGGGAAGGCTGATGTTAATTAGAAGTAGTCATAAAATGTGAACTCTTTCCCCCTTGGGTGCAATACTGCTCTGAAAAAGCAATGCAAGATGTTGCCGAAGCAGTAATAAAAACGAAAAAGAAAACATTTTACTACAGCAGAGTGCCTTTATCCCAAAGGCTCTGCAGACGCATCCCAAGAGCTGCTGCTCTCAGCACTGAAATGCAGGATGCAAATACTCGGCCTGGTGCCGCTAGACTGGCGTGTTGGAAAAGGCTAGGACAGCACAACCCGAGAGCAGAACAGGGTGGAGGGGATGAAGATCATCACAGCTCATGCACATTCCAGTGCAAATTTAGGTAGATTGCATGCAGTGACCTAAGCAGCTACTTAACCAGGTCTAACATGTCCTGTTATAGCATTTTATGAACAAATACATCTGGCCTATTCCACATGCCACAGAACTCCCATTTGTCCATCTGTTACAATGTATTTGGCTTTGCATTTAAATAGACTCAAAAAGAAAGAAATCCTGACTACCTTGAGAGTTAAAAAAAAAATCATTATTTGGAACAAAAAAACATCCCCCAAACTCTCCAATATAACAACACTTGCCCTTCCAAAACTCTTTTAACTATTGGGATGACTGATAAACTTTCAAGAAGAAAAATGCCAGATGGAGTACTATACAAGCATCAGTATTTCAAAGCATATAAAAACTGTCATGCCTTCAGCTGTAAAACACATCCCTCTAGAGCTTTCACGTACTGAATCATGACTTTTTTTGTTTGGTTTACCCCTATTCTAACGATGACATGGAAGATAGAGGGAGCAGAGAAGAACATAATGGTCCCCCTCTTGCCGGCAGGCCCCTAGGGAACTCTTGGCTGATCTGAAAAGCCCTGGAGAGCCCCATCCTTTCCTCACAACCCCAGTATCTGCAGAGCCAGTCTCTCTGCAGCCTGCCTGATCACGACCAGAAGAATGGGATTTAATCTGAGAGCCTTTAATCTGTACAGCCTAATTCAAACCAACAGGGGCTGGTTTAATCATTGAATGCATCTTTTTTTTTTTTTTTTTTTTTGTGAGAAGCAAGGGTCTGAGTACAAAAACGCTGGTAAGAAAGGTAAGAGTACTGAAGAGCAACAGTTTCTGATAGACTTCGAAAGAGCCACCATAATGGGACTTAGAAATCTAATGCAGATCCTCACATGATAGTCTATACGGCTCTCAGTAAAGCCGAGACAGATCTCATCTCTCCAAGTCAACTGTATCTATTACTACTTCAGGCTGACCAGTACAGTGGTATCAACTCCAGTACAACTACCACAAGCAGCAGATGTTCAGCAACAACTGTTTTCTTACAAATAAACAAACTGGTGTGTGGAATTCTTAAGCAGCATCTGAAGGACACTAAACTTCACCCCAAGACCCAGGGTTTAGTTCTCTTAGGAGAGAACTAAAACAAAGCAAAAAATACTGCTGTGAGATGCTAAATTTCCTTATAGGGGCAAAAAATGTCCAAGAAAGTCAAATGAAGTCAAGTTTATGTTCTGGTAAAGAGGAGAAGGAAAATATCAATAGATTGAAATTGCTCATTTTATTGAGCTTTGTGTAAATGGAGATAGGTTTACATAATTGCATCTTTGTTCATAAAAGAAAGTTTTGTGTGGTTAGGACACTTGAATTACTGCTTCGATACTTTTTACATATACTTGTTTCAACGACAGCTTTCTAAAAGCAGAAGTATCAGCTTTACAAAAGGTGGGGACTGAAAGATTCAGAATGAAATTATTTCCTTTGTTTATAGCAATGTGCTAAACTCCCGTTTTTTTCCCCAGCTGCTACACATAGCTTTCCCATAAAAGGGAAATATTTTGGTTAACTTTAGCTCTGAAGCAAAAATAAAAAAATCCTTCCAACTCTGACCCAAGAAACACCTGGAACAAAACCGTGACAGACAGTGGAAGATGCTATGCAGATTTCAGGATGAGATCTAATATTAACCCGGTTGCAGGACGTGGCATGGCAGGCTCAGGCTCCAGGAGAGCAGCTTGCACCAGCAGCACGAGGGGCAGAGCCCTGCTGCACAGAACTGCTCAGGGATTAACGCACCCACACGGAGCCGTGCTGCGTGCAAGTGCCTCCGATGCACACAACGATGGAATTTGTTGGAGTTTCAGTACCTCTGACCGAGTCAGGCCCCGCTAACCCCACCAACAGGCTGCATCTGGATGGCAAAGGAGACCTTGGCTGCCCGGGTGTTCCCGTCTGGAGCGCTTTGAAACAGAGAGGGCAGAAAGCCCTGTTAGTGCTGAGCTACCAGGGAACCATGGAGTGCGCACAGCTGGATGCTAACAGCTGGTCATCATGGATATGGTTTCTCTCATATCCTTCTCCGTTTTGCTGTGTGCTGAGCTTAGATGTTTTACTTCGCCCCACCAGCATTGCTCATTCTGCACCATGCGACCATCCTCACCTCCCCTCAGGAATGGGGATGTGGGGGACGGATGGGAAACAGCACGTGCACTAAGGGCTAGTGACAGAGACATCTCAAACCACCCTCTGTCAATACACCGTGTTGTACTTTCCTTGCTTGGTACTTAGATGTACTACTATCAGCAGTTATCATGAGCAATCTAGTACAACACACGAACTATTTTCATGTATCTGATCCCACACTACCAAGTCTTTTCTTCCTTGTACTTACTAAAAAACAATCCTGTGGCTTTTATATAGACCGAGGCTACACAATTCACCAAAGATAGATGTCACTCAGATTTACAGCCTTAAAAATCTATAAATTGTGTACCTGGTAGCTACTAGGTTAGTGGTTTTATAATTTCTGGAGGATAATACACCTAAATAAATTGAATTAAGTACTTAAAAGTACAGACCATCTTGTTCCTTTAAAATCAGTGCGGGGGATAGAAATGGATAGAAATCAAGCCTGATTTCCATTTAATCCTAGTTCACATAAAAGAGATTTTTCTCTCAAAAATACAGTGAGAGATGTAAAGCCTCCTGCTGGAAAACACTGTTAAGGGAAGAGATAGATCCTCTTAATTAAGGTTGTCTTGTATTTGTCTCCCTAAAACAGACATGATCAATAGGCGCAGAATAAAATTGATTGCTGCAGCTCATTTCATTAGGCGAAGCAAATGTCTCCATAGAGATTAAGCATGTCTTTAATATCTGAAGGTGGTAACATCTGTCCCGCTGAAATCGTGAGCTCTCCAAGGCAAGGTTAAGAAAAAAAAAAAAAGAAAAAAAGAAACACTAGATTTATAGTAGCTGCCTAATTCTCCCAGATCTCTCCCCCCAGCTCCAAATCAGCAAACCCCATATTATAGCAACTATCTTCAGGGCTCCTACCTAACTGACCCTCTGTACTAGCACTAAATGTCACCTCCTCCCCTAGCAACAGCTGAGCCGAGTCCTGCCTGTCCCGCATAGTTGTGCTTGGCAGCCACCCGGCAGCTCCCACGGGGGAGCAGCTGGGAAGCAGGGCGACACGGTGCTCCCGGCCGGCCGCACGGGAAGGCAACGGCAAGAGCGGCAGGTGCGGGGGGAAGCATCGCTAAAGCAGAATCCAGCAGCAGAGGAACCCTGTCGGATATAAACAGCCAGGAGAGTTACCAAATAAACACTTGGCAGGGGGTTGCCACCGCCACCACGGCACGCGAGCCCTCTGTGCTCTGCTTCCCACATGGCTCAGCCCTTGGTGCACGTGGGAGGAAAGAAACAGGCNCGGATATAAACAGCCAGGAGAGTTACCAAATAAACACTTGGCAGGGGGTTGCCACCGCCACCACGGTGGCACACGAGCCCTCTGTGCTCCGCTTCCCACATGGCCCAGCCCTCGCTGCGCGTGGGAGGAACGAAACAGGCAGGGATGGGGAAAGAACCATCCAATTCAAGATTTATGGGAAGCCTAGCGATGCAGTTTGGTGCTGGTGATGCTGCTTCCCAAGGGATTCTTGGTGGCTCTTCTGCCACCTTTACCCGTGCAAGTGAGCCCGCAGAGAGCAATACACTGCAGGAAGTGTTTCATGGGGATGAACATGTGAGACTGGAAACCCGGTGACACCAATCCCACCGTTGCTTGGCACTTCGATTTGGGGAAGGGGAAATGAAAACACTTCTTGGAAGCCAAATGACAGGAAGGGACTTGAATGGAAAACAACCCAATCAGGGTTATCCCCTCAGCTCTGCTGAGGTGAGAAGTATTACAGGACTCAGCCTACCCTGAGCTGCACATGCAATTTTCTGCCGAAAAGATCCCCAAGTTTAGGGATTACTCTGATTCTCAGCCCAGATCCTGTTAGAGCTTCCACCCAAGCAAAGAGACACACAGGGTTCCCCCCACCCATCTTTAAGGACTTGTTTTCTTTGTAACTACACCCGCACCATCTGTCTCCGTTGCCTAAACAGTACCATGTGGGCAGTTTGTGCTACTCTCTCTGAAAAGATATTTACATACTCTTGCACAATACACTTGCTGAAAAATGGATGAAAGGAAAGCACAATCCCGCTGAGGCAGCTGCAGGGAAAAATTAGAGAGAGGCATTTGGAATTGGCATGATTTGGGATGTTCTGCAAATTGTAAAAACATTCTCATCGGCAACTCACAAACACATCTATGTAAGTTGGGAAGGTGGAGGCCTGGGAAACAACATTCTTGCTTCCCCTACTCCTCCCCAAATTTGACATTTCTCTTGCTGTCAACCAAAAGTTTAACTCCTGCGAGAGTGCCCTGGAAGACAGTGAAATCTTAAGTCAAAGTCTGTATGTGCTTACAGCTTTGGATTTTGGTATTGAAAGAAACATTGCTGCAAATTGGAATTTTTAAACCGTGCTTTTTCAAAGGCTTATGAGCACTTTTCTCTTTTCATGAAGTCTGTCCACTTGCCCCTATTTTTACAGTTGAGGAAACTGAAAAACAGAAGAGTTGCCAGGGCCTATATAGGAGGCCCATAACAAACCCTTCATCACCGTCCAGGCCTCTCTTCATTAGGACACTGAAGCAGCAAGGATTTACAGTTGCAAGGGAATTTCATTTCCAGATTTCTATCTTACTTAAAACGCAGATTTTCCACCTAGCCTCAGTCAAGCACTCCCTGTTCACCCAGCCTGCTTAGCTGCTAACACACACTCTGACCATTAGTTGACAAACGCTCAAATATCCTGGAATATGATAAAACACACAGAACAGGACAGTTTCACGGAAGACAGGAATACACAAAGAAAAGCACAGTAAAAGACATATGACACAGGGAGATTACACACTTTGAGGACAAAAGTTTCCCATCAGCAGCTAAGCTTGCGCAGTCGATTTTTCAAAGTAATGGGGATGTGACTAAATATTGTTGTTCTAATATGCTCACTTTTCTCTTAATTTTTTGGAAAAGTAGAGAAATTGTTGGCAAACCTGACTTAGAATAAGCCATATCCTTGTGCACTACTAACATCAGGTCATTGCGGTAAAAAAAGGGTAAACCACTAAAAAACGATCGGGAAACGTTTAAAAAAAAATCAGCACTCTTTTGGTGTTTCACTGTTCTTCAGTTTCTAAAACAGTGTCTCACGTTTCTTTCAACTCCTCCAAAAATGTATCTGTGTTACACCTCCTCCAAAATCCCAAACCTTACTTGAGAATTTAAATCTAAAGTTCTTAGATGGGTCTCTCTCTACCTGCACATGAAATACGTCCGTGTTCTTACATTATTTTTACATCCCAAAATCATTTTTTCTATGCTCTAGCCTATAGAATAATACATATTTAGTTAAAACAAAACAAGCAACTACCTTTCAAAAAACAGTAAACTCTGCCTATATATTATTTAGCAGGTACTCAAGAAGCCTGAAAGATCCCTGAGCCTGCTGTGACAAGTCTAAACATTCAAGTTCTTCCAAAAGGATTATTCAATATGTCAAATACATACTAAAAGACCACGAAATAAGACTAAGACACAGGCAGATTACCAAGTAAAAATCTACAGTTCTTATGCAAAAAACATAATTGGTATGGGAAGATGAAAAGGGGAATTGTAAGCACTGTCCACCTGCTCCTGGGAGAGGTCGGTGTCTTTATTGGTAGTAGGATCCCTCCCTANAAAAAAAGAAACACTAGATTTATAGTAGCTGCCTAATTCTCCCAGATCTCTCCCCCCAGCTCCAAATCAGCAAACCCCATATTATAGCAACTATCTTCAGGGCTCCTACCTAACTGACCCTCTGTACTAGCACTAAATGTCACCTCCTCCCCTAGCAACAGCTGAGCCGAGTCCTGCCTGTCCCGCATAGTTGTGCTCGGCAGCCACCCGGCAGCTCCCACGGGGGAGCAGCTGGGAAGCAGGGCGACACGGTGCTCCCGGCCGGCCGCACGGGAAGGCAACGGCAAGAGCGGCAGGTGCGGGGGGAAGCATCGCTAAAGCAGAATCCAGCAGCAGAGGAACCCTGTCGGATATAAACAGCCAGGAGAGTTACCAAATAAACACTTGGCAGGGGGTTGCCACCGCCACCACGGTGGCACACGAGCCCTCTGTGCTCCGCTTCCCACATGGCCCAGCCCTCGCTGCGCGTGGGAGGAACGAAACAGGCAGGGATGGGGAAAGAACCATCCGATTCAAGATTTATGGGAAGCCTAGCGATGCAGTTTGGTGCTGGTGATGCTGCTTCCCAAGGGATTCTTGGTGGCTCTTCTGCCACCTTTACCCGTGCAAGTGAGCCCGCAGAGAGCAATACACTGCAGGAAGTGTTTCATGGGGATGAACATGTGAGACTGGAAACCCGGTGACACCAATCCCACCGTTGCTTGGCACTTCGATTTGGGGAAGGGGAAATGAAAACACTTCTTGGAAGCCAAATGACAGGAAGGGACTTGAATGGAAAACAACCCAATCAGGGTTATCCCCTCAGCTCTGCTGAGGTGAGAAGTATTACAGGACTCAGCCTACCCTGAGCTGCACATGCAATTTTCTGCCGAAAAGATCCCCAAGTTTAGGGATTACTCTGATTCTCAGCCCAGATCCTGTTAGAGCTTCCACCCAAGCAAAGAGACACACAGGGTTCCCCCCACCCATCTTTAAGGACTTGTTTTCTTTGTAACTACACCCGCACCATCTGTCTCCGTTGCCTAAACAGTACCATGTGTGCAGTTTGTGCTACTCTCTCTGTAAAGATATTTACATACTCTTGCACAATACACTTGCTGAAAAATGGATGAAAGGAAAGCACAATCCCGCTGAGGCAGCTGCAGGGAAAAATTAGAGAGAGGCATTTGGAATTGGCATGATTTGGGATGTTCTGCAAATTGTAAAAACATTCTCATCGGCAACTCACAAACACATCTATGTAAGTTGGGAAGGTGGAGGCCTGGGAAACAACATTCTTGCTTCCCCTACTCCTCCCCAAATTTGACATTTCTCTTGCTGTCAACCAAAAGTTTAACTCCTGCGAGAGTGCCCTGGAAGACAGTGAAATCTTAAGTCAAAGTCTGTATGTGCTTACAACTTTCAGTCATGGTATNATTGAAAGAAACATTGCTGCAAATTGGAATTTTTAAACCGTGCTTTTTCAAAGGCTTATGAGCACTTTTCTCTTTTCATGAAGTCTGTCCACTTGCCCCTATTTTTACAGTTGAGGAAACTGAAAAACAGAAGAGTTGCCAGGGCCTATATAGGAGGCCCATAACAAACCCTTCATCACCGTCCAGGCCTCTCTTCATTAGGACACTGAAGCAGCAAGGATTTACAGTTGCAAGGGAATTTCATTTCCAGGTTTCCATCTTACTTAAAATGCAGATCTTCCACCCAGCCTCAGTCAAGCACTCCCTGTTCACCCAGGCTGGCTTGGCTGCTAACACGCACACTGACCATTAGTTGACAAACGCTCAAATATCCTGGAATATGATAAAACACACAGAACAGGACAGTTTCACGGAAGACAGGAATACACAAAGAAAAGCACAGTAAAAGACATATGACACAGGGAGATTACACACTTTGAGGACAAAAGTTTCCCATCAGCAGCTAAGCTTGCGCAGTCGATTTTTCAAAGTAATGGGGATGTGACTAAATATTGTTGTTCTAATATGCTCACTTTTCTCTTAATTTTTTGGAAAAGTAGAGAAATTGTTGGCAAACCTGACTTAGAATAAGCCATATCCTTGTGCACTACTAACATCAGGTCATTGCGGTAAAAAAAGGGTAAACCACTAAAAAACGATCGGGAAACGTTTAAAAAAAAATCAGCACTCTTTTGGTGTTTCACTGTTCTTCAGTTTCTAAAACAGTGTCTCACGTTTCTTTCAACTCCTCCAAAAATGTATCTGTGTTACACCTCCTCCAAAATCCCAAACCTTACTTGAGAATTTAAATCTAAAGTTCTTAGATGGGTCTCTCTCTACCTGCACATGAAATACGTCCGTGTTCTTACATTATTTTTACATCCCAAAATCATTTTTTCTATGCTCTAGCCTATAGAATAATACATATTTAGTTAAAACAAAACAAGCAACTACCTTTCAAAAAACAGTAAACTCTGCCTATATATTATTTAGCAGATACTCAAGAAGCCTGAAAGATCCCTGAGCCTGCTGTGACAAGTCTAAACATTCAAGTTCTTCCAAAAGGATTATTCAATATGTCAAATACATACTAAAAGACCACGAAATAAGACTAAGACACAAGCAGATTACCAAGTAAAAATCTACAGTTCTTATGCAAAAAACATAATTGGTATGGGAAGATGAAAAGGGGAATTGTAAGCACTGTCCACCTGCTCCTGGGAGAGGTCGGTGTCTTTATTGGTAGTAGGATCCCTCCCTATTCTCAGAGCTGAGTGAAATTTATGACACATTTTTCTGGTTGTGACTAATCATTTCCAGTGAAAGGAGATATAGGCCAGTCTTGTCTAAACTCACTGGACAAGGCATGTTTAGGAAAGGTATTAGCTAACATTTTAAACACCACTTAGCACCTACTTTAGGTAAACCCTTTAGCAAAAGCAGCGGGTAAACACTAGCACTTTCCTAGCCGCTACTTTGTCCAAACTTTTAACTAGAGTGGTTTATACTGAGAGAGATTTGGCTTTAAACAACCCCTCAAATGTCACAGCCTGTGAGGCACAGAAGGGATTTTCTCCCCTCGGGTGTCATGGGTGACACTGTGGTGTCTTGGGCACATCTTTGCCAGCCACCCCTCTCCACTCCCCGCTATGGGGGCGGAAGGTGCAGCTCAGTGCAAGGGTAGCATCCACCAAGTCCATCCCCTCGGACAAGGCCAGGTTTGTGAGCTAATACATTTTAGATGAGGTAACGTGGCTGGAAAATAAACCAGCTTTGGGACACAAATGCCGTTCTTAACTTGTGCCATCTCTGCCCATGGACCCTCACTGCAGCAGCTAAAATGCTTCTTCTAAAGAGGGGAGGACTTGGCCTGCTAGTGCCTGTTGCCTCCTGCTGCTTAGATGAGAGCCTATGAGCACTGCTCAAGACTTTGGCTCTAACAACCGTTTTCCACATCTACAGTTAAGCAAAATGAATCCCAAAGTATTCACGATTTACTCAAAGGACCTCACCTACAGTGGGACTCGTTGGGAATTACAATGAAGGTGATCAGTTCAGATAAAATTCTGATTTATAGGGGAAATCCTTCAGAAAATTCTGAAGGAAGGTAATTGATGTCAAAGCCATGGTACAGCGCTCTGAGTGTTGGCGGGGGCAATGAAGAGAGAACGAGGCTGACGGCCCCCCAGGACAAAAGACGCGAGCAGAACACCGAGATGTTGCNAATTACAATGAAGGTGATCAGTTCAGATAAAATTCTGATTTATAGGGGAAATCCTTCAGAAAATTCCGAAGGAAGGTAATTGATGTCAAAGCCACGGTACAGTGCTCTGAGTGTTGGTGGGGGCAATGAAGAGAGAATGAGGCTGACGGCCCCCCAGGACAAAGACGCAAGCAGAACATCAAGATGTTGCCAGAGGAAAGGGCTGCAAGAAGGGCGGTAGGAAAGAAGGCTATTGCATTAGTTGTTTAAAAATCAGAAGTTCTGAAAATTCAGTACAGAAACTACCCCTCACGGCTAAGAATTACTAAAAGACAGAGACAACGTCATACAAAGAGCATCACAAGTACCAAGGGACATGACAGATGAAAAGAGAATATTCTACAAATGTATCAGAAGGAAGGTACAGCTCCATGGCTTAATAGAAAGGAAAGAAAATAATTCACAACAGAGATACTAAAGTAATCCAAGTCTTTGTTGCTGCAGACTTTAAAGAAAGGTTCACTATGACCAGAAACAGCACCTCTAAAAACTGGGGTAAAAACACAGACTTGAAGAAAGAAAGAAGTTAAAGAATACAAAACAGGTTAAATGTGGTCCAGTTAGCCGTTCTGATAAAACTCAATACTGAATTCAACCAAAAATCCTGAACCTTTGAACCATCATCAGATATTTTCAAGAATCCACAACAGTGGACATGAAAGAATCCAGAAATCAGAAAATAAAATGTTGTAATTCTCTTCATAAAAGGGAGGAATTAGGGAGTAAATAGATTACAAAACACAACTGATATGGCAAATAACACAGTAATAAAATAATAACAATCAGTTCATGTGCAGCAAGGGATTAGGCCATAGAAATTTAGATTTTCCAATAAACAATTATTCCAAGCAAACACAAAAGCTACCAGGGCCTCCTGGTTAAGGAGAATCCAGTAGCTGCCCAGGCTGTCCCATGCCAAATCGCTTATAAAATTTCTCATCTAGATCAAAACACCAAGAGGAAAATCACAGAATCATTAAGGTTGGAAGGGACCTTTAGAGATCATCTAGTCCAACCCCTCTGCACACGCACGGTCACCTAGAGCGTGTGGCACAGCACTGCGTCCAAGTGGGTTTGAAAGATCTCCAGAAAAGGAGAATCCACAGTCTCTCTTGGCAACCTGTTCGAGTGCTCTATCTTGACTCTCACTGTCAAGAAATTTTTCCTTAAGTTCCTGTGGAACTTTTGATGCTTTAGTTTATGGCCATTTCCCAATCATTGCAAAAAAAAAAAAATGCTCCCAAAGGGCAGTTTCCATCAAATCAAGAGAGTGTTTCAAGGAGTTTCTGGCACAGTTTGCTTTGGCATTACAGAATAAATGGCACACTTCTAAAATCTGCAGATGATACTAAGCCTGGAGGGGATGTAAGCATTCTTCAATAAAAATCAGTTTCTAAATTATCTTGGTAAATTGGACAAATTAACTGATGTCAGTGAAATGAGGTACATTTTGTATTTTGAGGTCACCAAGGAAAACACTGCAGACTTGGGAACAACTGGCACAGAATCAGGACTTCTGAACAGGTTCTGAAATCTACGCTGGACCAATTGGACTCATAGGTCAATACATGCTAATGCAACTCCAGGATGCATCACGGGGAATATCCTAATGCTAGCTGTGGAGAGCAGTGTGTCTATTCAGATCAGTGTTTGTGGGTGCTTCGCTGCACAGAACATTCACTTTCGGACATCCAGAAAGGTGCTACAAATCACAGAGAGCAACAGGGAGAAATGAGGCTCAGAGAAAGGACCCAGAAGTAAAGTGTAAAAGGTCTGGCTGAGGAAAAGTTAGAAAGTAAAAATGATGGGGGTGCAGTAACACTTGTTGGTAAAGATATTTAAAGAGGACAGCAACTGATTGCTCTCCACATTTACAGACTATAAGACAATTAGTTGGCTCCATTTGCAATAGGCAACATTTACTGAGGTCAGACAGGAGGAATTTTTTTCCTAGATATGGAAGGACTGGAACATATTCCAAGGATGCTTTTGGAACTGCCACTGCTAAAGATGTTCAAGAATAACAGTCATCAGGAAAGGCCTTAGTGTATTTAGCTGTGCAACAGAAAAAGGGAAGGAGATGTGGAAAAAAAAAAAAATCAAGCTAGACAGTTTCTTGAAGTCCCTTCCAAAGCAACTCTTCTGTGATTCCCTAGGGATTCAAGAAATAAACCCAAGAACAGAAGGTTGAGAGGAAAAAAGAAAACAAACAAACCAACAAAATAAGAAGCCCACATTCACACACTCTTTCTATTTCTGGTACTTTCAGAAAAGCCTTAATGCCTTTGTAAAACGATTCTGAAGAACATGCTTTTTGGATAGTGATCCAAACCTGAGGCTTGGCTATAGATGATCTGAATCACCCCAGGAGGAGTTCTACATCTCCGCCTCCCACTTGGCTTGTGCTAAGAATACAGCCTTCACGGTCTACATCAACCCTCCTCGAATGCTACCCTCAGCTCTCTGCAACGAAATATCTTTGAATAGTGTTAAGCACCACACTTCAATAAAAAGAAAAAAAAAAAAAAAAAGAAAAACAGAAAAACCCTACTGGCATTTTGGCAGACAGGTGTGTGAGCCACATTCACCATGGAGCTCTGATATGAATCTGAAGCTCTCTTTCAAGGGTGAGTATTTCCAATCAGCAGCTAATAAACTCTTGTACTTCATGAACTACTGACATTGGGCAAGGTTTCCTTCCCCTAGGTCATCACAGAAGCAGTGAGCCCTGGTGAGAAGAAAATTTATATAATAATGGGTGGCATCCTCAACTGCCACCAGTAATTTCTCTGCCATAGCTGAAGTGGACATTAGAACAACTCAACAGAAACTCATTTTGCCACTGACAGAACGGGCTTGCAAAACACAATCCAAAACAGGCTTTGCTCATTCAGTGTATACCTCTTCCAAGCTCATTCTCACAAGCCATCCTTTGCTTGCAAAACAGCCCTTACAGCACATGCCCGGATGGTTTTGTAATACTGACACTCCAAGGGCACAGACAAGCTCGTGCACCTTCCAGCTTGCAAGATTAACTGTGCAGCTATGTGCAGCGCTAAAACATCCTGATTTACCACAGAAGATGGATGGCGATAATTCCACTTGTAAAAAAAGAAATGAAGAAAAATGTGTATGTTCTTTCTGCCTGGATAGGAGTAGATGCAGACTGGCACTGCAATGGGTAAAAATCAAAGGAAAACTCTACCAGGGTTAGATTCAAACTACGTAACTTGAACCAAATTAATAAAGTACTGTACATCGAGTAACCAGGAGGTGCTTGTCACATTACTTGCAGTTTCTAAAGGTCTCTCAGTACAACCTTACGGAAATACAATTCGGAAGTCATAAAAACCTATACTTAAATTCAGCTCTTAAAATCCAGTAAGCATGTTGTTGAGAAGCTGATGTTCTTTTGAGTTTTAACAGTATGACATTCCCAGAGGACACAGATGATGCACTGAACCAGGAAAGCTACCTGGACAGAGATGTGCTGTTTATTATTATTAGTTGGCTGACACAATTTAGAGACATGGTCTTTGTTGTGTGGACTATATGTTTTTTCCCCCCAAAGTAAGAAAAAAAAAAAAGTTTCTCTTGCTTTGTGTGAAATAAAAAAAGGGAAGTGTTTTGACAGGGTCAGGTTCCATAATAGGAGGAGGTGCACCTATGCCAGAAGAAGCTGTATCTCATATTATTATGGTAAAACGACCTGCAACAAGCAAAGCTGACTATACCTGAGTGAAGAACAACGCTCCTTATGCCAACTGCTCCTCCACAACCCACAAGAGCCAGGGATCACCTTTGTTCTGCCCAGGAGGACTGGTAACTGCTTCTAATAACAGCTAAAAAAATATTCTATTGTGGGAAATAAAAAATCTTTGCTATAATTTAAGACTAGTTATACAAAGTTTTAGGGAAATATGATCTAGGAAGATGGTGAAACTGGCTCAGCAAGAACTGCTGCAAGATTGCAAGGCTGATAGAGTGGCATTTTTGAGTGAGCAATTGAAACCAATTCTCCAATAACCAACTTGCTGCTTATAAACCTAATAAGGCAGGGGAAATTTCACTTTAAAATTGCTAATCTGGAAAGATGAGCGCATTCCAGATGACTGAGATTTTGGCAAATTTAATGCTAACCATGTATTGTAAATACTCTTTTATAAAGCTACACGACTACAATGCAGCGTGGTAAATACACAGTGTGTGCCAAATTTAACATGTTTAGTTTGTATGCAGATAGAACATCAAGCTATGAGCAAATCTGCTTTGTGTTCCCTTCTCCTGTCTCCTCTTATTGTGAAACACAGCGAACTGAAAAAAATTAAATTATAGGCTGACTTGAGATCTGTATCTTATTTGGATCACTTGCATCCCTGGGTTTTTATTACTCTACAGTTATTACAAATACAACAGATGCTCTGTATACTTCCATTGCCATGAGCAGCTCTGCATATTCTTACAGTCATCTTGAAATACAAATGCTTAAAACGAACTAACAAACAAACAAGAAGCAGAAAAACTGCATAGGTTCAAGTTGAGAAAGGTTTGCCTCAAGAATAAATATACAAATTCTGGTCTTCTTGGGGAAGCTTTCTAGTGCATGGTTTGGCTAAAAAGGCAGACGATAAGGGTATACGTTGTCAAATAGCATAGCAGAAACCTTAAATTAATCTACGCGCAAAAGTGAATGCATCCATCAATGGAGAACCAGAACCTGGTTCTTGCAGTGACCATTTACAAGGGCATCCATTTCTACTTGTACTGTCTGTTCCTTCATTTCTTCCTTTCTACTTTTCCAGACCACTTAATAAAGACCTTGTTTTTCACCCCAGAAAATACTTCATGAATGTTTTCCTGCAACTTAGGCTGGGGCTCTGCAAATATCACTGTGGGATCCACATGCTCAGGCCATCCCTCAGTGTGAATTTAATCTAGAAACTCCGCCAGTATAAGTTAGTCCATCACCTTTCCTTGAACAGGCAGCCTATGGTACCCATACCGCATCAGCACTGCCACAGGCATTTCGATACAGTACTAGGTGACTGAAAGCCAGATTTTCTCTATTATCAAACCACACCATTGGAAGAGGTTGGATTTATAACACAGTTTTTATAAAAGTTTTCTGTCACCAAATGACTTCCAAGTACTTCACACATATCTAATCTTAGAAGCCATAAAAAATTTAGGTAAGTATAATTGCCATTTTACAGCTGAATATATAAATAAAAAAGATACATGCTCTAGTGATGAACCCATCACTGGTTCCCCAAACCTGTCAGGTTCCAGGTTTAAATGCTTTTCACTTAGCCTTCAAACCTTACCATTGGGCAATTCAAATGCTTGCTAGCTGAGAACATTTGAAGATGTTTCAATAAATCAAAAGGGGAAAAAATACCAGTGGTGCTGCAGACAAAATCTAGATGAAGTATTTTCTGTTATGTGCTTCACTCCTAAGACATGTTATTTTCTCTTTTTCAAGAAAACACTGAAACTAAAGACATTCCTCTCTGGCTAGCGCAGTACACAGCAGTGCTTTCGTAGAATCATCTCTTCCCCGGAGTTCCAAGAAGTTGATTCCATCAGCGGGGCTGTTCACAGAGGGCCCTCCATCACTTCAGTCTCAAACAATTGTCAGGTCTTAGCAATTTAGAGGGAATTGGGTAGATACAGCTGTTAAAAGACATTACTATTTAGGAAAGCGGCAGTTAGAAAACCAGTCCCTACACACATGGTTTCTTTCTCCCAAAGCCTCTCCCAGAAACCCTGTAGCCCTGTAGTTAGGAGGGTGTAGAAACCCTGTAGTTAGCAGGGTGCTACCCTATGTCCATGCACAGGCTCCAAAGTCTTCATCTCCTCTAAGCAGCACAAGGGTGAGCTACTTCTGGAGAAAGAAATGGACCAAAGCAGCTGTGAGATTTCGAGAATGAAGCACTGACAGCCCTGGGGGGAAACCCAGATCACGTGTGTCAAAACTTCTTGCCTCTACTCAGGAATCTTTCTCCTAAAAGTGCCCAGAAACCAACTCATGACAGCACCAGGAGACCCCAGACAACAAACAAGGACTTCTCCTTCAGCCTTTCAGGAACACAGGTTTTTATGTTTGCTTCGCTGGAAGTTGGGAAGGAAACAGGACTTTCACATGACCATAAAATGTCCCAGGGAATAATATTTTATCTTCTAGTGGATGTGAAGAGCACAGATAAGCAGCAAGCACACGACTGCACTCCACCAGCGTTCCACAGAAGTTAGCTGTGAAGAAGTCCTGAATTATTGTGATATACTCAGCCTATTGCCCCTCACGTAACAAGGCAGCTAGGTAACACAGTACCTTAGTGTGCTAGCTGGGAATTTTATCTTGGGAGCATGGAGGCAAGATTAGAAATCGGCTTGCTGTATTTTCCACCACTTCATGTGTTTTCCACTTTGAAGTCTTCATTTAGTGATTTAAACTGTGACTGGAGAGGATGTGCATAGTGAGGTGCTGTGGTGGCTAAGCATGACCCCCCAAACCTTGCTTCTCACCGTCTCCTCCCCATCGTAAGGCCATGCCTCGCCAAAAAATAAATTCCACCTAACATGACGTAAGTGTGAATGTCGAACTTGCAGTAAACCCATCTCTTTAAAAACTCAAAAAACCAAGAGCACACGTGAGCACAGATGCTAACCATGTGTGTGAGGCAAGAAATCAGGCTAAACACAGCCCTCCTGGGTCCCCGTTGGAGCAGCATGTCTTGGAAAACCCCTGTCCCCATCTGGTCTGACACGGGTCATGAGAGGAAGATGGCATAGCAGGAAAGGGAAACTGAGGAGAAAGGCTACAAATGCACTCAAGACATAATTTTCGTATGTCTCAAGCTACTCTTGTCCCCATGGAAAATGGCCAACTTTAAACTCCAAGGCTCCAGCTGAGGAATGAGCTGAAACCAGCATGTGAAACTTGGTATTCAGGGAGGGATTTATGCACATAAAAGTTTCCTGAAATCAGCCACTGGGCTGTTAAGAGCCCAAATTCCTGCAGATTCATGGCCTATGTCCCACTTTCCCTACCATCACCCTCCTCTCTCTCTTACTGCAGTGTCCCCAAATACTCTTCTATTGTCCCCGCCTCTTACCACGAAGGACGCCCTGTGGATGGCTTCAGTGCTGGCAACCGGGTCACCCCACATCTGGGCAGCCGCCCACTTGCTTCTGAACCTGAGTTGTGTCCACCTTCCCCTCACAGGGGCATGAGCTTTGGCTGCCTTCCCCTATCCAGCCGTTGTTTATGATCCTCCTGGGAGCTTAGTAACCCTTGAAACCTCTTCCCCTTTGTCATACTTGGTGGAAACTAGTGAGCCAGCTCAAACCTATCCGGGTGAGGGAGTGGGATGAATTCATAGACGGTGTGATCACACAGCCTCATTTCCTCAGAAAACCAGGCTGAAAATCCCAAATATAAACAGCAGAGTTTGTCAAAGCTTTCCTAGTTTCTAAAGTGTACTTAAAGGAGAGCGTGTTGGGTGTGAGGAGGAGCTCAGGAAGTTTGCCTGGCTGCTCATATGCAGTGCGATGGCTGGAGGTGAATCCACAATAGAGAGGATGCCCCCTCTCTCAGCCTGGCCCAAAACAGCAGCCTAATCTGTGTCCCAGCGGAGGACCCAAAGATGAGAGAGAAAACAAGAAAACACGGGGCCTGATAGATGAAAACACATTTGTTCAGGTTAAAAAAAAAAAAAAAAAAGTTTTCTCCAAGCAGTCATTTTGCCTTGCCTTGTATATATTTAAAAAAACAAAAGAAAGAAAAAAAAAGTCTTCCTTTCCCTCTTTAAAAGTGAAATTCAGGACAGAAGTCAACAGCCTCAAGACCAAGCAGGCACACGGGCTTTACAGTTTCACATTCCCTAGGCCTCCAGGGCCGCCTTCCGTGCTGCTCCACTCCCTGAATCACATCCTCCTAAGCATTTGTTTGCTTTATACTGAAAACAATATGAAATAAAAAAACCCAGCAAAACAGCACAGCTGAATCCCAACTACCAGTACTGCTCCGTCACGCACTGCAGACACGACTGTGTGCAAAGCACCACTTTGATTTGTTCCTAGTAGTACACAAATGTGCTAGAAAAAAAATCCAGAGTAATGAACAGTGCGAAGCTGCCGGGAGTCTCAAGCGATTTACAGAAATAGAGCCATACTAGGAGCACTGCATCTGCTTTTTAAGCATATGCAGTCTTGGAACCCCAAGCCGCATGCATTTTATTGGCATATGAATGTCAAAATAAAACTGCTCAGTCTCTTTGCAGAAATTTCCATTCCGCCCATTACGTTTCGCTTACTAATAATTGTCAACTTTATGAAAAATTTCACAGAATTCACTTAGGCAGAAATACTCATATTCCCTACAAAGCTGTGGTTAGAACTGAAGTAACCATTACTAATTCTAACACCTTAATGTGGTCACAGTCCATCTTATTAACTTTGACTTTCAGCAGTGCTATCCTGGCGATACTTTTATATCCATTGAATTACATTAACACACAGGAACACTTGCAAATAGGATGACCAAGAAGAGCTACTAATCAGCTTTGGATCCAATGCAACTACCTGCACAGCTAAAGGATTTTCTGAGGCTTCTTTATCCCCTTCTCTCACATAATGTGTTCAGGAGAGCTTATCTGCTTCTTAACTCCAATGTTATCAGAGCCTGTCTTCTTCCCAATGTAAGTAAAATGATAAAAAGTCGAGAAAGCTAGTCTGGACCAGAAAAACACAAATATTAAAACATGTTCGTGGCCTCCATAAGCATGATGAGGAGCATCTCGCTTTTGTGACATTTGTTTTAGTCTTACTGTGTGCAACAGTAGCATTTTTCTCTACTTTCAAATTTACTTCGACTCAGAGGAAATATGTGACAGTCAGCATGGCATCCAAAATTCAATCTTGGCCTAGCAATAAGAGATGAAACAACCAACAAAGTTGAAGGATTTCCTTCATCTTTTAGGTTTTAAGGAATACATACGTACTCTGAGTTTCAGATTTGGAAGCTTTTGATCTATCAGCAGAATGGAAATGAAACCTCTGCTTGAAGACTGCTGCTAACACGTGCTCTTTCCCAGAGAGCGTGTGTTAGCAGCGTGCCAAAGAGAGAAAGAGAAAACTTTTCCAGCAAGTCAGTACCAACGGAGGGGCAGGACAGGGGGCCCACAGGCCTGAAGAGGACCCACCTTTGCAATCATATACACAGCTGTGACCTGCAGCACTTGTAGTCACTGAAGATGCCAGCAGACTTCTCCCAGGGCTTTGGGGATTGCTTCAGCTGGGTTCTGCCTGTGTGCAGGCCCCATTTCTGCTCTCCAGAAGGCTCTTCTTCATCTCTCCTAACTGTTGCCTAATGGTGCAATATACTCTTGTCAAGTGGCCACATTCCTTTCCAAGGGTGAGTGAAATGACTCATATTCCACATATAGGCCTGTTGAAGTACAATCATGATTTTTATTTTTTTGTTGCAATTGCTCTCAGCATATGCTTTTTCATTTCACATTATTAACGATTTTGAAAGAGTATGTTGAGTATTTACCAGATGAAAATATGAACTAGTCATGCCTCTAGCCTCATAGATGTAAATTTAAAAAAAAATTCTCATCATCACTTAAAATTTCTGGTGACTCAAGATTTATCTTACAAGAGTGTTTCTAGACAAATAGTTTCCTTTACCCATTTCACAACAGTTCAAGGGCTACAGAGTTTTTTTTAAAAAAAACCCATATTTATTGCAGTATATTAAAACACAATGTAATACAGTCAACAAGTTAGACCTCTTTTGTGTATTCCCCACTTTTATGTAAGCCATCTGCAGCTGGGAAGTTGCATTGTTAGAGGTCCATTAATGAGATCAATACGAGTTATGCCCTCAAGGGATTAGCTGGCTAATATGCTATTGAAAGGCTCTTGGGTTCAGCAAACAGTTTGAGTTCTCACGTGCAGTTGTGCCTACATGTGCCCCTCCTTTCCTCTTTTCGCAATGCAAAACCTGGAAATGAAGACATTTCTATTTATCCAACTTTCACACACAAAAAAACATGCAATAAATAGAATCTGGGCTGCTAAATTTATCTTCAGTGCGATGCTCTGGGAATGACTGGGGGTAGGTAAAAGGGAAGGCTGTCTGCCAGATATTTCCTCTTCTCTATTTCCTAACTGATTTTTCCCCACTCTCTGCTGCGGCAAAACGTAACCCCCTGTCTCAGGTATAACCAAGCATTCCTAAGTCCTGCCTTCATCCCCTGAGCGAGCCCATCTGCAGTCACTGTCAGCTTCTATCAACAGCAACTTGCTGCTCTCTCTTATCCCCTTTACTATCACCCAAAGGAGTTTAAAGTTTTCTTTCTGGAAAATTATGGGGACAGAGAAAAATAAACTAATAGATAGCAATGATAATTTTAAAAGACATTCCCCTCGCTTTCATTCCCTTGAGTAAAACAAAGCAGTACAACAGACAATAAACAAGGAGCAGTCCAGCACAAGGGCCTGCTTGTTTCTGCGGGGAAGAAATGCCACCAAAAACATGTGCATTTGCCACAGAAGAAAGACTGGCTTTCTGGTTGTGTGTATGAGCTCACATGACAGATACAAGCTGACATAACACTGCAGCTATTTATCACACAGATGTTTAAAGACACCTCTTAATAAAAAATGATAATTACACAGAGTGACACAAATTCACCAGACCATGAAAGCTAATATTTACTCAGTATAAATACCTAATGGCCATGCAAGCCTCTGAGGAACCAAATTTGGTTATAGCTTTACTACTTGGAAAGTCAATGCTTCAGAGAAAAGAGATTATTTGGAATTTTTACCACGCTACTCAACCGTGACATTTTCTATCAAACGCTTAGTTACTGAACACAAGTGCTCTGTTTTCAGAAATACTTTGTGATTTCAGCACTTGAGACACCAGTAAAATGGATTTTCACCTTTGCATTTAGTTTTGGATTGGTTTGTTTTCAACCTCATACAGAAACTGGAAAGAGAAAATGACTGGAGAGCTGTAAAAACCTTGAGCCCAGTCGTGCCTGAGCAACAGGACACAAATAAGGAACTCGAGGAAAGAAGTGAGCATTGAGTCACAATGCTCTCACCCTTGCTGCACCTTTGTCCTGCTGTCAAAAACTTGCTTTTCTTGTCCCTTTGGCCTTGGGAGGGCCAGGATGAAGCCTCCATCCACATCTCATCTTTGTACTGAAAGGAATTACAGGGCCACGCTCCGCCCCAAAGCCCCTATGCATCATATAAGCTGCTCAATTCTTTTTTTAAGTTTTATTATTTTTAATCTTTTTCAGAGGGATATAGAAGTGCTACAGAGAAATTGTGCTTCCCTGACCAGTTTCTGTCAGGACGGATTTGTTAGTGCGGTGGGGGACTATGCAAGAAGTCTCAGGCTAGCTTGGTACTAGCAAAAGTATAAACAGATTAGTGCAGTTCTTTGCTTAACCAAATGTCTCGTTTCCCCTTATCTCTCTACATTGCTTTGTACAGCAGTGGCACAATTTGAATTTGGAAAAAAATGTGATTTACTTGAAGCAGGCAACAACACAGGGAAAAAAATCCTTCAGATAAATTATTTGTTCAGTTCTATTCACTATACAAGGAGAAACATAAACAGCAGCAAGGAAGACAATTGCTCTGAGGTGCTGGGAAATGCAGTGTCAGTAAATGCAATATCCTGTACGTGTGTAAAAACCACCAAAATTGTGCATACACTGTTACATGATCTAAATTACCCGTTATTCCTCAGAAAAAGAGATCTTGGAATCACAACAGCATTCTCTGAAAGCATCAAGTGGAATGCTAAGGGATGGTAAAAGAGAAAAACAATGTCAGGGACAATTACAAAAGAAACAAAGAACATCATCTCTCTCTGTATGTTGTGCCTACACTTCCAGTACTCCACATATTTCTAAAATGGATTTAGAGAATTATAAAAAGGCAAAGCAGAAAAAAAGGCATAAAAAACAAAGGTACAAAACTCAGCTTCTTTACATGAAGAGATTAAAAGGACTTTTCAGCCTGCAAGAGAGATGATTGTCGAGAAGAACATGATTATGGTCTAAAACCCACGATGAGCATAGGGAGTGAACAGGCACGAGAGTATCCCATTTTAATGCTTTTGTTCTACACCACCCAACTAAGTTGTGGAACTCATTGCCACAGGATGCTCTGAAGCCCCAAAGCGCAAATGGATTAAATGAAAAGCAATTAAGAGAAATTCACGAAGAAAGGTCCACCAAAGGCTGTCAAACACAATGATGCAGCTACAACCTCCAGCTCAGTAAGTACCAAACAGACAACTGCAAGAAGCTGGGAAGGCCAAAGAAAGGATTGAGTTACTGACAGAGTCAGGATATTAGATTAGATGGATCTTTGGTCTGACCTAGGACAGTTGTTCTGATGCTCTTCTGAAATGACCTCATTCGCCTTTTAGAAACTGATGTTTATTAAACCCCAAATTGAATTCTTTCCCTGTAATAAGAGGGGTGACCAGAAATTACCAGACATAGTACAAATAGAAATTATTTAAAGTACTGTAATTAGCTATACTTCCTACTTTTGGATTATGTTTAATCTGAGAATTTCTACATGATTTGAAAGCCCTCCTGCTGAATTTACTGCTGTTTGAAAGTTTGGGTCCATAGCAAAAGCTTTGCAAGACACCACAATAACGCTTCTACCTTTAAATGAATGACAAAAAATCTGGTTAAATGCACAACTCATTGCTTGGAGAGAAATAGATAAAGAGATATGGATAGACAAACAGAGAGAAAAATATAAAAGCAATGAAAGGCCCCCTCTCCTCTCACATATACCAGTAAAATTAAATCAATAAACTGCACTGAGTTTCTATAGATCAGCAGTGCTGTAGTAGGAGGGCAGAAGCACTACATAAAAGCCTTTAAAGACATACTAGGTTATTTCAGCAATCCAAATAAACATTTTCATTTTTGCAGCTTTCTCTAAGAGCAATGTAAAGTTGTAGAAAATCAATTACTGAAATAATATCTAGTCAATAATTCAAGGCTACACAGAAATGGGTATGCACCAGGCTGCATATACAGTGCAGTACATATACAGCAACAAATCCCTGTCAGCTGTTTGAGTTCTTTCACCACTGTTTCTGCTTTAGTATTTCCCTAGCATAGTTTTAACATACTTAAGTTATTCACTTGATTAAAGAACAAGATGAAGCAATTTCATCAAAGCAAGATTTGTTCCTCCTCTGCATTTTCAAAAGAACAGAAAAGATGAGATTCAGGTAGGTGGACAGATTTGAAATGAGAGCATTTTGCATTAAACTTTTTACAACTTCTTGGCAGTTTTCAGCTTTTCAAAAGTGTCCACTCCACTTGCTTTAGACCCTCCTCCCCAAGACAGGTTTAGGAGACTGACTTGACCCATTCCACAAAATGTTCAAGAAAGAAAGACAAGAAAACACAAAAAATAAAGCAAACTCTAATACAATTTAACAGCATAGCAATTAAATTCAAAATATATAAAAGAATTGAAGTCCCTAAAATAAGCCGTACTGTATGACACAGATTAACTCAAAATTGATCCTGACCAGTGTAGTAGGAAAGCGGCTCCCCATCAAAACATGCAAGAGGAGGGGGGGCAGGTCTCAGCAAGAGCATGGGGGGAGATAAAGGGGAACAAGTATCGTAACAAACACACCCGAGGGCAGCATCTTCCTCAGAGGAGTTCTCGCAAAGCAGAGATTCCTGAGCTAGGCTGCTGCTATGTACTGATATTTCTCAAATCCCTCCCCAACAGCTTGAGATGGAGAGGGCCTTCGTCTCCGCTCCCTGGCTAAAGTCGTTGCCCAGCCAACACACTCCAATGAAGAAATATTTCCTAGCACCCAGTCTCCAGTCGAAGGATGCTCTTCAAACACATCACTTATCCCTGGTTCCTCCTGCAGGCATCCCACGCTCGTCACAGAAACCAAGTAGAGCCCATTCTCAGAGGCCTCGTTTACCTAAATTGATTGCAGGGGAGATCAGAAACCTAAATCTTAATTCATCTGTGGGCCAAGGCCCTGAAATGTTAGGTGCACATATTGCCAAGTATTTTATGGTATCCATAAAACCACATTATCCATTATCTGACTCACGAAAATACTGAAAGGATAAGGCAGATAAAAGGTCACGATGCACAGCTCCTAGCTCGAACAAGAGATTCAAACGTTAGATGCTGATGTTGGGTCAGCCTTTGCTTCATGCTCTACACAAACAGGCAGAAATGCAGAAGCTGCCCACCTCAAAACAGTTCTCAAAACAGGCTCTAGGACTAAAATCCCACTGCGTGACCTCCAGCACCAGGAGCACAGCTCAGAGACCAAGTTATCCTTCCTCTTCTTGTTGAAAACCTCCTGTGTCCCAGTCAGAACAATTCAAACATAACAAGCCCTTAATACCATAATAAAAATAAAGCAAAGTTGCAGAGAGGACCATAGGGAAGGCACAGCTTCGGCTTCCTCTCCCGCTCCACTAAGATTGCTTTGGGTTACCATGGGAACAGGTTTTCCTGCAGTCCCATGTCTCCAGTCTACCATGATGACTGCAATCCAGCATCTTGCAACAGTTTCTGCTTTGAATAGTCTTCTTGCAAGGGCATGTAAAACATGCACACCCTTGCCTGGCTCTTCTGCTTTTCCATGGGCCAGGCTGTGCGAGATCGGCTGCCTTCTGTTACTTCTACTCTCTACTTGCAATAGGTTAACTTGGATTATGCAAAAGGAATATTTTACTAGTTTGATTGCAGTGCAATTCCTCATTTTGTCAGATACCTCTGTCTAGGTAAATCTGTGCCTCAGCTGTGCAGAACACAATCCCAGAGCTTTTCTTTTCCAAAGCAGATGGGAGGAAAGGATGCTAAAGCTTGCAAGTCAGCTATTACAGTGATAGGCGTGCACAGCTACCATTGCTATAGGTTAAAAAGCATTTGTTTATGGAATAGTTAGATCCCTCCATGAAATCTAAGGGGAGATGGTTATTACAGGACAGAGTGGGGTACATTTAGACCATGGACAGCTCGACCATCAAGTTCCTCTGTGAGCTGGAGGCAGCCACATAGTTTTGCTTTGCAGCCGTGCTGAGCACTGGCAGCCCCACTGAGTCTGGGTGAAGACTTGGATGCTGCACACTGCTCTGTGTGCAAAGCAGTATTCTTCTCCTTTGGTAGTGCATCTCTTGCGGGTTAAGACAATCAGCTCAGGGCCTCTGACATTCTCATAGAATTATACTATTCCAAATGTTGTAGAGCTGCTGGTTCTCCTTGCCAATGCACAGACAACAGCTCACCCAGGCTCCTCTTTGCCCCTTACCTTTCCTTAGTCCCTCTGACTTTCTTCCTTCTGTTGCCTTTTGCTTTTACCTTATGGTTCCTGCAGTACTTTTTAAAGATAGGCTCATTATCACTTATCAGAAGAACTTGCTTGTCCAATGTCAGAAGTTGTCTGCAGACCCCTTTCAATCTCCTCAGCATGGATGCAACCTGCCAGAACCCACCATCCTTACACATACATTACTGCAACGTTTGGGTTTTGTGGGTTTGGTTGGTTTGTTTTGGCATCACTGACACACATTTGCCTTCAGACTGAGCCCTCTGCCAGCCCCCTGAAGCAGCGTCCCCAGAGAGCTGGGTGCGATACAAGTAGACACCCGGCAGAGCTGCTGAAGTGAGCGATTCAAACTTTCCCAATTGACCACTGGCATAAGAATATGAGTCATTTTTTAACCTCTAGGAAAATGGGATAAATTTACTGCATTTAATTATAGCATGTGTGAAAAAGAAAGCAATTATCCTCAGGCTATCAAACATTACAGCAAGCATCAATGGAGTGTCTAAATCCATGCACCCTTCTGCTCTAAACATGCAACACATCCTATTTGGGAGCAAGCACGGTTCACCTGGAAGCCTGGAAATGTGCTCCGGAAGGACAGATCATCTGTGGCACTAATAGCCTAGTTAATTTGTGACTGTATATCACACATGTAAGCAAGCCATTCGAGGAGGGAAGACAAAAGTGATGTCCAACATCTTGTGAGTTTTTAATTCAAATTACCTTTCAGGGACCCGAATCATCCCTAGTTATGGAAAAACTCCTAGAATTGCCAAATTGCAATTAAGTCACAGACAGGTCAAACTGAAAAGGAAGCAGTTTCAGGGAATCCATATAGGAAATGATTATTTAGTATCATAAATTGTAGTGATTTAAAGCAGATGAGCTATCTATCTCCAGACCTGTAAACATACAAATTACTAAGCCAGAAACAGTCTGATCCTAGACAATAATCTAGGAGCCCAATGACTGATAAAGTCCAATGACTTTATCAATAAACAGATGTCAGCATTTAGAACCAACACTGAATAACCCCTTTTATCTCTGAGCCCCAAAGCACTTTACCAATATTAATTAGCCTTATGAGATAACTCTGATACCCATTTTATGAGCATGGAGCAATTATACCTACTTTATTGGCACACAGCAGCTAAATGATACTGTCAAAGTCAAGGAAGAGTTTGGGTCCCCAGTCACCAAATCTATCCAGCAACTTACTCCAGCAGTGAGGTATTTAATCCTTACTTATTCAGTAAGCTTCCTTGAGTGGACCATCTGAGTGAGATTTGGAGGATCTGTTATTTTCAAGAGGCAGGCAGCTAGGAACTGTAAACAATACTCAGTATTATTAATTTACATCAATAACCTTCTAAACAGCAAGTTTCAGGACCAGTGTTTGAAGGCTGAATCCGATTTTCCCACAACTGCAGTCAACAGGTATCAGCACTCAATGGAGAAGCATTAACACCATACAGACAACCACAAAGTATTCATTTGCTTCCTAATTTGCAACCACTAAGCAGCATTGAGAAACTATAACCAGTAAACACCTTTACAAAACTCAGCTTTATATAAATGTTTGCCAGTGAACCACATCTGAGAAGTAGCAGAACAGTTAGCACAGCATAAATGAAAGGAGAAATGAGATCTTACACAATCTTTGTACTAAGGTCTGACATAGGCCTGAAGATGTACACAGTTCAGTATCTCAGCTGCAGACAGATGTTTCTCTCTACCACGGAGACAAGAGGAACAGCAATCAAGATTCAAGCACATGACATTCTCAGTTCTGTCACCAGTCTGTTGTGTGACCTTGCATATATTGCTTTGCCCTTGTGTTCGCATCCTACGTAAATAAAAGTGAACTACTCTTTTTCAAGTTCGACCTCATCTGCATTTCAGTTTGGGAGATAAACTCCCCAGCCTCTCGCTCGCTCACATATAGAATTGTCCAAATCAGAGCCCCTTGAAAGGGCTGAAATCAAATAACCAAAATGAAAAGTCCTACCCAGGGATGTTCTTTATTTCTTTCTACTGAGGTTCAGATAGTGACTATTTTATTATTATTAACTTCAGATATCTAGATCTCTTTTTAAAATTCAGGCCAGTTTGGAGACAAAGACAACACTCCACACCAAAGTAGAAAATGCAAATACTATGATCTCCCATCACACTGCTTTTCTTCATAGATAAAACTGAATGAATGTGTGGATTGGTCCAATAACTACTGTGTACTAAGTACATGTAGAGACTACCTATCAGTTGTAAAGTGTCTTAATGCATACAACTACTTAAAGCTTTCTCAGAAAGCTTTAGCTCAGGAACATTTTGTAGATATATGCCAGTAACATGCAATAAGACTCGTACCAATAATACAGGCCATGCAAATGTAGGTTCTTGGGCAAGTTTGAAGGTGGGTATAATACAGAAAGCAGGTTTTAATTGACGTGTCAGAAGGCTACACAGTATTTCAAAATAAGTTTCTTTTTTTTTTTCAGCAATTGCATCCCAGACTTTAGTCTGAACTTGTTTGAGCCATCAAGATCATTCTTCTGTTTAACCTGCTTAAATTCTGTGAGTAGGTAATATAATTTTGTCCTGTGCAAATGTGAAAATCTATGAGCTTAACAGAAATCAGTTTCTTCAGAAAAGTAAGTTTCAGAAAGCACCAGGGCTTGAATACAACCATCCTACAAAAACAGTGACCATATGACTCAGTGTCAAGAACCAGAAAGCTGAGAAACTCGTGGTGGCCACCAAGCTTGCCAACACCTACAGCAGGGCAACTGCAACCAAAGAGCTGAAGGAAGAAAGAGGAAGAAAACTTGTGCCAACACACAATTCGCGACTCCACTGAGGATGTCCCACTGTGTCCTACTCACTCTGTCACTTTTGCTCTTGGCACCACCAGTCACAGTTCAGCTGAGCCGAGCAGGAGTGCTCTGGCTGGTGGACTCCGCGCCACGAGTGTGCCTGCCCACTGCTCTTACCTGGCCAAAGATACCAAATTAGACAAAGATGGGGGGAGGAAAAAAGACTTACAGGGACAGCACTGGTGTGCTCTTCTAGGATCTTTTTGTAGCCTGGTCTGCAGAGGGTTTTTGTCTCATGAAAGTCATGCCCGGCTCTGTGCTGTCATCTTCCACAAAGGACACACACAAACAAGGGAACAAGAACCCTGTCTGTTAACAATTCTATGTGAAACACAACATTGTTCTGTGGGTAATTTGTTTGCTCAGGAAAGCTCAGCTCACAAGCAGGAGTAGTCCTGTCAGATCCTGCAGTGGATTTAAATAGACAAAATAAAAGCCCGGCACTCCAAATCACGCTGACCAAGGCACAAAGATCATATGGTTTGTTTTTAACAGCATCACACCAAAATGTCCCTATCTGTGTAACTACCTGACTTTTCCAAGCAAGACAGTTGAAATTAAAAGACGAAGCTTTCCCTTAGATTAATGTGCACAGTTATGAGCTCTGTGTATAAGCATTTACACCCACAACTGTTACCTATTCTGCTTGGAAGCAGAATTTGTATTAATTTTCTAAAAGCTCTGTGCAAGGAGGAATAGCAGTTGGTTAATCCTTGCTCATTCTGTATCTTATTCTTTAGACACATCATGTACACATGTCCCTCAGTGTTTACTCTGTAAAACCTTTCTGGATAAAAATGCGTGAAAACTCCCCCTCCCCAAAAAAAGCATAAATAATTTTTAGATTTTTTTAAAGGAAGAATTGTAGTAATTTATAAAGAAAAAAGCAGTCGCATCTGTGCTACAAGACGACACATTGGAATACCAAGAGACAAGTATCTTATTGCTGATTTAACTATAGCTTTAACCAGAGAGTTTATCTTCACCCATACCATAAATTGGGTTAATTTTTCAGCACGCCAAGTGGCAATTTTGTTCTCTTACCATGAATGGCTTTTGAAACATCAGCTGCAGCTTTGCAATATTAACATCTACCCTTTAGAAGAACTCTGAAAAATGGATTATTTACCCTAACACACACAACTGCTTCATTCTCAGCTCAAGTGAGCAGTATTAACCCTCAATTATTCTGCACTAGAGTAAGTGAATGCTGTCTGAAACATGGATTAAGTGAGTATTTACTCCACTGAAAAATTAAGCATCTGTTTAGACATGCAGTTCTGTGACAGGTGTTACCTGCAAGAGCAAGAAGTGTCATGTGGGGAATGCTTAAGATTTTGTAAAAGGACTGCTCAGCTAAAATCAAAAATCAATCAAACAAAAGGCTCAGAATCTAGCACAGCAAGTATTTAACCGAATTGAAAAACAAATGGTGGAGTAGGTGACAGGTACTTCCTTATACCTAATAGCACAGAAAGGCTCCAGCAGGTAACACTCCAGGCTGCCCCTGATTAGGAAGTGCACAGGGAGATGAATTTTCCAAATCTTCTTAGCCCATTCTCCACATTTGTGCTGCCAGACACTTAAGGGCCACTACACACTGACCACAAAGGAATAAAATTCTCTCTTGTTAAAATTCTCTCTTGCATTTTTTTGTAGAAGAGATGAGAGGGAAGAGTCCATTTTCCCATTGCAGAAATTCTTACCACATCTAGTCTGCGTGTCTGACAAGGTAGTTTTAAAAACAAAATTTAAATTGAATTCAGTGAAAGCTCCATAATGAGGAAAAAAAAAAAACATACGCAGAAGCCTTTTCTGAGTTACACTTTTGCTGTGGCCACCAGATCCTGAAATGCCATTTGCTAACATGAAAAGGCTTTGTGTTTCTCTTGCAATTGCCCTACTCAGTTCCTCCAGCTTTTTATGCTGCTTTTTTAGAGGATATTTGTACCTGAGAGCCAACTGCTATTTACATGCTATGAGCTAGGATCACTTAGCTCTACACAACACAGACAATAATCCTACCTCTGGATAGATGCTATCTTAAGAGGATGTTCGGAAGTTATTTTCAAGACACTCCTGTGTGTCCTCCTCAAAAAACCTAGTGAAACCACAACCTGCTCTAAAGATGTTATTTAGCATTTAATGACCTTCAAAAGTCCTTTTCTCTATATTTACAGCTCCAGAGCTGTACACAGTCTTGGGCTCTTACACAACGCTGTACAGGTGTGAAAAGGCAGGCCAGGTATACCTGCTTCTCAGGAATCAAGCTCACTGGTGAAATGGGAATACCACTATCACACAAAGTCTTTCCCTTCTTACTGTCCCTTGTTATTTTATCCCTACTCTTTTTTTTTCTCCACATCTCACAAGTTCTTACATGTAGCCTGCATGTAGCCTTCCATTCCCTCTGGAACAAGGGAAAAAGGAAAACTCTGTATTGTGCACTTGAACTTTTCAAATATTTGCTGAGGAATCTTCCTCAACAGGACACAAGAAAGATATTTAAATATGGTAGAGCCACCTGTGCATTTTTGATCTAATCGCATCTTTCGCATTTAGCAATCTAGCATTTACAGCGTGGCCTCGCTGCATATGAAGAATATGCAGAAATAGTTTCTACATGCTCCCTGTGTAGCTTTTGCTTTGTTCTTCTAGGGGACAGGGCTATTACTTCGCTTTCAGACATCCTGCCCGTGGACAGTTTCCCTAGGGTCAGGAATATAGGTGGTGCACTTGGGAACAAACCTACCTGCCAGGGCACTGCAGCTGCTACACCTGCATTGCAAGAACCTGCACCGCCTGAGTTACACTGTTATCAGAGCCACCTTCACCTGGAAGACGGGGAATTAATTCCAGAAAAGCTCACTGATAATGTGAGATCGGTTCTGTAGCAAAGCAGCAATGCAAACAAACTTGATGCAACATTTCTATTTCAGAAGAGTCTTTTATCATCTCTGTGCCTTAAACACGTGATTTTCACCTTTCCCTTACTCTCTTTTGCTCATCTTTCTCAGACTGCACCTTAGGATGTGCCTATACAGAGGCTAGCAACGATAGGCCCTCACTGCAATTTAATAATAAAGAATTTATCTTTAGAGCCTTCGTAATTACCAGAATAAGATCTGGTTTAAATAATACATTTTATTTAACATTTCCCTTATTCAAAATGTAGTGCTTTATTTACAAACTAATTAGAAGGTTTTATAGCATTAAAGAAAATCTATTCACATTAGCAAAGCATCAATAACACAGGTCTTGCACAGACTCCTGTGAAGCATCGTACAAAAGTTAGCAGTGTCAATCATTTGCCTTCCCTGCCAGTGTAGTCAGTACATTATTACTACAGCACAATACGTGAGCATGGAGGAATTAAATTTAATCTGGAAATACTGCAAAACATCTCTCCTAATCTTCTGATTAATAATGGAAAATAAGATATTTAGTGAATTTGCTGAATCAACAAAACTATCTTCTTTTGATACCTAAATATGTGTGAGCACATATAAAACAAAAAACAACAAAGACATGTCTAAAAATAATCCCAACTTAGATAGGGGCAATTTTAAAGCTTAACCTTGCCACTGACAATAATCATATTTTAAGCATGTCAGTCCTTCGAGGTCTTGGGACGATTTATAAAAGTTAATCTATTGACCTTAGAAGACCGGAAGGAGATGAGCAGCATCTGTAAGTGTGGATGGAAAGCCCAGTCTCCGTAATTGTTTGGTCTTTAACCTCTCTGTAATGTATCTTTCGGTTTGATCCTACCACATGCTCAGATGATTTGAGTGCTCCGCACATTAGAACAGACAGGCTGCTGTGCATTTCCTAACTTATTTCCTAAAATCCTTGGGGATGACAAGTGATGTTTGCAGAGTCTGACAATGAGTTAAACCAACTGAAGTTGAGCTGTTGGTGCATCCCCTCTCCCCTTCCACAATGTGGACATGATGCCAAAAGGTCACCAAACCAGGCGGCTGGTACCCAACTCCGCTCTCATGTTGGGTTGGAGCTCAGCACCCACGCTGTGCCCAGGACAGCAGGCACATGCAAAACTGCTCCCTTATTCAAGCCCCCTCCAGCAACACGCTCTTACAGAGAGTTTAAATCATAGACCACTGCGCTGTAACTGCAAATCACCTGCACTGTGCTGAACTATAACTTCAGTGTATCTGTTTGCCGTGCGATCTGGGTCTGTTGAACAGAACTACTCTGTATCTGTGACTGTGTGGGCGTAGCTGGGGGTGGATGGATGGCAGGTGCAGGAAAATAAAGTCACAAGCTAAGCAGTGATGAGGTTGGCCATAAATAAAAAAGGTCTTTGGGTAGACGTATTTCCCAAGAGCCTGGAATCGCAATAGGGGAAAAAGAAAAGAAAAGAAAACAGCAGTAACCAGATTGCCCAGAAACATCCACAAGGTTTCATTTTACCTGCACTTTTCCCATTATTTTTCTTCTCCCATAGCCAAAAATAGAGCTTAAATACACTATCCCAAGAATATGAAGCTATCCAGTGAGGAAATAAACAGAGTGCAAAGTCAAGAGACAGCACTTGTAAAGCACCCACAGAGCCTCCAGCTAGTGAGAGCTGGGAGCACCTGCACTCAGGATTTAAATTGCAGTTTAAGAGGAGGTACACATTGCAAAATTACATTATTGATTGTTATGGTTGCTCTCATCACTGTAGTTCAGGATGTTTGAGAGACCTTGCAGTGCTCACTAGTATGAGCATAAACCCTGGAATAGGGCCCACTGAGCATTAGGCTCCCTGTGCCAGGGACTGCTGGCTCAGTCTGTTTCAACTGCTTTCCTAGCTGTCCTCTGTGTCCTTTCGGATTATTCCAGTTTTATTATTTCTAGGGTTGCTCTCCCTTGGAAGGATTGCTGAAACAAAACCTTTATCCTGGAATACAGCATACAGCAATATCGACATTGGAATGTTAAATAAGAAGGTTAATTTTGCAAACAACTCCTTGAGTCAATTTTCTTAGCAAAACTTTAGAACACAAGAGCGGAAGGTTTAGAATTGTGCATCCATGGGCAGGCGATGATCTCAAGTGCCTGTGTGGGAAGCAGTAAAAGCAGAAGTGCATCCCCGCAGTTACACGTGCTTCAAATCTACCAGTTTTTCCTGGTTTACAGAAAAAAGAAAAAAAAAGAAAAAAAAGAAAAAAAAGAAAGAAAAAAAAAAAGAAAAAAAAGAAAAAAAAAAGCAAACTGGCCTGTCACATGGGTGAGCAAAGCCTGTCCACATATCACTTTTGAACAGTTTGTGTAGCACAACCTTTCATTCCAGCTATGTCCTGTTCCCCCCTAAGCCGAGCTCCTGTCTTTTTAAACTTCCCCCAAATAGTCACTAGAGCCTCAAGAAGCCCTTGTGCTGCACCCTCTGCATGACACCCTCCTCTTCAGGAGACAGCCTGGAATGTCTCTCACGTTTGACCTTGCCACAGTGCAAATATGCAACGCTGCTCTGTTCTCCTTTTATGGTCTCCCTGCATATCACTGGGGATGGTAATTTTAGTCCGTATCAAACTGCAGTTAGCTCAGTATCCCATCATGTTTGGTGTCTCCTATAGCGTGTATTTTGGAAATGCTAATAAAAATAATTTTTGAAGAGAAGAAAGGAGCCACATTCCAATTGCTCACAGAGCATGTAGGAAAAAAATGCCATCTTGTTAAGATTAGCTATGGGTATCTAATGTTATCCTTTAATTAATATTGAATATCATTATCAAAGGCTTTCAATCCTTCTGAGCCTTCTAAAATTTCCCTATCCACCACATAAATCTGGAGTTTTACAGAGTGCAGGTCTTGAAACTGTCCCTGATACCCAAAATGATGCCTGGTTGCATAAGAAAAGATTGTTTTCATTAAAAATTGAAACGGTCATTTCAAGAGGCAACCTGCTGCACATTCAACATGTAAGATTAATAAATTGGCATTTCCAGGGACTGCTACTGGCACCTGCAACGAGGAAAAAATACAGATATGGACACATGATAGCTGGGTCCTGCTGTCTTTCCAGCGCCAGCAGTAGCCTACGCACTCTGCTAGCTTGGAAGGGAATGCCTTGCACAAAGCCCTGAGATTTATTATATTGCTCTTTTCTGCAGGGAGCTTAAGAATCATTTTTCAGACTAAATTAGCAAATATCTACAGTATTGGTGCTCTTAAAGGAAAGTAATGAACTGTTTTATATTCATCTCTCATTACAGATTTGTTACAGCTTATCACATGAATAATATTCCAGCTCTTAGAAGAAAAAAAAAATTATTGTGAAAAAAACCCTACACTTTGATTTCTCATATGCACTTAAACACTAAGTTAATTAAGTGGTAAGAAGTCATACAAGTCACTTGAAAGCTGCTGAACAAGATGAACTCCTGCCTTTTCTGGGCACAGAATGAATTTTTTAAATGATGTCCTCTTCTGTCTACTATCACAGGTGCAGCTTTCACAATAGTTTCAGACACAGACTGATGACATCTTGCTGCACTATACATTATTCTGGGCATTAAATAAGGACAAGATACCATCTGATAACCACAGAGAGGAGCAGATTGTAAGTCATAGGTGAAGAAAAAAAAGACTGAAGGGACTTTGAGTCACCTGTCGGCATCCCTTCTTGTGCTCTCCTTGACTGCTTTGGCTTTTGGGACTTTTTGAATTATGGTACTCTTGCAAGGATGTCCTAGTGGCCACAGAGCAGTTCAGATTTAGCACTGCACTGTGGATGATACAGCTGCCTGGTCATGAGTCCTGCCTATAAAGTCACTGTCCTCTGAAGCGCCTGTGCTGAAGACATCCTGCTGCAGCCACAGAGGGAATTAGGGCTTTCAGAGCCCTTCGCACCAGTTTGAGATTTGAGTAGTGTCAAAGGACAAGAATTTCATCCAAAAGAGCCAAACAGGTGGCACTTAAAAACCCCAATGCAGAGCACTTGAGTCTCAGTCTGTTGCTCAAAGGACAAATTAAGGCTACAGCTAAAGACTATTATAACTCATGTGTGCCAGGGGACACAGTCACATCCATCTATGCAAATCTGGCAACAAATATACAAGATTTATATATGCAAATATCTTTCTAGGCTATATTTTTATGGTATTGCTAATATAGTTAAAAATAGGAACAGCAAAATTTAGTGCCAGAAAGTATTATGCCTCCTGAAGCACCTAGATACTGAATTCTCATTCTGATTCAGTGCAGAATTTGGACCTCTTCAAGTCAATGGGCTCCCAACTCCAATAAGCCAAAACTAGTTGTCACCAGAAGTCAAAAGTCACATGCTCTGCCAAACTAGAAAGGATCAAGCTGTCATGACGCTTCTTGTGACCCATCCTTTAAACAAGAGCCCTACTCTCTTGTGTCTCCGAAAAGCAGTTATGATGACAGAGAAGTAGACTACAAAACTAGCCTTGGGGTACCAGGACTGAGGTGGGTCTAACCCTTACAAGCACCACTGGATTAAGAGGTTCCCACAACAAATAAGGCCCTGGCCTGGGCACTGAACAGCTGGTCCAAATCCCAGCTCCCCTTGGGCCTCCAGGCAAATCACCTCACTCTTTGCCTAACACACTTCTTCGCAGCTATTTTAAATGTAAATATGACGGATCATACACAACTTCTCTGTATGATTTTGCCAAAAGTAAAGATACTAAGCCCAGATTTCCATGGGCCTTGAGGTACTCCAGCCACAACAGTATGGTGTTCATGGATTATTCATGGAGCAGAGTTAGAGTGACAGCTTCTACCCCACTGAGCTTTTAGCAAGGCTTCCATATGCTCAGTAATCTACCTGTCCAAAGTTGTTATCATCCCCTAGTAATTTTAGATAAATTCAGATTGTTGTCTATGAATCTTTGCTATCTTAACCAGCTAAAAGGCTTGAAATCAAATACAGATTTGTATCAAGGATTTAATTTCAATTAGAAATTGATCTCAAAGAGCCTATACCACAAACTTTTAAATCTCTTTCAAATGAAACAAAAGGCTTTTAACATTAACTTTTTTTTTCTAGTCTAATGACCATCTAATTAAACAAGAATTTACACTTTAAAATTTAAAATACAAGTTTTCTTCAACTATCAAATAGAGTTTCAGTTCTTTCCTATGGATAAACATTCATTTACACACTCATACAACTGTTCTTACTTGTCCCACTGTGTTTTTTCATATGTGCTCTGAAAATAAAATATAAATGTGGCTAACTCATTACTGGAGCAGTACCTTATTGAAAGTTAAACAAATTTCTCGGACATCAAACCTGGTTTTCTGAACAATAAAAAGACCATGGCTTTCATCTTCAAAAGCTACAAATTTCACTAGAGAGAGAACTGGACACTTACGATGAGAGAGATAAAGGGCTTGGGCAAATGTTCAAAAGTTCTTTTGATATCAAAGCTGATTGATGATGTTTGACCCTAGCAATTTGGATCCATCAAAAATAAAAGTACTTTGAAGGATCATTTTAAAACATAGATCCATAGGAAACCATGAGACATTTTAGCTGTGGGACTTCTATTCAACATCAAAAGGGTGACAAGTTTGCATCATCATTCAAAGTGACAAACAAGTCTAATCAATGTATTGAACTTAAAAGTCAATCATCAAGGCATCATCATCAGGGCATCTACATCAAGGCATATGCAACTCAACAAGGTGCCAAAGGAATGGAGAGACAAGAAATTATTTCTGAAGAATAATAATTGTGGAAAATCCAAAAATTTTTAACTTTGGGTTTGTTTTAGTATCTTAAAACAGGCAAAATCACTGTAAGTAGTTCCCTATGTATAAATGGTGCAAGCTAATAGAGCAACGTATACCTAAAATAAATGCAGTCCCTGCAGGCCCTATGCACATAGACTAAGTTCCAATCAAATCTATAGACCACCAAGATAGCATTTCATAGGGGTTAAAAAAAAAAAAAAAAGGGGGGCTTCAAGGTACCAGAGATGAAAATGAAGATAAATCTGTGGTGCAGTCTGTGTTAGCCTGAAGGTTATCCTGCCAGCTGGGGAAATCTGAATTGGTCTGCTTATTTTCAAGCATGACATATCCTTTTGGTAAAATGGTAACTGCAATGTTAAACTCCTGCTTGCTGGTTTAAGACTTTAAAGGAGACATGCCAATTACTCTTTCAGTTATTCTGGAAATACCTCCGGAAAAAGAGTTAAGAACGCTCTTCTTTTACAAATTCAACAAAGGATGCATGAATTATGCTAGCTACACCAAGCAGTGAGAGCCTGTTCTTCACCTGGTCAGATTACTCTCTCCCCTTCCCACCTTCTTCCTGGTTTCCTAATTTCTTTACACTGTTTAGCTTCTGCTTATCCCACTTCCAAATACCATTTTAAGTCTGCACCCCTTTTCCCCATTTCTTTGCCTGTCTGTGCCAACTGTATCAGTTCCTTGCACAAGATCTTCCCATGAAGATCATCTTGCATGAGAAGCACATCTGATTGAAAACTACTAAAAATGGAGAACCTCACAGGAGCTGGAACCCATCTGTATTAACACACTTCCATGCAGCTGACATTTTGAACCTGAGGCAGAATGAACTGTGGGGAGCAGATTCTAATTCCCTATCTTTGCCTGTTAGGCTTGAATTTCTCATCAGCCCTTGCCCTAAACTTTCATCCTTCCTTAAAATGGCCATAGGCACAGTTACTGTTGAGCATCATTTTTAAAGGCACGAATGAATATAGCTGTTTCACACCAAAAATCATTCTCTGAGGCAAACTATTCAACTTCTGTCTCCTTAAGCTTGACCAAGTTTAATTCTTCCTAAGCATTTTCTGGAACCCATCACTGGATAAAAATAACAAGCCGTTATTCTGGTGGAGCACTTTTTCCTGCACATCAATGGGTTTTCTTACAGCTCTGTCTTGCGAGGACTAACACACACTGAGAAAGGAGTCTCTGCTAGAGGAGCCTGCAATGGTTTATCAGTTCAAAGCAGGCTTGGCATTCATTTCTTTTCACAAAGCATCCTCCCTGTTTAGAAGAGCCAGGCAGCTTTTTCATCGCATGGCATATGAAACATCTGTACAGCAAGGCCAAACTCCTCTTGCTGGTTTCATCATTTTGAGAGCTTTCCAGGCTGTAACATTAACTGCTTTCTTACCAGATTCATTTTCACTGGTGCACAGATTAAAACCACCAGGAGTTACTCCCCCATCTCTCCAATTCTTTCCAGGGCACCGGACTGTTTGTTCCTGCACTTTATCTCCATGGGGTGTTGTTATGCTCCTGCTGATGCAAACAGCTGGTCCGTTCGCGACGGCTGTACTATCAGCTGCTCTTACTGCGTAACCCGTCATACGTTTGACCCTTCTCTCTCCTGCTGTCAGCAAGGGATCAGCTCATCACACAACCCACAGACTTTCCATTAGAAACACTTGTGCAAAAAATAAATGAAAAAAAAAAAAGACAAACTAAGAGAGACGTGTTTCATCACATGACAGACTATATCTGAATGATACATTTATCCAGATGTTACCTGAATCTGATTTTCAGGGTCCTTTACATCAGCCACAAGTGAAACCTGTATCAGCGTGTTGCAGAGAACTCATTAGCCAAGCCAGCATCTTATTGTACATTGCAAGAATATAAAATAAGCAACAGCAGCTACTGCAGTAAATTATAGCTTAATACATATGACTAAGAGAGGAGAGGTAAGTGGACCAAAGGGATCAAAGTAACAACAGGATGTTTTGCTATGTCTGTAAAAGGGAAAAAAAATAAAAGAAAAATCAAAGCTCTCTGAAGCTTTTTGTTTGTTTAATTTAAGATTATTAAGATGCATATCATCATGTGCAGAAAGCTAGTTCAGCTGGGACACTGATCTAGTCCCAGCCCACTGATCCTAGCCCTAGCGAGAGCCTGCAGCGCCCATTCTGTTCTTTCAGAGCACTACAAGGCATTAAGGTGTCAATAAAGGGTTTGCCAGGTGCAAGCAGGTGAAAGCAGAGGAACGTGGGAGAGCGAAGGATAATTCAGCACTACTGCAGCAGCCACTCACTTCACTGAATTGTGCCCAGCCAAACCAGGCAGCCAAAAAGCTTTATTCAAGACACCCGTGCCTAACTAGCTGGATACACTTGTGCCACGGCAAGCTCTGAATCAGCGTTTCTGAATCCACCCAAGGGCTTCCCATGTTCTTAACACTGAGCGACTAGTTCGTTTAACAACAGCCGAGTCAAGGAGCTGGGGACAACTGCACCACATAACACCATTTTGTGGATCAGTAACTCATTCAAGAAGTGGATGAAATAGCACAGCAGGACACTGGCTGACAGCCTCAGTGCAGGCCGCAGAAAAGGATGCTTTTAGCACAGATTAACTAAAAATATACAAAGGATGAGTTTGGCTGAACTCCACTGACATGAGCAGAGCTCTGTTAAATGAGAATCTAGTTGAAAATAGAAAAGAGTTATTCACTGCACATGCAGTTGCAAATTAACAGTCCAGAGCTACAGTGATCCCAGATTTTAACTTTTTTTTTCCCTTTGTATCCGGTTTTAAAATTTCATAGGCAAAGGTCATTAAGTAAACATTTTTTTAAGAAGAAGCAAATGTCATTCTCGTTATGAGATTTCCATGGAAACCCTTAACATGTTGCACAGCACAACATGTTCTTTAAATGGGCTAAACTCATGAGACACTGCACTTTATCATGAAAAAGGGATACGCTTGAGTTACCACTGACAACGTACCTAACAAAGTATATTGCACTTCCCTTCAAATGCACTTTCCTCCAAAACAAAATGGCCCCATAAAACGGAAAAAAAAAAAGATAGAGAAGCCCAGAAAGTGTTTTGGGGCTGGCTCACACATCAGAATTTGCCTGCGCAATTCCTCTGTGCAAGGCAGCCCAAGAACACCACAGCCAGCGAATCTTCTGACATTGCTCTGGTGGATATTTGTCCATAAAAAAAAAAATCTGGCATTCTGATTAGCAAGATACCGGCCAAGGATTGAACGGGAATGGAAACTAAAGCTGCAGGGCTCGTCATTCCAGGTCAAGGTTAGCACACACTGTCACAGCAAGGCAGAGACGGTCTCCTTGCTCCTCTTGGTGCTATTCTGGCTGTGTAAATAGTTGTTGGAGGAGTCGGGCCAATACATCTCACAGGCATTAAGAAAAAGTCATTAAAATAAATTACAACTGCCACTGCCAAGTACTGAAAAAAAGCTTTGCATAGCTGTAACTATGATAATTGTGCAACGCTGACAAAAGTGTGTCTGAACATGGACTATCGCATGCAGGGTAAACAAATATACTCATTTTTGTTTTAACCTGAGTGAAAAAATTGCATTTTTCAAAGAAACACTTCCTGACCAGGTCTGTCCTGTCTAAGCACACGCGCATTCAAAAATACCACAGATGAGTGACTTGCTCCCCTATATTGCCCGTCAGAGTGGTCTGCATGCTGTGACTCGCTGCATTTGTACTTTCGCCTACTGTAAACAAGATAATGAGTATGCAACACAAAAGATCAATAAAAGGTTATAACTTGATACCGCAACCCACTGAATAAATTTAAGCACAGTCTATTGTTCGTCGCCAGCAGCAGAACATTCAAAACTGACAGGAGAGATGGCTTTTAAAGGAGCTATATTCTTAACGCAACTGCTGTTTGGGGGAGGGCTGTAATTCACACTGTCAAGGACTACACACTTCTTTAAACCCACACTTCTTGCCTCCTACTGCAGATTTCCCTGAATGCTCGTTAGAAGGTTGGGGTAGAAGAAAAAAAAAAAAAAGAGATAAGAGGGGGGAAAAGGGATACCAGCACATAACTAGACCACTACAAAACTATCTTCCAGACCCAAAGGCAGTCAGGGCAGCTCTTTTCATCTTTTTGAAAGATGGCACTTTCAAATCCACTATAGGCACTGGCCTAATTCTGCTGCTATTGGAGCCAAAGGCAAGACCTCCCTGACTTCAGGTGAGAGCACGGCAAGAGCACAACATTCCTAAAAAATGTCCCCTAGAAACCCAAGTTCTGCCTCTTCAATGGCACTTTCGCACAGTCGTCCATGGATCAGAATGAAATATCAATATTATGTTCACACCAAGAGACAGAATCAACATTAGAAATTACCCTTTTTTTTTTTTTTGGAAGGGGGCTATCTGTCACCGCAGTGTGATCACTCAGCTTCTGAGAAATTCACTTTCTAAATAAAAAATAATTAAAAATGAAAACTTTTCAGACACCTTGTCTGACAGGCCAGAAGGGTGCGCGGCAGAGCTGGCACCGCCAGCTGGATTCCTGCCGCCCTGGGGCATCCTGTTCGGTCACCGTCCCACCTCCCTGCTCATCTCCACGCTCTCTGCACTGATACAAACATCAACAACTTCACACTTCCTTTTGGCGTAACCAGAAGAGTTCCTTTTGGAAAGGAGTTTTGGCACCAAGGCAGAAAAATGATCTTGTAAGAGCTTAGGGAACCCCCTTCTCCAACGCCCCCCTTCCCAAGCCGTGAAGGCTTCAAGCTGGGGACAGGCAGGACTATTTATGCCGCTGGCAGCTCCGTGTTGGACGCTTGGGCTCACGTAGCTCAGATGCGCTCCCAAAACTGTACATCCAGATAACACCATGCGAGGAAGTAAACAAGGGAAAATCCACATGGCTTCTTTTGTGGCAAAAGCAAGACAGATTGCAAACAAGAAAAGGGCAGCAAGAAAGGAAGTTTGTAGGGACAGAAAGGTTTATTCCCCCCTTCCCAAGTCATCACAGGAGGGCATTTCAAGTGAGGACAGAGTTGAATTATCAAGTCCACCACTGCAGCTAAGGCCATAAATCTGTGTTTAGACCCCAGAGACTTTGTGCGATGCTGCTCGTTTTCAGGATTCTCCTTTCTTAAGCGATAAATCCAGCGGGCTCGTGCACAGGCAGAGCTGTGGCTTTAGCACGTTTCTAGCCGTGTTTCTAGCTTGTTTTCCTGCTGCCCACGTTCATGTGCCTCCAAGGGAGCCTTTGTAAACATGATGTTAGAAGTGGCTTTTGAGACAGTTTCCCTGGGTAAAAAGTGGCAGCTCTAAATGCAGTGTGACACTGGCAAAGGAAAAAAAAACATCTTTCTCTCAGCTGATTAAATTGTCAAGCAAGATGGAGGAGTCTATTATAAGACTTCTCTATATCAGTCCATTATTCTAATATTTCATTAGATAGGTCAATTTTACATGCAAAGAAATGCCAGTAGAGAAGGCTGAATTCTCTTTCTTGACCCTCTGCATCCTGCTCCTTGCTCATTTAGGGGAAGCACGGTGCATGCACCTATTTCTTATCTTCACCAAAGCAACAGGAAGGCTGTTAGGTAAAAACAACCTGCTTGGGGAATAGATCATTCCTTTGCATTTTTGCCTACTGAAGATTTATCACTGGATGTCCCGATTATCAAATCCCCCTCTCATTTTGGTAAATGCAGCACAGCAAGACTTTACACACTCGCATTTTTTAATGTTAGCAATGGGCTAACTGGGCCAAGGAGGTTCCTAGGAACTAATCAGTTATTTTAGCTTCTTTCTTAGCACTTTGAACAGCTAAAAGCTGTACATACCCAGTATTAGTAGAAAAGCCCATGCCACAAGCTTCGGTTGTAGTAGAGGCTTTGGAGTTAGTTATCTGCTTCTCTAGGTCCTGTTACAGTAAAGCCACCTTCCAGTAGCTTCAATCAAACCAACTCTTTCAAATGACTCTTTCATCACTTTAGTCCATTTCATGCCACTGGCTCTTTTGGTCCCTAAGAGAAGTGATCTGCTAAGACCGGCAATGCAAGAAAGCTGCTGTATGTTTTTACTTACTTCTTTAGAAACAGCTTTCAGCTCCTCTAAAACTGATGGAGACAGGAAAACCAAGGGAAACCACAGGATACAAAACATGGAGCAGAACAAGCAGAGATCTTTGCAGAACTCTCTTGACACAGATTTTGTTCTGTGTTCTGTTGCCCATTCTAAGTCTACCACTGTAATGTTGCAGGCACACATGTTCCCAGTCATTCACAACATGTCTGGTAAACCAAACAATGTCACTGCCTCAGTACCAGATTTGTAAGCATTTTACGGCTGGTGATGGCCTGATAGGAGCTAGAGCTTAGGTCACTTCCAAGCAAGTCCACTTGACACTGTAACTTCAGCATCACTGGCAGATCACACTATTGATCAGTGCAGTGAAGTCTGCACTACTTCTCCACTCAGTATTTGTAGACCTTTGAGAGGAAACAACAGGAATTAAATGCACATTAGACTGCAAACTCACTCTTTAAAAGCTACCCAGCCAAAAGCCACAACGCAAAAAAGTTAAAATAGACTAGCACTTGATAACATACAAAATCAGATATACAGTTCCATATTTATTGCTAACAGAGTACATTTTCCTTCCCACCCATCCTTCTCCCATCTCCAGATTCAAAATTAAAGTAAAACACATGTTCTCTGTACCATAACTACAACTGGTTATCTTTAAAGCTTTTCCATATAAAAAGTCAGAGATATGCCAGCTACTGTCAAAATGATTACAGTGAATTACTCCCCAAGCAGGGTAAATTCTGTTTTATAGCTTATGAACAAATATCATACCAACCTGCTCACCAAAGCACATGAAACCTATTAAATACGTGCATGCTTTTTCATAGCATAATTCTGACCTTTTCAATTTCTAATTATTTCTCCCAGTGACTTAAGAGATCTGTTTTATGACACTCATAATTTAGGGGACCTTGGCAAGTGTGCACAATATCTTTCAGCACTGCTGCCAAACAACTTGGGGTAAAGAAATAAATCAAGCCCTAACTGTCCTCTGTTGATAAGCAAAATTACCAGCAACACATGCTTTATAGCTTATGGATACTAGTTATTTGTGTAATTTAAATCTACTGTCACCTGAGAGAAATGCACGCAAAAAATATAATGAAAAGCAGCAGTGACGCATTGCATAAACACTGTTAATAATTTTAACTTTATTGCTGTCCTTCCTATTGCGTTTTGGAAGAACTTTGCTGGTTAGCAATTGCAAGCAACAGTCCACTCCAAGAAAAATGAGATAGAAGAGCACTTTTACTCTTCATCAGGACAGAGTCTAGTCCTTTCATGCAATTTGTTATTGTTTCAGCTTCCTGGACTTTGGAAAAGCAAATTGACCCAAGGGCATTCTAGCGTCCTTGACACCTCCATAAGCCCCCTATTAAGGTCCAATCATGCAGACGCTTTTTCCTAAATGCAGCTTGAGCAAAGGAAACACATCAGCGCATGGCTGTATCTATTTCACATCATTTGCTCCTTATTTGGTGTCACATTTTCATCTAGTGCAACTTTGAGGAAATTGCATAAAGGATGAGGAAGGAATGCACAGGGATACACAGCCATGATTAGATGCTTCTTTCGGTACAGTCAGGGTGCAGAGACGGGGGAGGATCGACACTATTTCATAAAACAGTGAGGCATGAAACTATGCACTGGAGGCACATCCTTCATCCCGCTCTGCAGTGAGCTCAGCCAGCAACACTAACCTGGAAGAAGCTGCTTTAGAAAAGCATTGTAAAAAAGAAATATAGGACTTGTTTTCAAAGCCTCGCAAGCCAGACTTGTTGCTCGCCTCTGCCTGACTAGATGTCTCTGGTCCAGAAACAGCCTTTGCCCACCTGGGGCTGGTCCCTCTCATTTCCCTTCAGGAGAGGCGCTGCTTCCTCACCTGCTGCAGCCATGCCGGTGTGTGACTGCTCGTGCCAGCCTGAACGCTCAGCGGATACAAGGGACAACAAGGAGGCCGTACGGCCAAGCACTGGAGTGCATCTGCAGATGAGGACGCCCACGTGGCGGAGCAGACAGGAGAGCAGATATCCATCAATCCTCCCAACTCTGCCTTCCCAAGGGCAGGCTGGAGGCAGGGAACAGTGCGGAGCAGGTGACAGCAAGGCTGCAGCGAGGAGGGCACCATGTAGCACAGGGATAGGGCAGCAGCCTGCCAGCCAGGCCCATCTGCTCCCTCCTCGGAGGGATTTTAGCCAAATTCTCGGTTCCTCCTGGCTGAATACAGGTGCTCACTGATCCCCGCGCATGAGTCCCCCACGAGCTGCCTTCTCTCTGCTTTGCCGCAAGGGCACAGCTCGGTAGGTGGCAGGAGGTGGCTCACCCCTGCCCAAGCCAGAGGGGCAAGACGTGCACATCTGTAAAGGTTTCTGTGCTTCCTTAAAAGAGGAATACAAGCAGGGCCATAAAAGGAATATTCTTGTATCTAAACTATGCTGCAGGACAGGGGTCAGATTTTTATTTGCCAATTATGAAGACACTTAGCTCCATCTCTAAATCCAGAGCAGAGAGATTTTGAAACAGAAGGCATGCTATTTCAGTGCCAAAAAGTGCATTTTTCTTCTTCCCAACGGAATGCATTTTTCACCCTGACACTTTCTGAATGCAGAAGGGTGCAACAGAAAAAGCCTAGGGATTTAGTGAAACCCCACATGACTGAAGAGACGTGTCCTCTTCCCCACAGTGCAGCCCTCCCACGAACAGCGTAGCGAGGAGTGAGCTTTAGCTGTAACTGCCCAGGAGCTTTCCCAGGATTTTGCCACCACAGAATAACTAACTAGCTAAATAAAGCAAATAAAAATCAAGTTCTGTAATGAATGCATTTATAATGCAACTATTTTGTTTGGAGTGGGTAAAAGCACTGTGCGAATCAGGGGAAAGATTAAACTATTCATGGAAAGATATCATTTCTAAACCACCAAAACTGTCAAAAATGTGAAGCTTTTCAGACAAAAATAAACTTGGGAAAAACAAACTTGAAACAATGGTTTAAACAGTACAGGTCAGATCTGGAATTCCAAACATGAGATCTGACTTGCTGCAGGGCTTTCTTTGCCCTTGTCTCCATCTCTCACCTGCAGAAGGAGGATTTTATCTTCCTTTGCAGAGCTGTCAAACTATTTGCCAGCTGTTTAACATCTTCCTTACCTAGCCTTGACTGGGAGCCCCTTTCCGCTACTCCTTGGGATATAAGGCAGAGTGAGAAGAGCTGTCAAGGATTCTGTCTGCTACTTGCAACAATATCATCTTTAAAATTTATATTAGCATTTTTGGAAATTAATTCCATTCAGTTGGCCTAGCAGGTTGCTTGGAATGAAATATAAATGCAGCTATAGAAGAAACATAGGCATTGGGGGTAGAGTGGATGTTTTGCTTTTAAAAATGCATCTCTGATGAAATGAAGGCAACGAAGCAGTAAAACAGCACATTTGTCTGCCACTTTTTTGTTGACTCAATGACAGTTTTGTTGACTCAGAATTCTGACATCACCTTGTTACAAAAGAAGTATTTTCAGCCACATGTTATTTTTCTACAGGGATTTGACTCATTCTCCCAAACTTTAATTTAGAATCAATTATTTGCTGTGTTATTTTCACACATAAAAGGCAACACTGGTTCTTATTATCCCACAGAGATTTTTAAAAGCTTGGAATATAGTTGTGGGCTAAGTAGCTCTTTTACTTGGGGTGAGGGCAGGGGAGGGGGAAGAAAAGCACAAAAACACCTTCAATTGTTCAAATCACTGACTTAGGCAAACATCCTAATGACCTTTCTGTTTTGTTTTGCTTCAAAGAGCAATTCTGTAAGTCACCAGGGGTTGCAAGTTCGTGTGCAGCTCAATAGCTAATAAAACCATTTGACTGTCACAGCTGAGTGGGTGGAAGCTCTCTTCTGAATCCATTTGGAAATGGAGTCACCCACACATTTCCATGTTTGACAAGGACCGTGGGACAAGTGATCACCTGCCAGCAGTGATCTGGGAGGGGAGATGAGGAGAAACAGAAGAGGAAAATCTAATACTTCTTCATCAAGGTCAATGCAGAGCCTTTAAAGGGCTGTCCCAGCCAATCCACGAGCCAAAACCTTGAATGAAGAGGATGTGCAGATAATTCTGCTAGCAAATCAGGTATCTTTTCCAAGTACCAAGACCAAAACCTTTTGTCATGATGAGAAACACATGCCCTCTGAAAACCCAGAATGAGCTGAAACAGCAACATTTATATGCTATATTGATAAAAACAGGTGGCATCTTCTGCAAGTTGGGTGGAGATGATGGAAAAAAATTATTAAAAATAAATATGCATACAAACTTTCCCAGAAATATAGCATTTCATTTCTGAGTATCCCAGTTAGGACAAGTGTCTTGTCTGCATTAACGTGGTGAACTGCAAATTTAGGTCTAACCAAGTGCTGCGTCTGGCTCTGCAGCTTCCTGGCGATCTTGGATTCCTAGAAGGATTGTCCTGCCAGGTCTCTTACTAGAAACTCCCACACTACTGTAGAACCAAACTGACATGAAAAAGACTTGAAACCTAAAGTTTTGGGATAGGTTACTAGAATAATCTTGACAAAAGGAGCTCCTTTGCTTATTAAAAAGAAAAAGATGGTAGAGGGGAGAGAGCAATTAGCTGATGCTACAACATTGTCATGCAGCTAAAGCCAAAATAAGATCCAGTGATTATACTTTGAGAAACAATATATTCAAGCTGAAAATAAAAAGGGACATTTTTACCATAAAGGTAAATCCTTATCATAAGGGTTTATACAGAACAACAGTAATTAACTATTATTTAGAGACCACTGTAATCAAGACAGAGTATTTTTCATTAAGATCCTTTAATTCATCAGTTCAAGTCCCAGCTTAATGCCAGAAATAGCTGGTGGAGTCACACAACTGAAGTAAGACCAGGAATCTGACAGAAACAGTGACAGAGTCTATGATTTACTCTTAGTGGGGTTTTCCCAGTGGGTGGCATGCACCCAAATCAATGCAAATTGGATATGCAAACAACGTGTCGTCATCATCATCATCACCAGACACGCTCCCTTCACTGTCGGGAGAAGCGTTGTTGATCAAGCACACAGGAAAACAGCATGGTGGAGCTGGGCTTCCCCCTGCCCAGAGCTGTCACTGCTTCTCCCCTGTCTTTCCTATCACAAAACACGTCTCTCTTTCCAGGCAGGGGCATCCATAAATGCTCAATTCAATCAGGCACAAAATGATGGGGATTTCTGGGCATTCCCCAAGCATGACTCCAAGAATGTCACAATTCTGACTAGCACTTTATAAACAAACTGTTTTCTCTTTTATAGTCACATTTGTAACCAAACATGCCTTGCAGCAGCTTGTGAAAAAAAATGCTTGCATGCAAAAGTCTTATATTTTTGAGGGTGAAGGTCATGGACTTTAACATTGATAACCTATGGTCAGAACAATGTCTAACATTTACACTGAGGATGAACAAAAGCATATACCAATTTTACATGAGCAGAAAGTCCATATTTGAAAGCTTCAAGTTTCAAAACAAGGTTGTATTTTTGCTTGTGTTATACAGCTGATTTCTTTGAGTAACAGGACTAGCAGTAACAGGAATAACAGAACTAGGGCAATCCAACTCACTCAAGATGTGACAACAAAAATGTAGCATTACTAATTAAAAGATGCTCTTTTCTAAATACTGAATAAGCTATACACATCCCTGCTATAAACTAAGCATGCAATAGTGGGATGTAAATTCTTTTTTTACTAGAGGTCATTCAGAATAAATTACATTGAAATAACTGCTGATGGCAAGTAATACAGTCCTTCTAACCTTGAGAAATAAAAGCTTTATACCACGTTGTTATTTATTTCATATACTTTATTATCTTCAGGATGCTCTTCTTAATAGCTTCTTTGAAATTGCCAAAGCTGCCTGAAAGTTAGCCATAGAGACAAAGAAATTAAAAGAACCCTGACAGCTGAAACACGGAGTTATACTCATCAAAAATTAAAGCAAAATGTCATTGTATTTCACATGTTGACATTTTAAGTAAACCATGACCTTTTATCTCTGGAAACTTCTATCTAACTATTATATAGACCAGGTTCCCCATTAAAACTTGCAAGAGATCTAGCCATTAAAAACTTTAGAGAAAAACATCCAGTGCATACAGCATAAGAACACTGCATTTCAGTGCCAATGAAAACTTGTCACACTTAAATAAAATAATTCAGTGAGTCCACCCACTGCCTTAGAAGGCTACATACTGTTTTCTAAGACATATGTTTGCAGCAGCTGAAGAATGATACAGAGCCTTGGAGAAAACAAACACCTGCATGTGAACTAGGAGAGGACAGTAGTTACAAAGAAGTGGACAAGCAATAACAAGGCATTAGCAAGACGGAATTTCAAGCGAGGATATGCAACTTGCCAAAGAGTAGCAGAGCTCAACACTGAACAAACAAATGGATAGAAACTGAGTCAAGAGACTTGGCCTTTTACTATTCTGTCACAAAAAAAAACAGAGAAGTCACGGGATCTCTTCCATGCCTCAGCTTCGGCCGCTGAAACATATGTGGGGAAAAAAAAAAAAAACACTGCAAGAATATATGTTGTTTTCTTTTGTAGGCCAAAAATGACTCCTGGGCTCATGCAGCAACGCAAGGCAGAGCAACTTACAGTATTTTTTGAGCGCATGCAAGCCCATAGGTGCAACATGGAAACACTATTTTTTTCATTTGCATCTCAGAACATCTCTGCCAAGTTACGGTGAAGCACACAGGAGAGTGCAACTAGGGGAGAGGGTGTGAGAGCCAATTTTGTTAGGGAGCCTTGTAGGATGAATCTAGGCATGCAGCATGTGTCTAGGTAGAAAGGAAAAATCCATCTGCACTACTCTAGTGGTAAGAGCAATAGGCATCATCACATCAATTAAACTAAGAAAACAGGAATTTTATTAACAGAAGGAAAATGCTGCTTTTTTCTTACCCAGTTCACAAGTGAAACCCCTTTGCGGTCTCTAATTCACTGCAGTACTGATTTAGATCTGTACTATTTGCAGGAGTCACAGTAATGACAGTGAAACAAACACAGGGAAGGATGGCTACAGAAATGAAGTTGGCTTGTAGTAAATACAAACAGCACCTTTACTTAAAAAGTCACAACTATACTGATTTTTCTAGACACAAAACACTGGTTTACAGATCTGTTACTGCGCCAGCTTCCCAGGGAGCTAGTAACACACACTGCTAAAATGGAAACTCAAACAGTAACTCGGATCAGCTTTTTCCTCACCAAGTGTTAGGTTTACACAGCATTTTAGGCCTGAAGCACAGTACCATGAAAATATCTCTCCAAGCAATCATAATTCACTAGACATAAGATTATTTAGAAGAAAAAGCTGGAGAAAATACCCCATAGCGTTTTTCTGCCTTTACCATTGCAATTGCTTTTTCAGGAAAATGTCTCATACTCAAAGGCAGTGCAACGGACTGAGAACCTCACTGTTCTACCACAGGAGCTATTAAAAATACCAAAGGGGGAGTGTAAGTGGGAACAAACCAAAAGAAAACCATTTGGAGGCTATGGATCATGGAAATGAGGCTGTAAAGCCCAGGAGTATAACTAGGATCACTGCTACTTTGAAAAATGGTTCAGCTGCATTTCCCGTTTCCAGAGGATAAAGATGTCATAACAAGAATTAAAGATTGTCAACAGCAAGAACAACTGAAGAAGAATTTATTTATTTGTTTGAACAAACCAAAAAGACGCAGTACAGGCCGATCCATGAGGCCATTCCGAGACCTCAGACTGAGTTAATAGTTTCAGGCTCAACTCGGTCAGAAGCTCTTTATAAGGATAACACATGTAAATGTAATTCTAATGTCAGGTTCAGCATAAGAACCGATATATGCTGCCTATGGATATAAAATGTGCAATTCCCTGAATAATGGGAACTAAGGAAGTTTCGTTTCTTGTGAATGTGCATCTTGGGTACCATGATGTCTCACAGCACAATCTCAGACTGAAACTGGGACCATGCGTCTGGGCTCTGCCTCGAGTAAATCTGTAGTGTTTAGAGGTTCATCCACAGGACAGAGTTACCCTTGAGATATCTGCCAAATTGTGAAATTTGACTGTGAATGACCAGTGGGTTAAAAAGGGAAGAGAAAAGGAATTGGGAAGGAAAAGACAGGCAGAAACAGCTTCATCTTATATGCCTGGTTTCCTATGGAAACAAGGCCAAAACCCAACACACAAAATGAACACTTAGTTTAGTGCCAGCATCAAAGAAGGCCCGTGCAAAGCTTCTGTTTCAAAGCAGTAAGATGACAGAGAAACTAAAGCAGCAAAAGTATTTTCCTTCACAGTCCAGGTTAGGAGTCTCTGTCATAAATACACCCTTTCCTTTTTTATGTTTTATTATATTATGGTAGTGTGACTGGGAGGGAAGGAAAATGGCTAGATTGTGAACACACTGAGAAACTGCCCTCTCATCGAGGTCTCCCAATACTGAAGGATGCTAAAGAGCAACAAGTTTACAAGCACCACCACCACCAGTGTAGTACTGGCGGTGACTTGGGCTGATCTAACTGGATGGTATAGATATTTTTTTCCACTGTACAGAAGTTGCACCATTCGCTCCTCGCTGATTTGGATGCCACGTGTCAGCAACACACAGCATATAGAAGGAAATATATGAAGATCTGTATATTTAAGTTTGCCAAGTGTTGCCATTTGCCTTGCATATACAGTTACTCAGAGCTAAGAACAGGAAAAGCTCAAAACGCCTTTGCATTTCTAAGTATCCGTTCTTTTTCTAGAGTGACTCCTCTTTTAATGTCAAGATGAACAAGCATCATTTTTTGTCAACTGGACGCATTCTAACTGAAAAGAAAGGAATACTTCTCCAAGGACCCCCAAGTCACCTGCACTTAGTGGCATGTGAAACTGTGAATCATCTAATACTTACAAAAAATATATATGTAACTTTTTGCAGTATGATTAAATTTCTGTTCTTCAGAACCTACAACAAGCGAACAAAATGACCCACAGACAAAAAATATGTAATTCCAACTGAACAGGAAACTAAGGTAAACACCAAAGGGTGAATCATCTTTTACATTAGCTAAAAAAATCTGTTAGGTGAAGTCAATGGTAGACTCCGTAGTTCAGAAGAAAGTATTAAAAGACTCTGAGTATTTCTGGTTTAGTTACCAACTTTTAGCAACTGTTTTTACAGCCCTACCATTTACCTGCTGATCTATTCAGGACAGGACCACCATCTACTGCCCCTTACCTCAGGGCCCAGCACAGGCTACTTTGCTGGTGGCTTCTAAGAGAGCAGCCTCGGATCTGGGCCTGGACTGACAAAAACACCTTGAGCTTGCCCGGAGTTCTTTTGGGGCAAAGGAAAGCCTGTTCAGGAACAACGACCCTTCAGCGTTCTAGCAGGGTCGCAGAACCCTCTGAAAGAATCATGCAGTTCTGGCCCTGAACACAAAGTTTCCAGCACATGGAAGGAACCGCTGCTCTTCAGTAGCGCTTGGTGGCAACAAGGACTCCCACAGAGGCAGCCGCCAGTGAATGCCACATCATCTGGCTATTCTCAAAGCTTCACTAAACACCATTTGAGTTGCAGGCGTAACATTTTCCACTCTGTAACCATGAGATGCCTCTCTACACTCAGTCTGCCATCACATTTCCAAAATACTCACATCTCTTTATTAATGGCTTCATAGGCAGGAGAGGAACAATCTTGCATTTGCTGCTCAAAGCAAAGGTCTCTAGCTGCAGCTTTTTTTTTTCCTAATTTCAGGCTCTTTCCAGTTAGCAATTATTCCAAATGCTAGAAACAGCTGAATTCTACCTATCCAACAGTCAATAGTCATACAAGTGAAAGGTGTCTCCCTGTCTCATTTGAAACATTTCTTTATGAAGTCAAAAGACAACATTCTGAACCATAAACATTGGCAAATAATTATACAGGATCTGGTTTTCCAGTAGAAATAGTAATTCACATAAATTAGGTCCACCCAGCTCTACAAGAAGATGAAGCTTCTTCTGCACAAGCATCAAAACACACAAGCATTTTCTATTGCTAATTTAATCTCATTTTACCAAGAGGCTGCGTAGTTTTATCAGTCCAGGTGTCCATCTCCTCAAACAAAACAAAACAAAAACTCACACAAACCTCATTTGTTGTCTAGCAAAATACAGTTTTAAGAGCAATCCACCAACTCATCTTGTAGCAGATAAGCTGTAAAGTAAGGCCTTTTTTTTTTTTTTTTTTCTTCCCTCCTTCCCTCTTCACTACAGTCACCAAGAAGTGATAAATCAGTGTATGGATCGACTGGGAGAGGAGTAACACAGCTGTCTGCCTAAAACATCCAGGTGCAAGAGACAAGCAAGTTCAGATTCTAAGGTATGATTATCATTATGGGAGTGGAGGGGGAAAATAAATAAATAAATATGACCTTTTCCCCATGGTAATTCCGAGACAAGCAACAGGCTCCTAGCAAAAGCTTCTTCTGAAACACGAAGACCAAATTTCTCTGTCCTCTAAGATGGAGATGTCCTCTTTCTACGGCAGTGCTTACTCACTTACTTGCGCCTCCTGCTCCACGGCTCTTGAGGGCTCTCAGCTCTGAGGGAACAGGTTTTTCCCCCCAGGGGTAGACACAACCAAGCCAAGGACTGAATCACTTAGTAAGAGAAAACTGACAAACTCGCCATTCAGACATCATGGTCTTAGGCCTCCTTGCAGTGCTCAGAGCCCACTTTGAGTGCACCTGTCCTCCTCTGTTCAGAGACAGAACGTTCCTTGTTATTGATCACAAAAGCAATGGAGCAATATAAGACTTGGTATAAACACTGAAGATTTGCACTGTGTCCTGCCACAGCTGTCCAAAAATGATGCTCTAAGAACAAGCATGTCATATTAAAAGCATATTGTAGCTCAAGGAGGATGGGCGCCTGTACGTAAGGAGGCAGCACAGCTGAGCGACAGGACAAGAACATCATCACGCAGAGCGTGTGGAAGCACATGGCTAGAGCTGTCCAGGGTGGAAGCAGCACCTTGACTGCATGGTCTTGGTCAAGGTATGTTATGAATATGCTTATGACATGCTCATGCCATTTTTCCTGAATGTTAAGTTACCAAAACCCAAACAGAGAACTTCCTAGGACCCCCACACAAGTAAAATAAATACATTTTACGAGTGTGCATGCAAGAGGGAAAGGAATTGAGGAGGAGATCGTGATTTGACCAAACAATAAGCTGCACATACACAACATGCATTTCAATGTACTGCGGGCAGTCATCGGGGCACAGGAGCTGCACACAGACTGATAAGAGTATCAAAGAAGGCTCTTGCCATTTGCACTGATGGAACTGGCTGGAGCACAGGGAGGTGGACAGAAGATAATGACGGCAGCAGTTTGTTATACTCGGTCAGTGTTCTTCCCTCTCCTCCCCTAATTAAAGCAGAAATATACATAATGCAATGCAAAATTATATTGAGTGAATTCAGTCCACTGGGCTCAGCAGACAATTTCTTTTTAGCGTGCTGTCTTTCAACATGCAGCACAATGCAATCTCAGATGGTTAAGATACAGGGAGATAAACAGCATGGGCTCATTAGAAAGGTTCATTACTCATTAGGCCATCAGCATTTTACCCCAAATGAAACATTTTTTTGATAGCAAGAGAAATAGCTAATTTTGCAGCAAAGCATCAAAGCCACATTGAAGTATCCTGTCTGGCCCAAACAGGGCCAGAAAGTGTCAAGCCTGCTTAAACTTGGAATCAGGGGTTGCTGGAAAGATATCTTATCTGGGACAACTCCTGCATTCTGCCGAAATGCAGGAGCGATGACAAAGTGGTCTGGCAACCACCTCATCAGAAACAACAGTAGAAAAAGAAAGAATAGCACAGCTGAGAAGCAAGAGAACAAACACACACCGTTACCACTGTTGTGGTGACCTTTCCCTCACAAAGGCAGAGCAAGCACTATTATCGGGAAGATATTAGAAGAGACCTTGGAAAAAGAGCATTGCTTAGCTGCTAATGAAGATTGTTTTGTCCCCATCTGAGTGGAACCAGCAATTCAGAGAACAGAATGAAGAATTCCTTAAAAAAAGACATAACAACTGATCAGCTATGAAAGGGTGAAGAAGAGTTCTTTTTCTACACTATTTAACAAAGTTGTACACTTTTTAATAAAGCAAAACACATCGACATTTCAGTCTGCAACAAAACAAGGCATCAACAAACCCTGTGAAAGTTGGGTGGGCTGTAATTGCAGAACTTGCACTAATTCCCCATATGAATGCAAGGCACTTCATCTACTTCTGCACTGTAGAAGTCATATGGGCAGAGTCTGCTGAAGCTACAAAGTTAAAAAGAAACAGAAAAGCTGGATAGGCTTAAGGATAACAACATTCATCAGTTATGCTTATGACCTTGCAGCAAGGACTAGAGCTGCTGCTGTTGGGGTATTTCAAAAGGGAATGTAGGTAACTGTGCATGCAATATCCATCTCACTGCACTATTGCACAGCGAAAAGAGCCTCTATCTTTCCGCAGTGGCAGCCTGGAGGTTCCATGTACTGCATTCTTCACCCTTACAAAACAACAGCTTATTAGGAAATAAAACACAATCATACATTGAAATTAAGAAAGCCAAAGAAATGACCTGCCCTAATTAAATCTTATGATCAGATCTATTTCAGAAATAAAGGGTATTTTTGCAGCTTGCCTAACTCATGCATTCTTGAGCAGCTTCTGTTTTGCAAGTCAAAAGCCTTGACTAAGATTTAGTCAGAATTGGTACTATTTAACAAGGTGCTATTTACTAATTGCACTCACCCTGGATAACATTATAGGTCCTCAATGAGATGTTTTCAACTACCTTTTTTTCCTCTTTCAGATTACTTAATCTGCACGCAAGACAGTGGGAAGTTTGTCGCTTCTCCCTAAATGAATCCTGAAAAGCAGAGCATACCTGTGCCTCAGAGACAGCCCTTGCTAGCCCCACCAAGGAAATTCAAGCCCTGGAATGAATGACACACAGAAAATATTCCTTTCCATCTTGTGAGATTAACACCCCAACTAGAATGCTAGAGCTTGGTAAAGCAATAAAGATTCTGCTTCAGAAATGTTTTACATGGACTAAACTTTGATGATCAGCACTCAAACACAAATGCTCTATTCTTTTTTCCTACCAGAGCTGCATAAGATGATGCTGATGTCCACCCAGGAAGGAATGCAGCATTTGTGGACTTAAGTAAAACACTAGGAGGTAGAAACTGGAGTGGAAAAAGGCTTTGTCCTTGCGTGAAGGATTTAGGAGCTGCACTGGTGACTGCACTGGGCTGCACAGGTCTATATTCTATTAAAGTCTCGCTACTCATTTAGTGAGTCCCGTTTGTCTCTGAGCAGCGTCATTTCTTGGAAACAGAGACAGTCTTGGCAATTTGAGATGAGAAAAGAGACATTCAGGAAAACATGCTATGAAAAATAAGTAAAAGCTCTGGATTAATTGGTGTGGTTAAAACTCAAGGAGGTTTTATCCAGACTCCACTAACACAACATATTTCAGAAACTAAAGAAGGAGAGGTAGCAGCCACTAATAGCTTCAACACAGAACTAAAGCCAGAAATGATGGACTATTTCCAGCTTTGCCACTGACTGGAAGCATGAAAAAGCCTGAGTGCCAAGGCTCTCAGACAGCATCATTTAGAAAGCATCAGCATAAGTTATCCATTTTTGCTGCTTTAATACATAGCAAAGATGTCTTTATAGATTGGCAGGAGCAATGCTAGCTTGTCTTCCTGCCTGCACCCAGAAAATGGCATCCGTTTTTCCTTATTTTTTAAGCAGAGCTTAAATTTTGCTATACGCATCCTCTCAGTTTATGTATTACCAGCAGGTGCATGAATACACCCTGCTCAGGTTTAAGACCAACATACTCCAACCTCCAAATACATCTAGTTTTGTCAAAACCAAAGCCACTCCAGCTTCCTACTTTAAATTCCTATGGAAGTAATAAAAACAATCTGGGGGGAAGTGAGCATGAAATTACTCTCACTCAGTGCCCTGCTTTTTGTACATAAGTACAAAATTTTCTTAAACTCATTTTTGTTTAGAGCTTCTACTCCACGTTTTTCCAATGTTCTACTCCTCCCTCTATCATTTGAAGTCAGAGTCCATTGCTCTTAGGATCTCAGGACCAACAATTTAGTTTCATTACTGCCATCAGTCTTCAGTGTGAATTGTTATGTGCTAGAAAGTTGCCAAACCCCAAATGCAGCCATCAGAGCAAAGGAGGCTTTCAGCTGCAAGAAGTCTAGGCTGAACAACTGGGCATAGCTAGTTAAAAGCCCATTTTTATGTAGCTAATCGCAACACATTTAATCACCTAAAAAAATTGCATGAGGCTAAAGACAAGGCATGCTTCTTCTCTTTGCTTAATTCACCTCACGCTTCCTCTGGGAGAAGTAAGGCATTTCATAATTATGGCAAAGAAGGAGCTTCTTGGGTTGACCAAGGTGGGAAAGAAGTGAAGTTGCACACCCACCATGGCCTCTGCCCCCATCTAGTGGTGCCTATGCCAGAGGTAAAATCCTTTAAATAACCTTTTGTTCAGGCAGGAAAGCTGCACAGTTCTGGCAAATGAGGTCCTCAGCATGGAAAACCTACTGGACTTGTGCTTTAAGAGGTGACCAGTGCCAGGGTATGAGCTGGGAAGCCTTGGTTCATTAATGCTGTTTTTTCAGCTATGTTAGCAACTGCTGGATGTCTTTCTTGTCTTGGATAAACAGACATAATAAACTCAGTAAGTTATGATCAACCTAAGGGAAGCAGCAGATTACACCAGGTTTAACTGCTACCAGCTGTAGTCTTTCTCAGCTCAACTGAAACAGCTGAAAGCAGATACTCAAAAGCATTAGCAATTAAAGATTACAGGTGCTTCCAATACTCATTTTCTAGGGGCAGAAAACACTATAGGACAAAGGGAATATTGTTTTCTCCTCTTGGACAGAGGAATAAGGAGCAGGAACAATTTTAACATGATAGCATAGCATCATGTATTAGAGACTTAACTACCTTGAGTCTACAACAGCTTGTCCCTAAATTTCTACAGTGACAAAAAACAAACAGATGCAAGCACTGGAGGAACAAGTGGTCCACCCAACAATCCCACTAGTATCTTTACAGCAGCTTCTTCAAAAGTAATTTAATCACTAAAGCAGGGAGATCATTATGAGACAACATCTCTATGGACACCACTCCATAACAGCAGGACTGGGAGCCTAGTCACAGTTTTGGGATTCACTCTAGCAGGCGCTCGGTAAGATGCAAAGAAATGAGCCTCCGAAATTTTTCTGACAACAGCAGATCTGCTCAGGTCTATTGAATTCAAAAGAAGCCATAGAAGCCCAATTAAAACCATCAGGAAATGCAATCACCACTTACGCATTCTTTGCTGAGGACAGCTGGCAAGGGACTCCAGTTAAAAGCACCTAGGTGCACAGCTCAGCAATGCAGATACAGTTTTCACTTCCTGCTCTTTTCTTCTATAAGACTCAAGCGGGACAGTGGCAGGTGATAAACGTGTTTCAGAAACGAGCAGTCACCGCCTTGTGCAAATCCTCTGGAGGCAGGAAACAGCCTGCCAGGATCTTGGTCACTCTCGCAGGGTTGTTGCAGTGTCTGGGGCTCCCACTCGAGACACACAGGAAGGGACAAACTAGCCAGCTCGTTACACAGATTAATGAGCAACTGCATGAGCACAGCAACTAGCAAGACCAGACTTGCTATAGCTTTATCATTTGGTTCTCTGAGATTTAATAAGGTTACTTCAAGGTTTTTCTTCAGCTGGGATATTGGTAGCATCTCTTTCTTCTCAGAGGGTTCTCCATCAAAGGCAGAGCTCCATCTTTCAGTTTTATTATCTGTGAACATGGATTCCGATATGTGGCCTGTCTTGCCCTCCACCTGCCGCAGTTCATGAAACTTTATCTGAAACTGCTATTACATCTCTGTCACGCTTGCTTGAAACTGGTCAGCAGATTTGAAAGTTATAGTGAGGAAGGAGGGAAGAAGGAAAGATTGTGCAAGTCTCATTTCCTCAGGAAGCCAGGCCAAAAATAGCACAAAACTATTCATATCAACATTTTATACTTTAGATGACCTCCAGCTTGTCGGCTCCATTCCTGTTAGCATCTTGCTTCAGATATGCTAAATAAAATGGAGGCAATTAAAACAAAATTAAGAGGTAGTTTTCCTATCAGTATTTATTCAAGCTTTCCCAAACTACTGAGTAAGATCATGAAGTCAGCATGTCAAAGATTTATTTCTATCTTGTCATATAAGGTGTAAAGAAATGTATAGTCTTTTACCGCTTTCTCCTCTCCCTATTGAGATTATAGCTTTAAGAATCAAACTGTCAGAAAGGGTGACTGTCATATGCAGAAAATGATAATTGTTTCAGACAAGCCATGCAATGATACTCAGATCAGTTTAATAAAAGGCATGTTGTCCAGACCAGTTGTAGATTAACAGAAAACTCCACCCATTTAATGAAACCAAACAACCTGAAATAAAAAAAGGCAAAAATTTAGTACCAAATACATGCCTGAAATGTTTATTACAAGCATATTTTCCATCTGACATGCCCTCTTTAATAAGATGTGAAGTCAGCTGGCAGAGCCATACACTAGTCTGTGGGGTTGGAATGGGGAAGAACAAGGGGCAAGCAGGGAGCTTTGTGACCTCCAGGCCACTGCTCGCTTCCTGACAGAAAGTGGGTCTGGGTAACTTCTACTTCAAATCTCTATTCCTTTCCAGGAACAAAAATCAACAGAGATTCGTCAATGACGGATTAGGATTTTATTTCTAGCCAGAGGAAACACTCATTCCTGTGACAGGACGAGTTCTGATATATTTGCCCTTCTCCTCGTGGTTCTGTCATCTAACATGCACATATCCTGTACTAAACGCTGAGCACACGCGGACCCAGGATACCTACAAAACCTCACTCACTACATCCTTCCATTTGACAGGGAGATACACGTTCATTTCTGTCTCTCATGCTTGACCCCATATTAGGGGATCACACTGCAGATGCACTTTGCTTCTCAGAATGTCATGAGATAGTGTCAAACGCCCAACCACAACATGCGGGACATTATTACTGTTATTATCATTTTCTTACTCCTGTTACAGAAGGAAACGCGACCGGTTAGATGCCATTTGTTCTCAGCAAAGCCACTTTGGCTGTTACTCATCTCGCTGCTACGTCCCAGGTGCTTACACACTGTGCTATTATTTCTTTCAGATTTTTCCAGGAACTGAAGTGAAGCTGGTGGATCAACAATTCCCCAACACTTCTCTCCATCCCTCCCCCTTTTTAAAAGACAGGCATTATGTCTGATACTTTCCACTCTTCCAGTGCCTCAACAACCTCTCAAAGATAACTAGTGCAGTTACGTGAGGGTTTCAGCCAGCTCTTTAAGTGTCCTAGCAGACAGCCCTGCCCTTGACAACAAACCAGGCTTTTAAGAAAATGGCCCCTACCAACATGGAGACGAGCGATGCCTGGTGCAGCTTCTCAACCTGAGGGCATTGCAAGCAGTTTTCTGGCAGTTGCAATGATCTCATCTCTACTCACAAGACAGTGACCAAAGGTTTGACTGTACCACAAGGTCACATAGTTTTTCCTGAAATGCAAAAACTTAAAACCCACTAGCTTAGCGTAAAAGCCCTGTTTACACCCAGAAGTTGCACATCTAGCTTTCTCGCTTTCATGCAAAGCGGTGCAACTGCCCTAGCATGAATGCCACTATATTACTACAAATACATTTAAAAGGGTTTTTTTCTGTACAGAAATAAAATTCTCTGTAAAAGATACTGCATACTATCACACAACGGAATCCATGCTAAGAGCCATGTTGATGCAAGTCGTCATCATATTTCAAAACAAATATTCAACTGCTGTAAATCCCAGGTATGAGCCAGGCGTAACACGCCTCACAGCTAACAGCAACGTTCAAATTATTTGTTTAGTTGGATTCTTTTTTCTTTCGACTGTGGCCACAGACTCCCACATTTTTTTTTTTTTTAAAACGTCCATTTAAAATGAATACGTACATTCTGTGTCTGATTTCATACCTACAGAATAGCAAAGTAAAACTTTCAAAACTGATTGCAGTGAGGCAGCTGCAGAAAATTCACACCTAATCCCACTGTCAGAAAAATAGCGTTTTGCCAGCTGTAACATTTAGGAACTACTCCTCCAGCAGCACAAGTTTAAAAATATGCATCTCGGAGTTCATGGAGTTCTGTCCTTTCATCCTAGAGTTTGTCACATGTGGTAGAATTAGGAAAAGATGAAAAAAATGAGTTGTTTTATACACATGTTTTCCTGAGCTCAGCCATAACATCATACATTGACAGCTACCTAGCTGGTTTCCTTAGTAACTGGAGATTCCTAAACAACAACTGTGGGAAAGTGCCTGATACAAAACCATAGGTACAAATGGGAAACTATTTTGAAAGAGTTGCACAATGTCATTAAAGAAGAGATTTAAATATTACAAGAAATGTGGGGCTGTTCTGGCTCTTAGGTAGTTTGCCTTAATGAACTATGGAAAAGATACCTAGAAAATGTAAGCCTATTGTCATTGGTTTTAAACTGCTCCCACAGCTCCCTTGGAATGGAGGGCTTTTCCACAAGTTGAAAAATATAAAATGGAAGAGCATCTCCTCGAGGCACTAAACAGGGGGAGTCGCTACCTTCTGCCTTATTATGCTTTAGGAAGTACACCTAGATGCCTTGGTCAGGAAGGATTCTGTGCTTTGGAGCAAGCACCTAAATGAGTCTCTGAATTAGCTATTTAAATACAGAAATCTCTGTAAGCTTCCCCTCGGCACATTATTGGGTACTTGCATCATCCTATATCGTTCCCAAGGTGCCTGACTCTGCGCTTCAGCTTCCATTCTGAAGATCTCCAACACAAGATATGCACAAGACAGGCAATTGCGCAGGCCTTTCACCAGAATCAGTCCTGAGGCATCAGAACAGCTTTCACCTGTGTAACTTTTTTTAATCAATATTTTATACAGATAAATACAACTGCATTAAAGTATCTTGTTTTCAGGATAGATTGTGATATTTAATAGCGTCAGTCCCATAAACAGTAGCCCTATTATTCCAATATTTTTCTGTTTTGTATATTTTGGGTTTAACATACTCCCATCCATGGTCTTCAGGACTTTAGCAATTAAAGTATCATAATTCACAGCAACAGTAATTGTCAGTTATACTACAAAGGAAACAAAATACATCAGAAAAGGTCCAAAGCCTATGAACTTAGTCATATAGACAGTCCTCTGCTACTGAAAAAGCCCTTATTAACCAGATGATAGTTTTAGGTGAAGGTCCCGAAGGTCAATCTACTTTGTCAGAGATTATTATAGAAAGGAGAATTAAGGTAGACTTACATCCATGTGCAACCATTAAGAGCCAGAGCCAAAAACAGGAGCTCTAAATTGGGAAATGGCACCTATGGTATTCTGCAGAGTTCCAAATTTCCATCTCTGCACCACTGCGGAGCTCCTCTGGGAAAACTTAGAACCCTCAGAAATACTAAAGGGTGGGAACTTTCAACAGGAAATATTCTGCTCCGTAGGATAGCTCCGTTTCCTACAAAGGCTATAGAAAGATTCCTAATGATTTCAAGAGGGAACTAGATTGCATTTACATAACACTTCAGGATAAATCTAAAATAAGTCCACAGATCATTTTTTAAGCCCATGCAAGACATACACTGGCTTTACAACGTGGATCTGTTGTAGCACATCTGCACGGGCCCTTTCTGTGAAGGCTTTCTACAAGTTTACCAGTTTCAAGTGATTTAAGTAGCCTAACATTTATCTGTATCCTAACCACAGCCATTCACATCAGACTTCATACAAAGGCCTCTTCTACTGCCTAATCCCTTTCACTGTTCTGCTGTTTAACTCCTTTCACTGCAAAACTTCATCTTAAGCTTAGTCTTTATTCATTTATTTTTGAGTGGATCATTTTATTACTCTAACAAAGGTATCAGAGACATACAACAGTTGTGATAATTATCATCCAAAACTTCACTTTTTGACAGAAGAGATGGTATGTGGAGGTGGGAAGACTCTTAATAGTATAAATCTCTACTAATTCGGCTATATTCAGTCTTCTCCTACAAGACTAGTAATGGACAAACCATTCTGGACACCAAAAGGAATTCTAGGTGCTCCCCTATTCCAGCATTGACAGCAAAGTGTTGCAAGTTAAAATTTAGCTCTTGATTAGGCCTTGCAGTACTGTTGCTCTCTGTTGGATGCAATGTTGTGGCTGGTAGCGATACATAAATACCCAAGAGCAGAACTGGAACTGGATCTAAATCTCCAACCATTAAGGATACCAAATTTAAAATGCCATGCAGAAATTTCACAGAAACCTGTCATCGCAGCTCTTATTAGAGCATCTGAGAATATTTTTCAGCTAGCTTACCCTTTAGGGTAAGTTAACTGTCTCAGACCAGTCAATATTGTTCTTTGGTCACAAAACAAAGCAAAGCAAAATGATGACAAGGAACTTGGTCAATGTGTTGCGCACAAAAGGAAACTCCTCATCCAATTTCTCTCCTTGCTTTTTATGAAGCAACCTAATGAACAGAAACTATGCAGACTTCACAAAATGCTGCTGATACTTCTCAAAAAAATCTTATTAGGAAGCTCATATGTGGTAAGGGACAGGTTACTGGAATTCATCACATTTCTCTGGAGAATTTAACACTACTCTAAGTAAAAGAGAAGGAAACACTGTGCAGTGCATTTGCTCCAAATGTGCACTCTGCAACTTATTTCATGATGTGAAGATTAATTGAAGAAGGAAATATTTAACTGAAAGCCAAAGCACAAAAATTTTAGAGGAAAGCGGCCAAGTGAAAAGCAAAACAAAAGCAAATTTGACACACAGAGCAAGAAGCAACAGATTACAAGAACATTTTTTGTTTACCTCAACCAAAATATTTCTAAAAGCTACTTCATTTTTTTTTAAAACATTCAAACATTACTCCATATCTAAAAGTACTGCTCTCCAGACACTTTCATGTTTCACATGACTTAAAAAAGCTAAACAAGTTAATGAAAGGTAAACAGTTTAATTGCAGCTTTCAAGCACATGTTTAGAGGCTCTCATTGACTCTCTGATATTATTTCATTAGCAAAATGCAGTTAACTGGAAAATAGGTGTGCTGGTATCTAGCTCCAGATACTGCAGCAGTCCAGCTGTATTTTACAGGATGCTAATATTCTTCAAAATTCATACCTTTCTCATCTAAACAGAACCATGACTACCACTGCCAATATGTCGCAAGATAAAACTGACCCTTTCCACAAACATAGTATGACTTAGTATATTTCACTAAAAAAAAAAAAAAAAAAAAAAAGGTTAATAAAGGATATTACAGTTTTCCTCATTCTATTGAGAGGGCTCTCAGCAATGATGCACTGAGTGCAAATTAGTGGCTTGGTGACAACCAGCAAAAGAACCAAGGTCTCCCACGCCTCTGGCTACCGTAAGTCACAATTCCTCCTTTCAGGTGTGAAGACCATACTTATAGCTGGCAAGCAATTTAAATAAAACCTCCAGTGTCTTCTCTACTCCTATAGACCCTACATAGCTACTGAGGATCAACAGAAGCAAATCCAATAACATTTGTTGGATATATTGGATTGGATATATGTTGCTTAGGGATATCATGAAGATACAGGGATAGGAGAGGAGAGACAAAACCAGACCAAATTAATACTGAAAGCAGAGCGGCTGATGCCTACTGACCAAAAACATTTTGTTACAGAGGAGGCAGAGCTACTAGAGTGACAGAGGAGACTGCAAAGACCCTCCCTTCTTGGAAATGGCCAAGTTAATCTGAATGAAGTAGCCAGGCTCATGGAGGGGGACTGGTGAGCAGAGAAATAAGGCAAAAAGTTAACTGAATCAATGGAGTAATGGGTGGCAGCTCTGTCAAGAAAACATCTGATCTGTCCATGGAAATTCAGAGAGCGCTTGTTGGCTACAGCTCAAAAGCCATTTGAAAGGCATTTGTTAAGACCTGTGAAGTTTTCTTCTTTGCAATGAGGAGCCAGCTTGCTCAAGAAGGCACCTCAAGGGCCGCCGCAGCTCTTGGACCAGCACAACACCCAGGCCAGTGGCACCGCTTTTGATGGGGTTATCCCAGGGATTAACTGCCCCTGCAAGCTGAAGGCTGCGCCTTCCCAAGGCCCGGGAAGTCGAAGTCAGAACAGGCTGTTCCCTTTTTGTCTATTTGCAAATGTCTCCTGTTAAAGAGATAATTCAAGCGTGGGCTGCTGTGATCACCAGCGTGTTCAGACTCCCACTGCTGTGGGAATCTCCAAAGAGCTCCATGCAAGAGGGTTGTGACATGAGGCAGAGGAGGGGCACTCGGCCAGCTGAGCAGCCGCCTTACCTCGCTTTCCTAATTACACTTTTTTGCCAACATGCAATTAGTTTGCCTGCTTGGTCTTCTGCCTGACAAACTGCTGATCTCACAGCTACTGCTGTACATGCTGACCTGGCAGCAGCTCCCTTCCAGCCCTTCCTGGGGCTCGGTAATATGTATGTATTTGAATAAAATAATAGAAGACATTTAAAGCCCTTTTAGACCGAACAGAGCCCACTGCATCAGCAAAACTACTCCTGACTTACATTTGGGTACAAAAAAAATTCAATCTATCCCCCTTTTCCGGCACCTACCCATAGGATTTGCAGGGAATAGAAACTGTAAGTGCATTATTATGTACAATCCAAGACCCACTGAAGTCAATGAACTATTAAGTTAAGCAGTTCCGGCAACAGAACTCGAGTACTTAACTATTAACTAACTGAAATGAAGCATCTGTCTCACTGCAGTGAGGACTTATGGCCAGGCTAATAACAGGATGAGGTGCTGCACATACAGTAATAGCCTGTTGCAAAAAGCACTTGAATTTTCAGGAAATTTGTAAGTATCTTCTCTAGGATGGTTCCTGAGCCAAAGGAAATCCCTCACCTTCCAGTTTATCTAGGGTCACAGGTCATGACTAAAATTATATGGCTTAATGTATTTCCACAAAAAAAATCAGTCTAATCTTTTGCATGTTGATAAGGAATTTTTACTGTGGAAGCAGCTAACAAGGACCCTCTCTGAGGTTAGACACACTGTGAGCCCTCTCACCTATATGGACCTACCATAGATAGAAACCAGCCCTTACAATTTACTCACTCCATCACTACTACATTGCCCTGAAGGAGGTCTCACTTTTCACTGCTGTAGAAGGTGCACTTGGTGCCAGGGGAAAGGAGAGCGCTGGCACTTGAACTTTGTAATAAAAACTAAGTGCTCTCCCTCTTGAGGAGCATTTACAAAGAGTTCAAACTTAACACTGTTTTCTCATCAGCTCGCAAAGAGGGTACAGAGGTCTCAAGCACGGAGAAGCTCCAGGGATGTTTCTAAAGTCGATGATTTTTCTCTCTGTTGCCGGCTTCCTGCTGCAAGCCCTGCCAAAGGGAACTCCTTCCCGAAACTGGATAGCTGGAAGCACCAGCATCGCAGGGAGCCTTTGCCGACTGCGCTCTCCACACACACACCTTGAATTGCTGATTCTTTGAGGCCGTTTTAGTTTGACTCATTGGTCTCAGAAAGAGCTATGTTTGACCCAGGGTTCACTTCTCTTGCAGGGATCAGCAGCCTTTTATGAACACAACAAGCAGGTCTAGGAAAGCAGGCAGATCGGGTTTTTAAATTCAGGACGAGGGGAAGAAAGCATTACAAATAAAGCAAATTGCACCTCTAGCCTGCATCCAATGGATGTTTCCAGTCCCCTTCCTTCCAACAGCCCTTTGCACCTCACAGAGCCCTGGACAACAGGGAACTGCTGAGATAGCTTCCTGAATTACCACTGTTCCTCCTTCGGATACAGTGTGCTTCCTCTGATGGCTTGAAATGGAACGGGCATCTTGGATACGCAAAAGATGTTTTCCTGTCCCTAGTTATGCCACTGTCATCCGAGACACTGTCCCTGGTATTGGAGGTAAAAGCATTCTAGGACCTCTCTTCACTCTGGCAGCCAACTTCCTTCACTTACTATAAACAGTTTATTTTATACTCCCAAGCCCAGGTGAGACTAATCACATATGCACAAGGACTCTGTGTAATTTTAAGTGTGCACTGATCTCTGCTACCTTACCAGCTTCCTAGGCCACACATTACCAGCACAGGCAATAAACCCAGAAATAAGTTCTGGGCCTGGCCTTGCCTTCAAAACAAGGTACTGTGCCTCAAACCAGCCCTTGCTGTCCCTGAGAGCACAGCAGGGGTGTGCCTATCCGGGGTCACTTGACTATCCCACACAAAGGCTTTTTAAAGTGAGCAAGAGCTAGACTTAAACCCAGTTACTACCAGTTCCCAGTGTGGCCGCTGTTTCAGGAACGTGTCTGCACGTCTGAAAGCGCTGGCAGATTCTTTCAGAAGGTTTAAAATAGTTATCAGCTCACTTGAGTGCAATGGGGCTGGTCTGGGGAGTGTTCCTGGCAGGGAGAGAAAGCACAGGTCTGTATTTGTACTTTCCACTGCTCTGTTCTAGGCGCGATTCTGCAGGAACTGTACCGATTGCTACACGCAGATAAGTTCAGATAGCTTCGTTCTCGCAAGCCAACATTGCTTCTCCTTAAAGGGGAATCTCATCTCTTCTACTCATCTTCCCACACACCAGCAAGCTGTTTCTCACCAGAGGAAAGAGGGCATTCATTTTAGGACACATAATTTTCCAGATATTTTTGATAGTGATAACTGCCTGCCTAGCATTCTGGGAGAATTCTTTTCAGCTCTCAGAATTATAGGGAATAAATAAATGGCATGAGAGGAAACAGGAATATGCAGGCACTGGCTGAATACAGACATGGTAATGACGCAGTGTGACAGCTACTACCCTGAGATGCAACTTGGAGCCTAGAGTGGGACATCACCCAGCAATAAATCTACCACGATAAAAAAAGGGAGTCCCTGTGGCATGACAAAAGCTTAAAAAAAATCAGAGCACACTTAACAGAACGAGCAGTTAGTTCTCACAAAAGCTGTTTTCTTCCATGCTTGCAACCTTGGGGCTGACCTGCTCACTCTGGTTGAAGCTTTTCTGTGGGTTTGGCACTTACAAGAGTCTTGCCTGTGTTAATGCTCACACTTTCACTAACGCGAGTGCTGACCCCTCAGCCTTCCCCCTCTGACAGGCAGCTCTGCCCCATGCGATGGGGAGCTCTCTCCCCTGTTAACCAGGTACCTGGGAAGGTTTGTACCTGGGAAAGCACCTTCCCAGGTTTGTACCAGTTCTGAAAGTCCACAAGGCTGGAGTGCTTTTGCCGCCGGGAGACCCCTGGAGACAGGGTACCATTTAATGCGCCAGATGAGAAGGAAAACAGGTATCTTAAAAAAAATAGTCTGAACGGGGCAATGCAAGGCACCATAGTTTGAGTTAACTTTAGATTTCAAGTGGAAGAGCTTTTGGCTATCTTCCCAGATTCCTTGGCCTGCTGCCTACCAAGTCCTCGGGAGACTATTTTTATCATTATTTATTTATTAAGTTTAACTATCTTGGGGCTGGACCGCAGACAGACAGAATCTAAAAATGCAGACACTCAACGGAAAGCTAGCTGGGAGGTAGGGGGAGAGGTTAATTATAATAGCTGGTCCTGTCTTACTGAAGAGCAAAAAAACTTCTAAGGGAGTTTGTGGCTTAACAGGCTTAAATTCTTGCAATTCTTTTAGGCACCACATTGCCTGGAAGGAGAAGGTGCTGGCTCACCTGGCAGGTACATGTGCCCTTTCCATACAGTGGCAAAGCAGGCAACAGCTTCTGAATTCTGTGAGAGGTCCCTGTCTAGCAAGAACTAGACAAGGGTGCCATAAAAGCTGACAACCCAGCATATCAAGCCTGATCAGCGGGGATCACTTGTAAGGAGCAATCTGAATCAGTAACTGACTCTCCATTACCAAATTATGCCACAGAGCCTTGCTTGTAACTAAGCACTTAGACCTGCTTCTGCTATTAAGTACCCAGTATTTTGCAAGTACCTTAAAGGATAAGACTTACAGCCTTTCAGTCCTTCTCAACCTGTGCTGGAACAAGACCAAAAAGGCCATATATCCCATTACAAAGCCCAAACCACACTCTTTGCTATTTGGAGTATGCAAATCCAGCCAAAGCCACAAACAAAGTGGATCATTCCAAAAAGCATTTCCAGATGGACCGTGATGAATGAAATACAGAACAGCTACAGAGAGGTTTCCATCCTCAAAAGGAACCTGTGCATCTGATCTCTCCTGAGAATTAGGTCTGGAAACATGATACTATGCTAAGTAAGACTAATTCTGAAGCAGAAATATTTCACATTCAAACAAATGCTTTCCACCTATGGGCCATAAAGCACTTTTTATAAAAGCGAGCATTATTCTGGGTTCCCATAGGGTAGCTGAAGCAAGGCATGCACGGCACTTGTCCAGGGTCACACAATACAATAGGGTATTGTCAGCTCTTTTGACCTTGCTTTTTCCAGTGCTTACCTTGCCCTGTTGTGCTGCCTGGTCAGTGTGTTGATAGACAACAACAGGCTTTCTAGTCCAGCAGAGGCCTCTAAATCACAGCTACCAACCTGCCCACATCAGGCCTGGACTCACCCGAGTCGGGAGCTGAGGACTGTTGTGAGCACAGTACTTATGCAGGACTAGCACATCAACAGCACGAGCTGGGCAAGCATGACACAGCACAGAGCTGCCACTGTCGTGCAGAAATCAAAGATTAGCTTTTGCTGCTACAGGACAGCAGTTTTTTCACAGGACTCCAGCATGGCTCATAGCAGTTCACATGATTCTGCATATTGCCTCAGTGTGATGCTTCCCTTTGTATCAGTGGGATTTGTGGATGCAGACACATTCACAGGTAAAATGATACCTTAGCGTACTCCGCAACAACCAGGATACGTTTCAATTATCTGATAAATTCAAGGTCTCTTCCTTTTGCTCACAGAAGACTGAGACCTGCTCTCCACACCTGGAATTTGGATGCCTCCTTAGGCAGGACTGAATGATGGCCCAAACCAGCATGATGCAGGACAAGATTTTAGCAATATATTACAGACTAGATACAAGAATCCCACTAAATAATGCTTTGAATGTAGCCCAAGATCCATAACCCATCAACCACTAAACACAACACCTTCTTTTCTCCCATTTAGAGGAAAGCAAGCTAGCAAGGACATTTCAATGCCACATGGACACATCCCAAAATGCAAATAGCAAGACAAGACAAGAAAAGAAAAATAGATGCTTCACTGCTAATGATTCAGCCTTGTTCTACGTTTCCTTTGTGGCATTCTGCTGGCTGAGTCACTTTGCAGTGCATGCTTGTTGAGGAGGCCTTCTCCCGGCTTCGTTCACCTGAAGCGTACCTCTCTTTAGGCTGTGAGGTTATACAACTCTACCCAAAGTGTCCTCGCAATGCTATGCATGCTCAGCTGGGCAATAAGTAACTGCCTGGATATATTTTAGACTCAATGCAATTGCAATGATTAAGGGAAGAAAAATGCATCCTTTAAAAAATGCATTTTTATTTCCAGAGTAATCTTAAAACAGTCAGAACAGCACTCACATACCACTTCCCATCTTCAGAAGTATTCTGCTAAACATGAACTAGATGCTCGTCATATCACTTGTGATGTGGTCTCTATAAACATGCATTAATTTCCTCATCAGTTTAACTGAAGATGAGTTTGACACATTAAAAAGAGCTGCTGGAGACGAGAGGTTAATTTAAAGACATGGATCAAAACTTGGGTCATACCGGCTCAGCCCTGTGCCCCGGCCAGTTCATTAACCCTGGAAGTGTTAACTGCTTCCTCCTCTCTCACTCTGATGAGGTCAAGCTCAGAGCCTGTTAGCTGGATGCATTAAACCAGAGATAGGTCCCCCAGGAGCTGCATTCAGGTCATAGTATCATCCATACTGAGCTCATGCACTCAAAACAAAACAAAACCACAACACATATATCCTGCCCTCCCCTACTCCCTTCTTGCCCCTGTGCCATTTGCAACTATGTCCTCTCTCCCATTGCCCACGATCCCAGGCAGTGTCAAATCCAGTTAGTTCCCAGATCTGGGTCTCTGCATGCCACAAACATACTCGTGCTGCCACAACAAACCCCTCACTTGGTGACCATGTGAGGCCACGCAGACTCCTAGCATGCATTAAACTAGGCCAGGCTGGATGCTCGGTGCTTAGAGCGGTGTTAGCTTTCAGGCCTTCTGGGCAAACGAGCCAGCAGTTATTCTGGTACAAGAAGAAAGGCAGAGGGAAAAAACTCTTCTGCAGAATAGAGATCACATCTGGTAGGGCAGAGACAGTCCTTCCTCGAACCCCTGCTTCAGACTTCACCGTGCTAGTGAACCATCTCTGCCTTTTCTCCTTTCCAGTCCTGACTTTTTCCCTCTAGAAGAAGGCTTTGCAAGCAAAATATACCTTCAAAAAAGGCAAGAGAAAAGCTGCACCAAGCCCACCTTACACAATACCAAAAGACCCCTACAATTAGAATATGCTTATAACATGAGATCTTGTCCCCCCAGAGTAATGCATCCTTACTTAACTGTTGACATATGCCACAGGGTAAGGCACAAGAAAGAAGGAGATTCTGCACAGGGCTCCGCTTTGCCTGCCTGCAGATTTCCTGACAAGATTAGACATTGTAAAACAGTCTGCAAAGCGAAACCAAAATGCACCTGCTCAGTCGGACCTGACTCATCTGCTGAGCCACACTAACACCCAAGGAGCGACACACAAGGCTCATGCTCAATCTGCTCCTCGCAATTGTGCCCATGCAGGCATTACCACCCCGCTGCAAAGTTAACTTTGCACCATGCCATGAACTTTGCCATGGACATGCTACCTTTGCCAGCTGTCAGTGTTAGATGGATGCTGACCCTCCAGTGATAAAGATTGCGAGCAAAATCTGCTGTGTTTACAGTTATGCAGCAGATGGTTCCTTTAAAGTAGAAAAGTTCAGGAACAAAACAGGAGGCAGCCCTACCACCGAGTTGTTTGGTGAAAGTTTCCTACAATTTTTCCATTGTCAGTCCCAGCTGAGATGTTTGTTATGGAGAAGTCACAAGTGAAAGAGAGGACGAACACGTGCGTACCAGGAAGCTTCAATAAACGCTATTCCCAAGATAAGATCCATAGCAGGACATTCTCGGTTGCATCTTCAGAGCACTGGTCTCTGCTTTCTGCCTGTCCATTTTACCTCTACCCTCTGCTTCCAGGCCCCCCTGGACACTTCCCAGCAGTCGTTACCTACACAGCCTGTTACTGGACACTCACTGCCCCCCCGGCAGGGCGGCAGCAGCCTCAGGCAGACTTGGCCTGTTTCATTGCCCCATCTCTCCACAACAGCCAAGACTCTGTACTTCATCACCTAATTCAGTCAGCTCATGAAGTAGTTGGGATTTTGCTCAGCAGGCACCAGACAGCACTTCACAATCCACTTTAATTGCAAGTTCTTTGTAATGCTTTCCTTTTTGTTCAAGAGACGGAGGAAAATTAAAGAATTGGCTAGTCCAGATATAAAGCAATCCTTGCTTTGAAAAGAACAGAACAATTTTACATTGAAAAACAACAAACCCATGCAATGTCTCTCAGCTACCTTGCCTCAGCTTCATGTAGCACCCTATAGATCTTGTTTCTTTTCCAGGCTGTTCTTCTACCCCTTCCATACAGACCTACAAGCCCCTTTTACCAACCAATTTCAATTACTGATCACATATGTAATCATCCTGTTACAGTATAAGCATGAGCTGCCTGACCAGTCTTGCATTCAAGTGCAGCTACATTCAGAAGCATGACTGAGCAGTAGTAAAAACAGAAGTCCACAAGCCTATTATTTGTTCTGTAGGAGTGGCTAGAAGCAGGAGGAAGCAGTCACACCATCTAGTCAATGAAAAATGCTTTTTAGGAAGAATATAGGAAAAATAAATTGGAAGACTTGATGGGAACGTAAGCCCAACTCAGCTTTCAGATACCTAAGGTAACCCAGGGTGAGTGCCTAGGCACTAGATGAAAGAGTGGCTTTAGAAAAATGTGTTTTGCAGGTTTACATATATATTTATATAAAGATACAGCAAACAAGGTTTCCTTTCCTTAGTCAACGAGATACACAGACCAAAAAGCCAAAGACTCCAGGAAGCCATAAGCATTCCCCTTGGGTTGTAAGGTAGGTGGGTTAAACCAATTATTCCAAGTTCACTGTGACAAGTATAACATGCACAATAGCATATCCAAATCCGTCTTTTGGGGTACTGTATCTCCACTACAGCCAAGACAGACACTCTCTGTATGCACGTTGGGGAGGAACAGATCACTTTTCTTGTCACGCTATTCAGAAATACCCCAACTTTTAAGAGATTCTGCTGGCTCAAGGGGCTGATCGAATGAATAAAAGCTGGAATCAGACACACAGCCTCTAAAGGGGCCTAGAATACAATCTCCTAGACTCAAAGGCAACTCTAAATGAACACAGTTGTTCAGACAGAATTGCATTGTTCCATATGTTTTTTTCCTTAGGGCAAGTTAGTGTGATTTGGGGAGAAGAAGGAAAAACAACAAGAAAGAAAAGACTTATAGGAAAAGTAGCTATGTTTAAACAATTTCCAAAAACAAACATTAACTCCAAGCCAGCACAGCCCAGCGAAGCCCAGCCACTGTTTGCGATCACATAATTTCACAGACCCATTTAAGGCAGATGCTAACAGAGCTGTGCGTGCGATGGCCACAGAAACACTGGGAACAAGAACCAGTTTAAAGCCCCATTATGGAGAGAGGTGCCAGCACAGTTTCCTCGGCCACTGCTGACAATGCTTTATTGTTTTTCTATAATGCTGTTTTGTTTAGGCCCTCTTTGGAAATTCCATGACGACACATATAGCAAGTGCCAGCATGGATGCATGTTCTCCTCCTGTACTGTTTTCACCACTGTTAATATTCCACCCCCTAAAAACCGCCTAAACGAGTCTCTTGCATATCCTTATTACTTCACGGAACAGTGATACACAGTCCTTTCCTTTCCATTTTTCTTTTCTTCTGTCCCCGTTCCTTGCCAAAGCCACCCAGTTCCTCCATGTCAGTGCTTTTTAAGATTTTGGAGCTGGCTTGAAAACTTCCACAGCCATGCGGCTTGTGCCTTTGTGAACTCCCTCTCCCTTAGTAAATCACATAAACCAGAGTTCCTAAAGACACAAAATTAGATTTGAAGCACATTTCTGTTAAAGAAACATTCGGTACATTCAGCTGACACGCCAGAGGGCTGTGCTGCCATCCAGAGGGACCTGGACAGACTGAACAACTGGGCGGTGAGAAACCTCATGAAATTCAACCAGGCCAAGTGCACGGTCCTACACCTGGGGAGAAACAACCCTAGACATCAGTACAGGCTGGGGACCGATCTACTGGAGAGTAGCTCTGCTGAGAGAGACCTGGGCGTCATGGTGGACGACAGGTTGACCATGAGGCAGCAGTGTGCCCTCGTGGCCAAGAAGGCCAATGGGATCCTGGGGTGCATTAAGAGGAGCGTCTCCAGCAGGTCGAGGGAGGTGATTCTACCCCTCTACTCAGCCCTGGTGAGGCCACATCTGGAGTACTGTGTCCAGTTCTGGGCCCCCCAGTACAAGAGGGATGTGGAGCTGCTGGAGAGAGTCCAGCGCAGGGCCACGAGGATGGTCAGGGGCCTGGAACATCTGCCCTATGAGGAAAGGCTGAGGGAGCTGGGCCTGTTCAGCCTGGAGAAGAGAAGGCTGAGAGGGGATCTAATTAGTGTCTATAAGTACCTCAAGGGAGGCAGTGAGGAGGATGGGGCCGGCCTCTTTTCAGTAGTGGCCAGTGGCAGAACAAGAGGAAATGGCCACAAACTGAAACACCAAAAGTTCCACAGGAACTTAAGGAAAAATTTTTTGACAGTGAGGGTGACAGAGCACTGGAACAGGCTGCCCAGAGAGGTTGTGGAGTCTCCTTCTCTGGAGATCTTCAAGACCCGCTTGGATGCAGCCCTGTGCCACGTGCTCTAGGTGACCCTGCGTGTGCAGGGGGGTTGGACTAGATGACCTCTAGAGGTCCCTTCCAACCTTAGGCATTCTATGATTCTATGATTCTATGGTAGAGTCATAGTGTAAGAACTCAGCACATCAACATTAGGAAATGTGTGTACATTAACACAGGTTAAATAAAAAACTCCCCAGTCCTTAACAAAGCAACACTTGATCCACATACCTAGAAAGCATCCGCTTGTTTGCTTCTCTGTGCATGCAAACCATGTGTAGAAAGAAAGAACTGGCCCATATTTGAGTGGGCTCAATGATCCGCGGAGCATAAGAACACAGCTCTCAAAGTAACACTATTCACCCAGCACATCGTCTGCAGTGCACGTGTCCTCTGAAGTAATTTTTCTTTCTGAAGTGATTGGAAGGCCTCAAGCTGAACATTACCCTCTTGCTGCCGATGCCCGTTCAGAGTGGATGACTGAGCAATCCTACCTCCAATACAAAATAGCTTCCATCTCAAAAAGGCATTTCAGAAATTATAAGCTCCCTATGAAAAGGCATGTTTGGAGCCACTCTGCAGATATTGCTTGTTAGGCATTCAAAAAACAACCCTAGGTGGGTGGTCCATAATACAAGATGCACTGCTGCAACAAGGAAAGCTATACAAGGAGGCCTGCACCAAAACACATGATCAAATTAATAGGCTCCACATGCAGTTCCATACCCTCCTCTTACTGTCAGTATCTCACAAGATCTCTTCTAGCATTAAACCCAGAGCTTTTTGCCCTAATTGCTCAGTATTCAGCTGCCAATTTGTTTTGCCAGGCATTTCTTATCCAGTCTCTTGTTCTAAAAATTTTCTGGAGCAATTAATATTCCAATTAAGTTGCATATCATGCAACTCCTATATATGGAGTTTATATATGCTCCATGCTTGCTCCAAGACATACATACTTCAACAAAAATCACATGTGGTCACAAATAAACACTGTGTATTGCATATATCTTAAGGCTTTTACCACCGAAGTGCCTAATCAAAAAGATGGACAACAAGAATTGTTCTGAAATTCCTTACCTACATTTTCCTTTGCTAGATGGTGAAACTTTCCCTATAATTCAGCATAAATCACTTAAGAATTCTGCTGAAAACAAACCAGAAACTGAAAATGATAAAGCACTTCAGAGAAGGACAGTACTGGAGGTCTGTTAGGCCAAACTTCATCATATCGAGCAAGTCACAGCCTGACTTCGTAGAAATATTTTGTGTTTCCTCTCCAATGCTAGTAGCAGGAGCAGGCAAGTGGGCCATGCAAGGCAGCAGAAGAAAGAGGCAGAACGCCAAAGGAAGCCTGAAGCAAATTAAATATCAGAAGGCAGCAGGTTCCCTTGAGACTACCTGGTTGCTCTTTTGGCAGAGGAGGAAAGCAAGCCATTAAAGAGCCAGAAAACACCTGTGCTGACTTCACTTGCAGCACCAATTCCCATGCTGGGATAACAAACAGCTCTTACATGAAGTGCAAGAGAGCAGGCGCTGCTCTAATTCCTTGGAATAGGGGAGGCTTCTAAATTAGCACTTGCTGAATGATGCTCTCACACAGTCTACTCTTACCAGAGCAAGATGGAGGGAGTTAGGACAATGTCTCTTTTTGATCAAGTTATCGACCGCAATTTTTTTCAAGACTAACGAGGGAACCTTTCGCCAGACTTCTGGAGGCACTCAAAATAAATATAAGCAAGACTTGGAGTTTCTTACTGAGGTAAGAAAAGGGATCAGCTACTGAAACAAACTGCTCTCTTCCATCTCTTTGGCATACAGGGCAATGAAGATGCACTTGCAGCTGCAGGTACCTTATGCAACTGCCTCTCCTCCTGTCAATGGGAAACAACATTTGATGGCTGTCAGCAGGGCTCAGCCTAGCTACCCACACACGTACAGTGCACCAGAAAAATTGGTGCCAGCAGCAGGAACACGGAGCTACACTGCCTGACGCCTCTTCCTACGGCTGTTCACATCACCCAGGAGTAAAAGAGCAAGCAAACAGGAAAGGAAGGGTGGGCTGCAGGTACCCAGCAGGTGGAACAGCCGTGCCTAGGGATATCTTCCCTCCTGTTATGTCAAGGACTTCCTGAAAACGCAGCCTTATGCTTTTCCATCCAGCAAAAGCCTGGAAGCAGCACACATTCCTACCAGGATGCACCTCCAGCTGCATCTGCGGTAGCCCTTGCTGCTGCTCTCCCCTAGATGTCACACACCCCTCCAGTCCGCCAGCTCAGGTGGGATCCTGCACTCCTTGGCCCGTTTCAGACCCAACCAAAAAACAGACGGGTGTAAGAGCATCTCCTTTGCTGAGTTTGAAGCTCTACTGCAGAAAACCAAAGACTTGGTGATCAATTATTATACTGAGGAAGGAAAAAAAATGCACATCTCACTATTAAATATTTATAGCATTTCTTCCCAGGGGCTTTTTCAGGACCTACAAAGGAGTCAGGTTGAGAAGAGAGACACTGCAGATGCATCTCCCACCAGAGTGTCTCTGAAAAGCACGCGCTGCAGGGTGGCTAGTATAAAATAGATGCTTTTCAGTAATGTGGGGATTGATCAGTGTAAATCAGTCACTATTGTTCTACACCAGCTGTCCCTTCATACAGAAAAGCCCTGAGGGAAGTTAAAGGCACTCTGCAAACTGCTGGTGGTGGGGAGGAGGGAGGGAAGATATTTTTGGTGCTAGGCAGAACACATTTAGACTCCAGCTCATTTCCAGTGGTGATAAATAAAAACTAGACAAGGCAATAAAGGACTAAGGTACAGTTTGAACAGAGGCAAGATTACTATTAAATCTGAATGGGACAGGGATTAGCAGAGGGAGAAAGAGGTATCCAGGCAATTAAGATTCAAAAGCTCAAAAAACTCAGCCCAGCAAACTGCAGCCCTACTTATAGCCACTGCCTGTGCAAAAGGCACCTTTCAGGATGGATTAGTTTTTTCTCTCCTCCATACTAAAAGGAAATCAGTACCTTCTCCGAGTCCACCCTGAAGCAAACTCCACCTTTCTACCAGCAAGCCAATGTTATAATACTACCTGCTTCAGCAGAGCATCCTACATCTCCAAGAACCTCAAGCAGGAGGTTTGGCAGGTAAAGGGGCTGTAAAGATCTCTACCCATGACATGTTACATACAGTGGATGCAGTGACATCATGGGGAAGGACTCGCTAAAGCAGTGCCTGCAGTATTATGAGTGGCTTAAACATAAGAAGAACCTAGCAAGTGAGGAAAGCTCCAAAGTAAAGATTTTTCTCCTAAAGTGACAAAGAACAGTGTCACCTGCCACTTCAGTTTTTAACAACTTCAGGTCCTAGGCCCACCTAATACTACAGGATATAATTATGGACCCAGCTTCTAGGTAATTGGCAACAAAAACGTTCTTTCTGAGCCCTAGCCAAGGGGTCCAGAGCTTTGAAAGCAAATCTTGCCTCTGTGTGAGATGAGTTGGGAGCCGTTGCTGCAGCCCCTGGCACAGAAGGGACCATATCACGGAGACACTCATGACCAGGATCCTGAGAAGCAGCTTTGGTAACAGGGTCAAGGGCAGGCTAAACATGACAGATAAGCTACTCTCTTGGCTCTGGCCCTATCAAAACCAGCCCCAAGCCTTGCCAGAGGGGTAAGCACCCAGAACAGAGGGTGACATTATCTCTGTTAATAGCAAGGAACATACACCAGCAATGCACTAAGGTAAGATTAAGCACTCCCCAACTTACATGTGCTAGAGTGTCTTACCCTTAAGATATTACAGAAAGGTTTGTCTGTGCAGAAGTGTTCATCAAAATAAATTGAGCAAGATTTGTCAAACCTGTATAAACATTCCTCTTTGCAAGTGTGACTATTTAGTTTGTGTTTCCTCTGAGAGCGAATTAAATTTACTGGATCTTATTTGCATCTAAAATGAGAGTAAGGCCATTTCAGCTATGGACATCAGTTTCTGTAGTGGTACACATAGACAAAATATTCATTAGCTACATCAGTTAAGGAAAAAAATTGCAGTCTCTTCACTTTATCTAATGAAAGGCAATTTTTTTTGGAAAATATTTTTGGAAATGCTTCCTTAAATATTCACAGCCATTTCCAAGATAGCAGCAAGAGCAGCTTAAGAGCTCCCGAACTAACCCTAATGTGCTAATGAGTCAAGAGTGGAGTTAATTAAGTGCATCTGTCCAAGACAGCCAAGAAGGACCACACACTGAAAGGGAAGTCACCTGTGAAAGGACATTCAGTATTCACGTTTACTGTTTGTACTGCAGTAGAAGGCTTTGCCTCAGGAATAAGACCCAGCTGTGCCAGGCATCACACAAATTCATTTTTTGTTACAAATGGAGATGAAGAACTGCAGGCTTCAAATGGATTTTTTTGGAAGTAGAGAGAAGACAAAACAAGGAAACTAAAAGACAGCTTCATGAGATGAGGAAAGGAAGTCAGAGAGTCCTAGTCATGGACTTCTCTTCCCTGCTACTTCCTCCTCAAATCCCATCCATGCTCTTTAAAAATAAAGAAAATCAGCATCTTTGTGACCCCTAAAGCACATATGCATAGAACTTATTTTAGATGGATGTATGATTAGGACTTGCCAGAAACGGTTGAGGCTGAGTTGGTCTTGTCTTGATGTCACGGGATGGTGAAGCTGACCTCAGAAGATACCCTTCAACCATATCACCGGTAGCTTTCCAAAGTTAGCACTGCCCTTATCAGGCTTATTAGCGCTTCCTCAGGCACCCTTAGCATACCTAAGCAGATACAATTCATAATTTTATTCCCACATTTTTCTGGCTTGTCAACAGCCTTGCAAATTTCTCAGCTATGGGTGTAAAATCACTTGCATGTGCAGCAGCTATTCAGCAGTGCTGTCTTTTACTGTTGAAAGAGTTCAGAATAGAAAACAAGAACAGAAAAACGCTATATTGAACTACAGTTAAGAAGACAAGAACATAATTACGCAGTATGAAATCTGGGCATGATGTCAGAGTCCCTTCACAAACTAACATGACCATCTGCATTATGTCTTAGGTGGAAGATAGCACCCTGAGCAGCAAATTACCCCCAATATGTTCCATCACTGGGTGTTATGATCTTCTTTCAAAAAGAGTAAGTGGAAGAGATGGCTGGTTCTGTTCACATTCAGCTCAGAGATCATTGCAGATTCCTTTCCCAACTGACAAATACTGTGTATTTCAGTATTTAACTTCCTCCCCTCACCCCATACCAACTGAACAGAAGAAATCATTATGTGTCAGAGAAAACTTCTGTGGGCTGCATTAAATGGTCAGATCATCGTACTCCTTTCCGGCCTTAAGACCCACAGGCCTCAGAGCAGCAGCGCCCATACTAGTAACCTCTCTCATATTTAACAGCTTTAGAGGCTGCAGTCAGCTTTAAAGGCTGGCAAGACTGATACATGTTAAATACCCAATTCCCCACCGCACTGCAGGATATACTCCTTTCTAGTACCACACAGCATTTCGTCCTTTCCTCTACAAGATTATTAGTAACCACCTACCCAAAGAAAAGAAATCCCATTCAGTTGGAAACATCATCTTCATTAATAATGCATTCCTTGGTCTGCCTATTTGTGCAATTCTGTGCATAAATCCCCATAACATCAAGCCAGAATATGGACAAAGCTGCTGTTGGGCACCTCCCGGCAAACAGAAAGAATTCATCACTCAGCAAGCCTGTCTGAGTAGCTCTATCATCTGTGGGCTGACTGGCAAGCTGACTGTTTTTAGAAATACTGATTTGAGTAGTCCCTTACCACATCGCTAGCTCTAGGAATTCAGTTTCCAGAGTCGGAGGCGCACACAGCTCGGTGCTTGTGGCATTTACTGTAGAAATGAAGATGGAGAGAAAGAGCCATGGCTTTTTGTGAAAAGGAAAATACAGTCAGAGCCATCTGCATTAGCAATGTCTTATGACAGGTTCTTGCAAGCAATGAAACAGCAGTCTTATACAAGCTGCAAGCAAATTTAAGGAATAAATAGTTTGTACAAGTTGCTATTCTGAGATGCATTGCTGGTGTCTTGGGTGGGGGTAACTATTCATATTCCTCCCCTGTTGTATTAGCACAGTGCTTTGTTCACTGCCTCAGAGATGCACTCCAGTGGTAGTGGAATGTGTATGTTAAATCTGCAGCATGGCTTTAATCTACAACTCTACCCTCTCCAAAACCAAAGTTTCCCAGAAAGAAGGATGATAGCTAGGCAGGATAGCACGGTAAAGACGCACTTGCCAGGAAAAAAACAAACAAAAAAAAAGTCTTTAATGAAAAGAAAAAGTTTAACATTCCATCTGAAAGCTCAAAATGCAGAGTCACACAAGCAGAATTCAGGCCACCCTGAGATATGCATTCTCTGGTATCTTTGCTGATGACCACATGCCGCACTAATGCTATCACCACAGACAGTCCGGGTAACTTCTTAAACACACAAAGGTGATTTGTGTTCTTCATGTCCAAGGAAGAGAACAAGGATAGATTCCAATTCCATGGTGGATATGGAGAAGAAAGTACATAAATATATTTTATTTGCAAAACAAATATGATGAAACTTTCTATAGTAAATGTTAAAAAAGAAATCCCAGCTAGGATCAGTGAGGCTAGCCCAGCACTAAGAGGGATTTTGTCAGCAATGCCAACACTATAAAGAACTCTGAAGCTGTGGGGTCTCTTGCCACTCATAACTGAGTCACCTTTGCAGTGCAAAGCTAAATGTGTCTGGTTGCAGTAGCTCACAAGCTTGTCTGATTATTAAACTTTTTGGGAGCAAGAGCTTCCCAAATGTTCAAATGCAAGAGATTGGGAACAGAAGTTTAAAGTAGAGTTTTAAGTGTCAGAAAAGGATTATCCCATGCCAAATTCCATGGCAAATCTGTCCAGTGTGCCATTCTTATATTTGCCAATGATGAGGTTGGCAAGACTTATCATATGAAATGCATATTTTCTTGGAATGTCACAGGTGCTAAAAATCATTGCCTTATCTTGGGCTGACAACTATTTTGTGTGTGATCTTATTAACTGCTAGAAATTTCCAGCTTTCTTGCAACAATGTGAGAACATTTTGGGTTCAAGAGACACATGAAAATTCTTAACTCTTTCTCACACCCCCGCATACCTAGATTATCTTTTTTAATCTTTGGGGTTGTGTTATTTTTTTTTTTTTTCTTAAACACGTGAGATTTCCCCTTGGGTTTTTACCTTGCCTAAGGACTCCATGATAATGAACCAATTTAAACTTCTGGCAGCAGAATGGTACACCTTGGGTAAAGCCAAACAAACAAAAAGTATCATGAGTTTAGAAACAAGAAGAAAGCATCCTCTGAATGCAAGATATCAGAAGTTAAGATCACTAGGCTAGACTTCAGAAGCAGGGAAGGAACTAACACTGACTACACCCCACATCAAAACACAGGACTCTCAGGAGATGAAAAAAGTCACATAGTAGTTATACAGGAACTCCACCCGCTTCCCAGAAGCTGTGAATCTTTACATTCCTCTCACACACTTTGTCAGTATCCTACCCCTCTGGGCCACAAAAAAGGCATGTGGCAAACCATGTACTACCTGGAAGGCTCTGGCAAGACTGGAGCAGTCCAACTGCCTCTTCACTGCATTTTTTTGGGTGCATATTACCTGTGCAAGGTGGCTTTTAAATGCTACAATAAAAAGCAGACGGGACGATAAAGCTTGCCCAAGGCTAGCAAAATTTGGAGCACGGTCTTCCACCTCCTCAAACAAAAGCAGGTACGTTCTCTGAACTGCACCCAGCTGCAGAAGGTGGGGAAAAAACAGAAAGGAAAGGAGGACAAGAACATGTTAAAGCACAGGTTCTTAGAAGCCACTAACAACTACAGGACAGACTCTTTCACCACAGAATGGAAGCTGCTGTCAAAATATTTTCACTTTTTACCTGTCAGCGTCTCAAGTGCCTCTGGAGACTCTTTAGTGTATGTTGCACCCAGACAGGAGGAAGATTCTGTTCATTTCCTTAGCAGATGAGAGCAATATCCCATATCAAAATCTAAAGACAAAACCAGTTATTCCCAAAAGACTGGGCTTCAGTTACTGAAATGGCCAAAAGTTAGCAATTCCTCCGATGGATCTGCTGTGCATGACTGAAAGATTAGCTAATCGAATCCAAATTTAATGTATTTGGAGAATGGCCTGATGCCCAAAGGTCACATTCCAGCTGGGCAGGGTCCCAGTCTTCCTCTATTCTGACTTCAGCAGCACTGTCCAAGCAACAGATAATTCTGAGAGGAAAAAAAAAAAAAATCCAGCAGCTGATTCAGACTCTGAGAAGGCACAATAAGTTCCAGCGAGGCTTTAGCATTAGGATCATCAGAATTTTCTTTCTACAGCAATTCAAATTTATTTCTCATATGAATGCAAATAATAATGAAAAATGCAAATGAGACATCCTGTCTTGAACAGGTCTATGACTGAACTGAAGGGTCAAACCATTTGTGTCAAACCAAAACACAGAGTCAGGACACGTAAGGACAGGTCAACCAGTGCTCTATAAGATCAGAGCCCCCAAAGCTATCGTTCTGCGTCACAAACCCTAATGTAATATGCCAACGTTTTGCTGAAATATCTTCATCCCCCTAGAAATAAACAGACCTAGCATGCCCTGCTTTTTCAGGCGTATCATAATAGCGCCTAGAAGGACAAAATTTTTGCTGGAATTAGTACATCTAGAACAGCAATGAACCTCCATCATCCTCACTGAGTTTCACACCCACTTTGCCAAGTTCCAAGCCAGCCGCAAGACTGATTTTTGCCACACGACTTAGTGAAACTAGTCACTTTGCCCAAACAACAAACTTAGCACAAATCCAGTACCACGAAGAAAACAGCCACACAGCACCCAGTAAAAACAATTCCACTAATAGTTATTGGTACCAATGAACACTTTAGTAAAATAGCAGACATATTTGAGGTAAGAGAGAGGAGTAAGCATAGGAGTACAGTTAGGAGGGTGCAGGATTGTAGGCTTATTTAAGATATCGGAAAGAAAAACAGATATGCCTTTATAAACCTCAAGCAACACATGCACTCCCAAGAGATATAGACAATATTTCTACTAAGGACCAATTGATATACAATACCTCAGGGATTAATTTAATTTTGTTTATTAGAGAATTGCACTAGGGAAGGCAATTATGAGTGTAACAGCTGCTGAATGCTTCTAGATGCCTGTTTTCCCAAACTAAAGGCCCCAAATCCTGGACTTTTATTGACTTTAGTCAACCTACAACTCAAATTCTTCAACTGTCACTTTTGCCAGAGCACATCTAATTGCATTAGCAGTTCTACTGAAATCAGCATTTATGTGGAACAAGATATTAAGTACTATGAGACATGCAGCACCTGATCCCATGAAGCTGAGGGACTGAACATCAGCTCCTAAATGAAAATTACTCAAACCTGTCTCCCAGCTTGGGGGGAGCAAGGCACACAGCCTGTAAAGAAATAACACATACATCTGTATTTCAGCTGCACATTTCTCTTTATGAATAAAAGAAACTACAAGCTATGAAAGTGCATTACAGTGACTTCAGTAACACATACTTGAGTCAGTCTCAAAATCACTTATTATCTACATGCCTTAAGCATGTGAAACTCATATGAAACATACAGTTCCATTTCTCCTTCTATGTAACCATCTTATTAAATGATAATTAAATTCCATCTAAAGTTCATTCTGGCATCTCTATGAGATGCCAGAAGATACCCACAAGACAAGTCAATATCCCATTACAGTAAAAAGGTTTTTTTAGACGAGCCAAAATGACAATTTGTTTAGGGAAACAGAAAAACTACATGCATTTTCATAGCAACACCTTCCTAGAAATAGTTAAACTGAAAACACTACACTTCTGAGAGAGTCACCATGCAGCTGTGAATCAATCACACATGCACTGACAGGGAGAGAGGCCAAGACATCCAGAGTTCTCAGAAGTGAAGGATGAGGAGTATCAGTTTAATGTTGTTACGATGGAGGCATACAGAGTGGGGCTGAGCAACAAGGAGCTCAGCATCAGGAACCCTGCATCTAAGTGCCAAAAGCAAAAGCCATGTTCAGAAACAGCTGTCCAATAGCTGTCAGCTATTTAAAATTATTTGTAGAAGATTTGCAGTACTAGTTGGGGAAAAAAGAGATGTTAATATTTCAATTTCTCTTTTCATGACCTTACAGACACAAGACAAAAAGGAAAAGATGAAATCTCAGTCTTCTGTTTTTATATCTTAGCAGTCACCCACTCACAATGAGTTAATAAACTACAGAGGCTTAACTAGACCCTTGAACAAGGAACCTCAGAAAGTTACAATAAAACAGGTTTGGATGGGAAAATAAGACTAAATCTAACCTCAGTCCGTGAGGTTTGTTTGATGTTTGTAGATTGCATTCTTATCCCTTACTCTTATTCCTCCATTCCCTCCTACACACAATCCTCATCCCTTTTTAACTCTGATTCAGAGCCCAATAAATTCTCTTGTGAAATTCCCTGCCCCTTAGCCCCTAGTCTTACAAAAATGCCAGCGCTTACTCAAGACTATCTGTGCTGAGGGCAATAGGTCTACTCACATGATTTAAGTTAAGCATCTGCAACCCATATACTGCAAGTTCTTCCCATATGTCTGTACAGAGTTTGTGGGCCAGCTAAGTGGGTTGCTTCTACTGGAACATAAATTAAATCTCAGTATCATCTGAGATATCATCTGTATTGTGAATGAAAGATAGGTTATCAATAACTAGTATACTCAGTTATACTATACATACAATAACTACATACTCAATTAAGTATTACTGTCATTAACATGTCAAGTACTTTTCATATGAATTCTTGAGTCCACTATTTTCAGAGCCTGAAAGTGCATCAGAACCATCACATGGGAAAGTCTGGCCTCAGAAGAGATACGTAGTATACACAAAGAAAGGAAGATAGAGACAGATGTGCACCGAACCACATCTGAAATCCAAACTTTCCCAGAATAACACAAGGACAAAAACATAAAGACAAATTCACTCATCCTCCCCCTGTATAAATCTGAAGGCAATCCCTACAGAATTAACATCACAGATACACAAGCAATCTTTAGAAAGTGGTAGTTTGAGTAGTGTTACATATTTAATATGTTCTGTTTCCAGCAGCAGTCTTGGGATACAACTAAATTCTCAAACAAGGTTATTTTTTTATCCTCTCCTTCCCTCCCTCACCACTGGATACATGTGAAAGCCTGACATATAATGCAGTAAATCATGTTGATTGGAACTGATGTTTAGTTGGGACAGAAAATGCAAGAAGCCAAAATCATTGCCTGTCCCTGACCTGGCTTGCGTGGGTACCGAGCACACTCGCTGCTTTCACCAAGCATACTCGCAGCACCGCACTCCTTTGACTGAGACCTCAGGCTTGTCAGGTTAGCAAAAAAAAGCCAGTGCCTCCTTTGAAAGTCCCGTGACTCAGAAAAAAAACACAGTTCAGTCAAACGAACTTTATGCCCATCCCCATACCAATCCAAAAAAAGCTAAGAGCCTCTACCCTTTTGTGAATCAATGGCAGAGGGACCTTCACATTTAAAGATGCAAGCCTGAGTAGTGTAAGCCTTGGATTAGAAAGTCTGATTGATGACAGAAAAGTCCAGCAGTGCTAAGAGCAGTGTAATTCAGACAAGAAAGCTGTGCATCCTCAGCAAGGGAATCCAACAAGTTTCCTTTTTCCCAAAAGGAACTATTACTCTATAACTAAGAGTAATTCCACCCTCTTTCCCTAGAGAAGCCTCAAGGTTTTCAGCAGGCTGTGGAGACTCATAAAAGTGCTCAGGAGCCTGTAGAAGAGTCATCCAGTTTATTACAAGAATTTTAACAGATCATTACAAGAGCATATTATTTTTCCAGGCTTGGAAACAACCAAGAAGAGATTCAAGGCAGGGAAAAAAAAAATATAACACACACACTGGAACTCACTTAAAAGTTATGGTTAGAATAAGGAGAGAGGTACAAGCTCTAAACAGTCTCTCTTCTATGAATGCTATGAATAAAGAACCATCTGGTCACGAATGCAAATTCACTATCCACTTCTGTCCCACACAAACTAGCCTGATGCAACTACCAGAGTGAAGTCACTGAAAACAACCTAAACCTTCCTCTTGATTTATCTGGTTCTCCATCTACCTTTGCCAATGTTAGTTTGAAAGGAGCAATAGGGCCGATCTGCAGCAGTGGGGCAGAGCTGGAGAAAATGGATTTCCATGGCAACAAGCTACAGCCCCAGTGAGAAAGGCCTGCTAATAACTGCGAGGCAATGTGCTCGGCAGAAACACATTTTTCTATCAAACAGCTACAGATAGCAGCTCATGTACATATGCAAACATACACAGAACTTGATTCCTGGCTTAAACAACACCACTACCAAATTCAGCATTGCTAGGGACCACGTAAGGATCTAGACCTTTGTATCTGAAAATAGAGCAAGAAGATGCTCAAGAATCTCCCTTCGTTCCTAAGCACCTCCTTCTTTAATTGGGCTCTTATTCACAACCTGTAGTAAATCCAAACATTATCGAGAGAGGAAAAACAACTGATGACACAATATTCACAAATCTCTGCATCATCTGCTGCCCATCTCACCTTTGACAAGTCCATTTGTAAATCTTAACCTTTGACAAATCATTCTGCTGCATTGGAAAGGGAGAGAACAGGTCTGGTGATCTGAATAAGTAGCTGGAAGCCTGAGCTTATCCCATATTCTCCGATGAGGGAGTCAATGACTTGGCCTCTGATATTTAGACTTCTTCCTGTTAAAATGTACTTGTCACTGCTTTCCAATGTAATGGCATTTCATGCACTCATTAATATACTCAAAACTGAACTTTGCTTGCATCACATTTTTGAATCTTCTGGCCATAATTCTGACAAGCTTTGCTTTCATATTTAAGAAAACGCTATCAAAATACACTCAGCTGCATGGGACAGCTTCTGTTTATAAAGTTCAGAACACACACAGGGCTTTGCAGAATTAGAGCCCCAGCAAGGAAGAGCCGTGCACATTTGCCAACTTTTCCAGCTGAAGCAGAAAAACGATAACTGTCCTGTTTACAGGGTATGCTCTACTGGAAGTCCACACAAAAATAGGTATCAGGCATTAAAAAAGTATGTCAGGCACAGTTTACAAGAATATCTGTAATAAACTTGAAAAATAAAGAAACTATCCAAGCAGGGGTAACTGAAGAGAACAGAGAATAGGGAGAAGAAAATAGAAGAATTAAAATAATAATTTCAAAGGATGTACTGTAGCGCAAAGCAGTGACACCCCAGATCTACCAGAGTTTTATGTAAAAGAAAGCCCTGGAACTTTTTCTGACACTGCAATAGTGGAAACCAGAACAGTTCAGAAGTACTGAAGCTCACGTTAGCCACAACAACATGCAATTCTCTGTTTGGCATTGCATGCTAGAACTGTAAGGTACCAAACACCAAATCCTATAAAAAACAACTACACACAAGCATCAGGGCTGACTTGGTGATAAGATTCATCCTTACTCAGATCCCTGCTCTTTAGAACTACAGTGATTATCATTACAGTGTTTTAAGTCAGTGGTATTCCTACTGCCAAGGTGTCTTGAAAGCTTAAAGCACATGACCCCCCAAGGCTGCTTCCTTTGCTTGGAAGAGTGGCTCCTTGTTTTACTGTTGTTTATACAGACATAGTAATTAAAAAATGCACTGTAATGCATTCAATAATAGCCTTATTGTTCCTGTGAACTGAGCTGCTCTGCTTGAACACGATATCACGACTACAGCTAAATAACCATCTGCATTTATACTTCTCACTTTTCTGATGGTCGAGTTTGGGCTCGACATTCAGTTCGGGCTTCTTTACCGTGGAGATTTCCAGCACATCTCAGAGCAAAAACCCTCCTGTTCTATCAGCAGCTTACTTAATGTTTATACGGAGAACGCTCTCTGATGCCTAGGCAAACACTCCACTAACACCGAATTCAGCTTCTAGAATTACACACGAGGATAACCTCTATTAGGGGAAAAAGAAAAGCACAAGACCCTTTCCCCCATGTTGCTCGGTGACATGGCAGCGAGCGCCGATGCCATTCCACAGGTGTGCTTAGCGCGAGGCTGTTTACACTAAACACAACCCAAGGGCATCAGCAGGGCTGGCTGACAGCATGCTAACGCGGTGGTCACTAGAAACCAGTAATTATTATTTTTAATGTTCAGCACCCTAATGACAAGCAGCAAGGAGGAAATACGGCAACCTTGGAAGAGCAGGACTGCAGGCTAGTCACCATGTTGAGCAAACTCCTGCTTAGTATCGGGCAATGCGGGACCTCGACTGAAAGTCTTTGGACACCAGGCAGCCCGTAGGGCTCAGCCAAACCCCCTCTCCTCGCTGCGCAAAGCGAGGGGCTGCTGAGCGCTTGCATGGACATGCCAGGGTCTCGCCTACCTGCTTGAGGAGGAACTTGTCCTCAGCGTTGATCTTGAGGGAGACGGCCAGGTGGATGGCGGAGAGCACCACGCCGCTGATGACCGCGGCCCTCATCCGCACGGGCAGCAGCGTGTAGATGCTGTAGATAAAGAAGACGGTCCACCAGATGCCCTCGGAGGCGCTCCGGGGCGACACCAGCAGCACTCCCACCACTTGCACTGCCAGGATCACCAGGATGACCGAGTAGCACGCCAGCCACATGTGGTCCTGGTGGAACTCGTTGCGGTTGCACACCATGCACAGCACCACCATGAGCAGGATGGCCAGGGAGAGCACCACGACGTAGGACACCTCGTAGCGGCCGTGCACGGCGTGGAATATCAGCATGACCACGCAGACCAGCACCAACACGGCCATCAGCATGGTGAGGCTGCTCTGGTTGAGTCGGAAGAAGTAGCGCTGGTAGAGACGCTCCAGTTTCTCCGACTGGAACTTCTTGGACCTGAAGATCTGCAGCAGGCTGCTGCAACAGCTGCCCATGGAGAAGGCCACCTCGGAGTCCCCGTCGTCGCCGTCCTCCTCCTCCAGCTCCTCGATCTTGGCCTTGATGCGTCTCTCCTCCAGCCCCAGCTCCACAGAGCGGGGCCGCACCTCCCCCTGCTCCCCCAGCTGCCGGGGGCTGGCATCGTTGGGGGCAGCGGGGGAATCTCCGCCAGGCGCGTGGCGGGACCGATGACGCCGGCTTTCGTCACCGCGCTCCTGCCAGGCGGATTTGGACCTGAAGCTCATCATCCTGCAGCCGCTCTCCCCACGGCTCCGGCTCGCCTGGGGCTCGTAGTCTTCCTCGCTCCTCCACCTGCTCGCCATGCGGGAGGCCTTCTTGCCCGAGGAGCGGCTGGGGGGCGGCGGGTAGGAGTAGCCATTGGCCCGTGCCTCCGCTTCGCCCCAGGCCGAGCGGTGCTGCTCAGCACCCGCCCAGGGCGCGGGGCCGCCGAAGCCCGGGGGGCTCACGCTGTTGGACCGGGACATGCCCAGTGCCAAGGGGCAGGAGGGCCAGGGGACGAGGTCGCGGGGCTGGGCAGGGAGGAGGCACAAGTCCAGTGCGGGTTAGGGGGAGAAATTTGGAGGGGGGGCGCTCTCTGGGTACGGAACTCCAAAAGAGGAGGAGAGGGGGGAGTCAAAATTAAAAAATAAAAATAGAAAAATTACTAACAGCAACAGCCCGGGAACGCCCCCGGCGCAGCCCGGGTACCCCCCGAGCCCCAGCGGGGCCCTCAGGGCCGCGGCGCCATCGCCGCCCCGCGCTGCTCCGACACCCCCGAGCGAGCGCGGCGGCGCCGGGGGCGGCCAGGGC
>VWPW01026669.1:393463-424032 GCA_013389825.1 Crypturellus undulatus | reverse complement strand
GAGCGGGCCGGCCCCGCGCCGCGCCGCTTTGTACTCCCCATTCAACCGGGCGCCGGCGCGCCGGCCCCCGCCCCGCCCCCCGCCGGCGCCCATTGGCACCTCCGCGCCAGCGCGCCCCGCCATTGGGCGCCACCGCCGAAAGAGCCCGCCAATGCGCGCGCCGCAGGGGCGGGCGGGGCCTGGACCACGGCGCGGCCGTTAACTCCTTCGTGTGGGGCGCGCGGGCGACCGTTAACGCCCTCGTGCGAGGCGCGCGGGCGACCGTTACAACCGTGGGACGCGCGTCGGCCTCGCGCTATGGCCGTTAGCGCCTCCTTAGCGCGCTCGCCTCAGCCCGGCGCCTCGAGCACTTGCGAGTAGCGCTGCTTAGGTTGCCCCCTCCCCGAAACATCCCATCCTGACACCGCGGCCGCGAGGGAGCTGCCGAAGTCTCCCCGGGATAGCGGGAGGTAAGTGGAGTATGTCAAACGCCCTACCTCATCCGCGAGGCTGCGGATTCGTGTTTGGTAGCAATACCCCGGGCAGCGGGGTCAGTAAGTCGCCTCCCAGTCAAGGCGGGAGTGTCAAGGTGACAGAAAAGGAAACTTTAAGAACAGCGCGCATCAGTGATTGAAAGCTGATGAACAGAGAAGGGAAAGCCCCAAAGAACCTCTCCCAAGCCCAGGTACTTAGTACTGACCCTACTACTAATGCGGTAAATAAGGCTGAATAATCTATGAATATAGGGTGCCATGGAAGAATTCTGTTACTGTATATTAAAGCCTATTTTCTCAACCCCCTAAAACACAGCTCAAGTTTTCATCTGACAGTGTCTTACTCGAGGGCGTTTTCTGTAATCTTGTTAGCCAGCCTAGTTTTGGGGCATGCAAAAGCTATTCAGGCATTTACCAACATATTTCAAACCCCATGCATTGCTCTCAGATGACCAACTGCAGCTGCCTTTTTCTAGTGATTCTACAGATGTTAGGCAATTAATATTTTACAATGTTTTGAAGGTGTCACGTGTTAAGAGTAATAATATTTATTACTTGATGCTCTGTATCATGTTTTATGAAAAACAAATTGTTAAATTGGATAGTTGTTTAGCTGAAATTGGTAATTGTCTAGATATTTGTCCAAACTTAAAATCCCTGGTAGTAGTAGTATTATTTAGTAGTATTATTGCTTTAGTGTTATTTTTGCTGAAAAAATAGTAGTAGTATTTAGTAGTATTATTGCTGAAGCTGTGATTATCTAGAGACATAGATGAGGTAAGATCTGCAGAGAGAGAAAAAAAAAAAAAAAAAAAAAGGTAACTTTCCAAACACAAGCCTGGTACCTTTCATATGTCCTTTATACTTGCTGCTGGCTCCATAGATTATCACAATCTAGACCTTTCTGCTTTTCAGTAAGGCTTTGTAACATCACATGCTGGATTCTCTTTGCCTCCATACACCTAAGGTCTTTAACTTACCACAATAGTTAAAGACTTTCATTAAAAGCACATCTAACTCTTCCAGTGATCTCACATACATGCCATTTTCTTGCCAGATGCTAAACCTTACAATTGCTCAAGATCACCCTCACAGTTCCCTGTCTACTATATACTTATATATATATTTACATGTAATTACTACCACCTTTCAGACAACAGTTATTTTTATTCGTGGATTATTGTACAACATGTTACTATGTAGAATTTCACTATATCTAAGAATTATTTTGTTGGTTTTGTTGTTGTTTTTTAATGTCCTTCGTTTTATGCATTTTAGCTGCAAAGTGCCTGATTCTAACATTAAATGCAGTGAAAAGACTCTTAATGCTTGCTGGAAATTGGGATTTTTTTTCCATAAAATTCCATTTTGGTGTTCTTCTCACAAAACCAGCAGATAAAGATCTCAATTTTCCCCCAAAAATATGCAGCTGTAAAATTCAGCAGAGAAAGATGACGCCCATCAGATGATTAAAACTAATTCTGTATAATAGAAAATGATTAAGTAGGTATTGATACGGCACTTGCCAGAATCCACATCTAGTCTTATTGCCTTTAGTTCTGCGTATCAACAACAGATTGCTCAGGTTATGGGTCAAAACATTCTGTGGGTTATATATTCCCCTGGTGGGACTAGGTTTGGCATTACTTAATATTTGCCTCAGTCTAAGGCAGGGTACTATCACACAGTTACAGAACTTTCTCCAGAAAGTTTCCTGTACAGATAAGAGCCGCTGATTGTTTCAGTTCTGGAATATCACTCACACTTCTTTTCATCATGCCATCTTATCTGTCATATGAACAGCTTTGCTTATTTTTAATGTTACAATAATTTATACCATAGCTGAATATAACAAAGTTGTTTTTAAAAAATTCCTTAGTTTTCAAAGTTACTCATAAGACCATAAAAAATTGTCTACGATTTGTGAAAATTTGGGTATTAAAAAGGAAAAGCAATAAATTTACAATTTAGACACAGGATTGCATGTTCAGCTCAATAGAAAGGGTTATACAAGAAAGTGGAACAACAACTTAGCTCAACTGATATAAAGTCGTTTTTAAAAGTCTAATATTTGTTATAAAAACATTCAGACAATTAGTATATTCCCTACTAATGCAGGAGTGATTTATGGGTAATAATTACCTTTTCCCTTGGTAGCTCAGTCCAGACAGTTTATGGAGAATGACTGTAAAAGTGAGAAGCACCCATGCCTTAGTCCCACCTGGCTATTAACCAGCTATGACCTTTGTTAATACACGTATTCTCTGTATTTTCTAATCTTTAAAATGATAATATTTACTTGCCCTGTTTTAGAGATCAACAAACATAAACATCACAAGACAATGTATTGCCAAAATAGAGACCTTACTGCTCTTATCTAGAAGGCTAATGTCCTACCTTCCACCCTCACCAGCCTTTCCAAATTCTATTTACTCAATTATTCAAGCTACTCTGGTTTTGTGGAAAAAAAGGTCCACTGGATTCCTTCCATGATAATTTAATTAAATACTAGATTAAAATAGAAACTTGCAATGATTTCTTTTGTCTGGGCTCCTTCTCCTTCAGACAAGTGTTTCTCCTTGCATTTTAAGCAAGGATGTTAAAGAATGTATTTAAATGGAAGTAAGCATGTGGGAGATTGAGAGAATAAGGACAGAAAAACAAAATTATGGTCATATTAATTGTTCAAGATCCTCCAGGGCAGCTGAGAAGAATCCAGCAAGTAATGTCAGAGAGCCAAGTGAAGTACATCTAAAGTTCTTAAACACAAAACAGTTCACACAAAGTCTGTTGTCACAAATCAGTATTATAACAATTTACCTGTATTATTAACAGTAGGTGCAGTAGATGCAAACATTAATATTCTGCCTTTGCATTATTTACCTAAAATAGGGAAGAATGCCTAGCTACTGGCCTCAAAATAGGTGCCATATATTTCACTTTTCATAATCTTTAGCACTGTAAGATTCACACAAGTATTAAATAGATTTCTAAAATATCTATGCTCCATCAATTAGGAAAGTCATTATACAACAGATTCGTAGTCCTTCCACTGACTGTCTTTGCATAGGCCAAGACAGCCCTTTAAGCTCAGGACTAGTCAGAGAATCCAACCTGAAGGTATGAAATTCTGAAACTGAACAAGCTGCTGTAATGTTCTCAGCCTTTTTTTCCCCTCAGTCTTGAGGATGCACAAGGAACAGACCCAAAGATAAGTAGAATATTGTGAAAACATAGTAACAGCATCATAAAAAAATAAAATACAGCCTGAATCATAATTGACTGCTGTGGTTTGAAGGCTACACAGAAACCTGGAAAGATAACTTGCTTATTCAATCAGACTTCATCATAACAGTGTCCACAGCACTAAAATGCAAATTTAGAACTGCATGTCTGTGCTGTTTAGGTCAATCTAGAGCTAGAGGCACATGTGCAATACTGAAGGATTACATCATGAATTGCATCTTAATGTAAATCAAGTAAGTTACTTGTAGGTATTTAATATGTCTGATATCAAGAAAAAAATACAGCTGAAGATTTCAGTTCTTTTCAGAGTTCGTATGCAACGCTTCATTTACTATACCACATATATATACTTACTTAATTTTCAGCCTCCTGTTAGTCTTGCTAGCTCAACTACAGATAGCATCAAAACAATGATAGAGTGGACTTCTGAGGCTTGTATTAAGCTCAGAAACTTCATGCTTTTTGGCATGCAAGCTAAACAGCTTTTAGTAGTTCATCAAGTACTTGTATATAAGTCATAATGTCTTAAAATCCACTTAAAAATTACTTACAAAATATGTGTAGCAGAAGCACAGATGAAGTACTAATAAATTTACACCAGCAGCATACTGACTTCCAGTATTGGAAAGCCTAGCTTCAGTACACTTGAAACCAGGACCAACGGTCAGGTGCTTTCATTCATTAAAGAAGAAACAGCCTGATATTGTAACACAACTATTCAATGAAACACTTCCCTCATTTCAGATGGAGGTGGGAGGGAAAAAAGTGCATGGAAGAGTTACTCTGAGCTCCTATTGAAACCTATTTTCAATTGTTTCCATCTTATGTTCCCTATCTGTGATGAGATTAGGGCATGTTGTAGATGCTCTGGAGCTAAGCACAGGCGAAACTGGCAGGTTGATTTCAATCATTCTTTAGGATACAGCTAGTTCTAATCAGTAACTGTAGCCTCACTGAGGAAGAGGTAAAGGGCCCAGAGAAAACAATTGCCTATCCCATTTTCCTCAGGTAACCAGACTTCGACTAAAAATATATGAAGACAGAACATTTTTTATTCAAAAGTTATTCAGAATCACACAACTGCAATGGTCATAAAACAATATGCTTTTATTCTTAAAAATTAATGTAATAGACTCTGACAATGACTTATTATGCAAATAAGTATCAATGTTAAAAGCAGAACTGACAATACAGAAATAATGTAATTTCAACCTCTGTAATATGTAGTGGTTTTACATCTTTTCACAAAAATCTCATTTCTTCAAAAGCCAGCAAGCTATGACCCACTCTGCAGCCTTGCAGCACCACGAACCCACAGTACTGGCTGTTAAATGCTCACATATGCCTGACTTCTGGATGCATCTATATAGCTAGTACAGATTTCTTCATATCCTTGGGTTGCTTTTGAAGAGTAATTCAGCTAGCTCTAGGTTGCAGAGTCTACTTCTGGTTGGGATTGACAGTATCAAGTGTCAATTTCCAGTCCTCACTAAGTAAACTTGACCAGCAATGTCTTATTTTCTATCTCTCAGCCCTTTTTTCTTGCTGAGGCAAGGAAGTGGTTTTGCTGCTTCCATCAGTGAACAGCTACAGTGCTTTGTTTTTCAATTAATTTTATTGGTGGCCACTCTTTCTGTCTGGCCAGGCAGTCTTAGCAAGCACATATAGCAGTAAGTAGCAGCATACTCCAATCATAAAATTAGGACAGCATGAGCAATCAACAGTGCTGTCCTCTCAAACTGAATTTCCCATTTGCTATATACATGCCAGCATCCTGTCCTCTGTATTGTATAATGCAGTGTTTGTTCTACTAGAATGAGTCAGCATAAAATGCCTTCACATGCTATGAAAAAAAATAAGTAAATAGCTTCTACAAATGCATTTGCAGAAGATGAAACTGGTTCCAATTACTTTTATGCAGCTGAACATTCATTTGAAGTGTGAACATTTCTCCAGCTCAACTCCATTGCTGCAGAAAGCAATATACTAAAGTTAATTGCATTAGTGTATGTAGTAAGAAGAAGGAAAAAAAGTAGAACACTTCAAGTTGTATTAAAGGGCTGAATAGGAAAATATTTATTACTCAGTCCAGTATTTTCATAAAAGTAGTTTATACACAAGACTTAAGCCATTGCATCCAGTTTCCCACAGTCACAAACATACAATGAACACTTAGTACAGGGCCTCAGGATTGTCAAAACATGTCAGCAAATACATGTAATGCTATTATTCTGCTCTTTTTCCTCTACATGATACCAAAGGAAGAAAGGAGAAGATTCTGAAAGTTTTACTGAGTCTCAAATGTTTTTGGAAAGGTCAGTGTTAGCTCTATCCTCCAGTCTCTCTTCTATCTCATCTTTGTACCAAGAATGTCATTTATCAGATCAGCACAATACTCAGTATATCTGTCTTTATCCACTAAGAGCTATGTTTTACCTTAAGAAACTTTGAACAAAAATAAATAAACAAATAAATTATAGAGCAACCTTATGTTAGGCTGATTAGAAAACTCTCTACTTCCTATATTCTCCCCACAGTGAAGTTGTTTGTAGGTATGCTAGGTACAGAAGAAACAAAAGACTGACTTTAAACAGACATAAACCTAGAACAGTTTTTAAGGGATATAAAAAGTAGCATTTTAGGTTAATTCTGTGTTCTTTAGATTATTGCTCATTGTTTTTGGAGCAAGTCTAACCTATTGTAATGCCTCAGAGGTTCAGTTTAGATTACACAGCACTCATGATTCTGCAAGAGTCCAAGTTAGAAAATGGCAGCGTTAAAAGTTTTTAAATGTAGGCTTGATGTAAATGATATTTCTGTATGGTGACTATAATGCTTTAAGCAGTGCCTAAATAATAGCTACATATGGTTGCAGAAGACTGCTAAGACTGTCTGAAGCAGTGAAGCTATAACAGAGTATTACATTACCTATTACGTATGACCATTACATGCTGTGAAGGTGTAACAGGGTATCCAGAAATAACAGAATATGTAGTTCAGTATTCACACACAATTCTACTGAAAAAGACTTGTCTAAAAACACTTCCAGTAATGAATTTCCCAATAATGCCATCCTTATGTAGTACCAGTTAATGTAAAATTTCTATGTAGAAATTTTCATACCTGGTCAGAAATCATTCACTCATTCCATCTACAGAAAGCCAGTTCATTGTGACACCTTAGAACTTGGGCCTCCGCAAGCATTGCCGGAAAGTTTTTCTAAACATTATGAATTTATAGGGATGATTTGAAATAATATAGATCTACCTTAAATACTAGAACAAAATAAGGTGCAAGATTGACAGCAACATTTCTTTCCCTCATACTAGCACATTATCAACATCATCACATCAAAAAGAAAAGCCCCTCTGAAAATATTAAGGCCAAGTTAAGTTGTAAACATATCAAAACGACTTCAGTGACTAAAAGATCTTTCGCATCTTTGGGGGAGTTATTAATCTGATAATTAGTGATCATCAAGATCAAAAGTTTTTAATTTTCCATTCGTATTTTTTAATTTTGACTACTATATAGCCTTCAGAAATGATTACAGAAACTTTATAATTGTCTCTCACTGCAGTACTAAGAACATTATGACGATTGTGAAAGCTTGTTTGTTTAGGAGATGGGCAAGCAGAATGTAAAAGCCCCTAGATACTGAGTGAAAGGTTCAGGCTGTTGGGCAGCTTGAATCATCACTGATCCCAACTCTCCAGAAATGCTCCAGCCAAGTAAATAAAGCTGAGTCACATACAAATTCAAACCTTTTTATTTTATACTCACTATACCAGCAGAGATCCTTCCAAGTCTTATGTCAGGAACTGCCAATACTTTATTTAAGATGAGCTTTAAATACTGCTGTGAAATGTATTTGCCTAGGAACACAGAATCCTTACCCTTCTCAGACTTTTTCATTTTACCCTCAGTAATTAAAACTGCTTTCACGGATATTTTTCAAATGCAAAGAGGAAACAAATAACAAGTAATAGTTATTCTAAGGCACAAATGGAGCTCAGCACCAGTCCTCACAGCACAGCATCTCGAAGAGAATTTTAATTACACAGCAGTGCTAAGTCACAGCTATCATGCGTAGGACATGTGCTAATGCTGGGCATGACAACATTATTTCATCCCTTCTGCAGTCAAACAAAAAAATCACTGTAGTTGTACAATCTTATGACAAGCATATGCCTAGAATAATAGCACTCACTCTGAAACTGCTACTCAATTCCTATTAGGCAACTGTAACTTGTTATTTCTGAGAATTGATGGAACCTAGACACAGTATTTAAATCTCTCAGGAAGCGTTAAAAATACTAAGAACATTGCTGTGGTAGCAGACACATTATATTTACTAAATGAATTCCGAAGTATTCTATTGCTTTAGTTAAGCATCCCCCTATATTTGTAATACCCAAAAAATGTTTTTGTAGAAAACCATCACCTTGCAGAGTATAGACAACAACAGAAGAACAAAAAGCTAGCAGTCTATTTGAGGTCCTTCAGGAAGTTTCAAAAGGAGTTTGAATTTTTTCAGTTAACGTGCTATGAACACATCTTTCAAATGTGGAAAAGCAGAACCTTAGTAACAATGTAACTTAACCTTGTCTTTCATTTGAGTTCAAGAAGTTATCTATGCCAAATATCTTGTAAACCGCAAAATAAATGTTATATACAGATGAAGAAAAAATCAGCCCTGATTCACATTTCCATAGTATCTGCCTTTAAAAATTTTTTTTCCTTCTTCTCTCTCCTTAAACAGTAGCAATACAACCCATTTCATTCAGAATTATTTTATTTGGATTATAGCAATTAGTATCACTGGTCAGTATTCCAAATCCAGGCAGAGAGCACAGAATCAATTTCACAAGGCAACAATATAGACTAGTATTTTAGCATACAAATCATTTCACTGCATTATCAAGTAGAAATGTCTTCCAAACATGCATAAAAATTCTATGCTTAATCTTTCAGAGCTCCAGGTAATACCAGATAGCTAAATATACAAAAAATACATTTAACTTATAATAATCTTAGTGAATCAGACTTATAAAATTACAATTGTATTCTTCACAACATAGAAAAAAATACAAAAATGACCATATATAGTTTTCACTCAAATTTCACAGACAAATATACATCAAAACATATGATTTGATGTATATTCATGAAAATTTGCATCTGAAAGATAGGTTTTAAAATGACACTGCAGATTGGTCCACACAAATGCCAACCTTTCTACTGATAAGTAAGAAAACTTTGATAGAAACACCACATTGTGAAAAATTACAATTTACCTGCACTGTAGTCTGCATCTTACTGTAATTTACAATATGAACATTTCTACAACTCCAGTTGTAAACTATGCACTGGGAAGGACCGTGGTCTTTTCAAGGGTAATGACCAACTCCGACAAAGCTGACATGGTAGAACATGGCAGTCTGGTCAACTGAACTAGAGCATAAAGATTACCAAAGGACACAGGATGTCTCTTGCAGCAGTTCAACAATACCAATAGAAAATATGTATGGCAAGTAAACTTGTGGTGAAAAACAAAAATAAAAACAAACACTCTTTAGAATTGTGAAAATGAGCATTGATCAAAACTTCCATTATAAAGTTCACCCATCCCCATTATACTTTCACTGATAGATGAGGAGACATTTATTATCATTTTTTGAAGGGAAAAAAAATACACGTTTTTAACTTTAAAAACCATTGCAATCATAAATACTAGAATCCTTCTATATTAACTGCATTCAGACTGTAGGGTTTTTTAATCAATTTTTTCTTAGTGATTTCTTATCTTTAAAACAACTTCTTTTCTTTTTAGAACGAAAATAAATGTCATATATCTTTAAAAATACTAAAGTTTATTTGCAGTAAATTAATATTTTCAACTGAAGTATTTAGTCCAAAATAAAGCTTACTCAGTAAAGAGGTTATCTGTTCAAGACTTCTCCCTATTGGCAATTCTCTGCTTCTTAGGCCCAATGCTAAAAATTTGTGCTACATCTTTCCTACAAATTTGTTTCATATAAGAACACTATATATGCATTTCGGTTCCCCCTCTAATCTGCAAGTACCAACTTGGATCCAAATCTTATATTCAGATATACAAATCAAGACAAAATTTGTGAGCAGAGTACCCATAACATCCAGTAACCTGAGCACATCAGAAAATCAGATTTTAAATGACATCCTTCAGAAGCAGTCACTAATAGCAGAGAACAAGCATAAGCAAAAGGAGCTGTGTTGTTCAAAGGTAACATATACATCTGGGAATGGTGAATACCATAAAACATTTCTCAGATTACTGGAACACAGTCTAATAGAGAAATGAATTGTGTTTCAATTCAAAGTCACTTTTAAGCTGCATGTCTCTATAGCATTTCTGATTGCATCCAACAACTGTCCATAGAAGGCTGCTTAAAATAGAAGCAAAGATCATTATTGCCTCTTATTCTCTCCTTACTTACAATAGTTCCATTTGCGTTGAACAGGAAAGGTATTCAGCACACTACTGAGTGCTAAGAAAATTCAAACTTTTTCATGGAGCTAAGAAAGTAAATTACAGAAAAGAAGAGAAAAGTTGTCTTTTTTGGATTTGTTAATAGAGCTCTGACAAATGTAAAACAAAAGTGATTGTAAATCCAGCTCCCTAACAGCTGGAGCAGAGAGGCCACGCATTTAGTACATACTGCACTACATGGGGAAAACTGCCATGTGTCAGCGTCCTGGGACACAGAAGTGGGCTGAGGCTGGGGAAGGTGCTGGAGAGCATGACACAAGGTCAATAATCTCTCACTTGTGCACTGAATCACGATGTTACAAGAGGGGAGACAGAGAAGCCCTGGTCTTGGTATCAAGTAGCTCTAAAGAGGCAAATACAAGGCCTGGACTACCAGTACATAACAGAGCGATGCCCTTGCTCTGCATTTCCTTGAATGTCTGCTTATTTCCCTGCTCCCCTCATTGCTCCCACTGTTCCTTGGCACACAGTTTGTTCATAACTCAGGCCACTGCTCCCACAGCACTAAGACATCCTGGCCTGCCACACTTCTCAACCTCTTCATCATCTGCTTTATCTTCTCTTGGAAAGCTTTGGCCCTAGACACCAGAGCAAGCACCTAGGTAAATTTGCTTTTCTGTGCTCTTCTGCTCCCTCAAGAGAATAAAAAGATGAGGGAAGGCTTATCCAACCTTCAAAAGCGGCATGTAACAGTAGAGATACTTGTTTTCAAAGAAGAAGCTTATGAGTTGATTTTGTGCAACATTTCAAAAGCAGAGTGTCTGGAACTGCCTGTTTGGATGTGCCAGAGTGATACGTATTAGTTACTTGAGAAAAGACGTAAAGCACAAGGCCCTCAAATGATTCTACAGTAGATAAATAGTCCTCAGCTTAGAAAGATGAGCACTACTGAGCTAGTTCATAGTTATTAGAGATGATAATATAAAGTCAAAAAGGAGAACTATATCTGTTTCTGGTTGACTTGCCTACTTATAATGTTCATCGTCAACAGTGAAGTCATGAGAAATACTATGATAAATATTAATTTATGTTCAAAAAATCAAAAAAATATCTAAGGCTGCAGTACTTAAGAGGAGATTTAGGGTTTCAGATCAGCATTATAGCCCCTGGATGAACATTAGCATTTGAGTTATCAGCTTAAACAAGTTCTTCAGAAAACACACTCTGGTCAGACACCCTAGTATTTAATTCCTGAAGAGCCCCTTAATTTTCATATTTGCCTTCTAGTTCCTTTTTCCATTGCCTTTTAAAATCCCAACCTCACCTTCTAAATTCTAACAGTCTGCCTTGGTTACATTCTCCATTGGAGTCTCTGACAAAAATCCTAAAGCATTCCAGAGCATATTGTTTGCTTTCACAGCAATACATACAATTTCTGGCATGCAGTCAAGCACTTAAATAATAAAGATACCAGTAATATAATCCTAATTCAAGCATTTAGTGGGTAAAACTTTATCACTCATACTGTAACCCTCAGGCATTTATTAATAACTGACAACCATTCAGCATATCATTTAAGGAAAAGTAATAGGCTAATTGCCAAAGCCATTTAAAGTTTAGAAGTTTTCTGAAGCATTGCAAGCTGAAAGTTATTTTACACTGTGGAATTTCAGTGAAATTAGGTTTACTGGTTATTCTTGCTAAATTATGGGTCTTTTACCTCTTAGTTTATCTTGGTATATTCTCTATAAACGTGCTGAGTATTGAAAAAATCTGCAGCATTTTGATGTTTGAAAAGTTCTGAAAAAGAGTTGGAATTACTCCGATTTCTTGTGTTCTTCAGTGTGGGAAAGTACCTTTCTCCTCTGGTGTAGCATGTGAAAATACAGCTGAGGAAAGACTGAAGAGAAAACAAACATAAGTAAATAACATATGCAGTCAGGTTTGTGTGTCAACGCAAGATGCACAGTCACATACTCAAGGTCACCAATTTTCTTTGAAAATAAAACATGCTTATCCACTTTCTACCAATATCATTTATTGTCTTTTAAGGAAATAGTATAGTCCTCAGACTTGTACTGTGTACTATTTACTTTTTGCCAGAGCAATTACTTTTGAATTAAATGCCAAATACCTTCTTTTCTAATTAACTCTGCATGTACAAGCAGGATGACAAAGTTTCCTGAGCTGCACACACACAATAGAAAGAAAATATTTTGCAAGGAACCAGAAAAGCAACATAAGGAATGCAACTCTTTCCAAAAGGACAGCATTTTCAGAATTGTTTCTTTCCTTACAGTTTTTGTGTCTGTTTTTCGATCTTTTCTAAGGCTGCATTATACAGCACATTTGAGAAGAACAAAATGGAAGATGGAAAGCAAACATACATGAACAGTAAAAGATAAAACTGCCATTAGATTCTAAACCTTCATCTTTGAACCATAGGAAAACTGAACAAGGTCAGCTACAGCCTAGATTACATTGGTTATATACACACCAAATATTTGTTATAAATGTAGACCAAAGACTGTTTAGTGTCATAAAATATTTACTGTTTGCTTTAAGTTGACATTTTTTCTGGCTTTCTTTACCCTGCATTTCATTTCCTAATAATTTTCCTGAATTTCAGTTGATTTCACTCAGCCAGTGTTAAGTGGTCAATTCAGTTGGTCAGAAACATAGCAATACACAGAGCCACGTGGTGTTTCCATTAGAAGTCTAGGTAAATTCAGGTACTCATTCTGGGGTTCTGGGGTTCTTAATGCACATAATTTAATGATCTCTTTTTTTTGGCCCAATACCAACTCTGACAGACAGGTGTTAGTTGCATTTCATCATTTATCTCCATCAGGAATGTTAATCTCAGTTTTCAACCATAGCTTTCAAAGCGTGCTGTCTTTGCAATATTGGCATTCTCCAAATTTTCAAGGGAGTTCAAAGACAAACTCCATACACAGAGAGCCTTTATCAAGGAACAACACACTTGTGGTGTAATTAGAACAAATGCAAGGAAAGTTCATCCTCCTGCATCTCCAGGATACCATAGGCTATTCTGTCACAAAAAAAAGCACCTAAGACGACTTAGGTCAAAGTAATATTATCATCCACATATTTCTACTTTTCAGAATAAACATATCAATTCACAATAATGACTAAAAATTTAAGAAGAGACTGCACTCAAGTTACACATATGATAAATGGATCACATAAAATATCTTAACTACAGATAAGTGGTCTGTCAGGTAAGATATTTTAGAGGAGAAAAATAAGGTTAAAATTGTTGCTAAGTGGGTTTCCTTCTCTCCCACATGGCCTGTCATCTGTGACTGAGCTACTCCAAAGGAAGTAAAATTCATATTTATTCTGAGTGAAACAAAAGGTACTATTCCTTGGAGTTAGTAATATTGACATTTCTGGAGGAGGGGGCAGGGAAACACAACTGAATTAAAAATATTTTTAAGAATAGATGAAGAAATTTGTAACTCTTGAGATCGGAATTACAAAAGAATTCACTAAGGAAGTGCTTATTATAAAAGACCACAGTGCTGAAATTTAAATCTTAGTATGTGACTCATCATTCTGTCCAAACAACAAGGTTCAGATAAAGACACCTACAGAGACAAAAAATAATGGCAACTTCATCCCTGCAATGCTCAGTTACACTTCTATTTGAGACTGTCTCAATCCAAGGTATTTAAACAGAGATGCTTCCTAGCAATCAGTGGAAAAGAAATGTTCCTACTACTGAAAATCGACCAAATTCTAATAGATTGTTTAACATTTGTTCTCCTAAAATTCTGTAGATTTAAAAATTAAGAAAAGAATTTAAGACAAAATTAAGACAAAAATTAAGAAGTCAGCATGTGCCAGACAGAAGCCAAGAGGTACTAGTACAACTAGTCAATTAATAAACGTGTTGGCAGAAATCAGTATTTGATGTTTTAACTCTAAGCTTTTTTCTTTAGGTAATGTTCATAATTATTTACAAAAAAATAGTACTTAGTTATTTACAAAAGCATTGTTTTGTTAAAATTATATATACTCTAATCCCACAGCTTTTCCTCAAACTGTTTTTAGCATTAAAAAAAAGCTAACAAATTCATACTTACTTGGAATGTAAGAGATCATAATCAGGATCAGGAATGTATAATAGTCAAAAGAAAAATTGTACTTGTTAGGTAAACTAATGGAATACAAGCCAGACTGTCTGACGAAGGGTAATGCAGCATATATTGTGAGCAATTCGCCTGAAACTCCCATTGGATACAATACTATAAACAGAGTGTACCTAGAACAAAATATTTAAGGAAAGGATTAAAACTCATGACAAACTCCTACAAAGTATTTGTTAAATGCCCTTACAGGTATTCAAATTTTTAAATTCTCGACTCAATATTTATTTCCCTTAATCTTTATTTTATTAGAGCATGGTAAAGTATGTAAATTACTGCAAGGTAAAATGCTCAGTTTGAATTATTTTAAGATTCCCTTTGCAAAGCTGAAAGTTCTCTTAAAATGACCCCCACTTAGTTACTTTGACTTCCAAACTCTGTTAGAAATTGTCATGTTACTTAAAAACAAGCACTGTCAATATAAATCAAGAAGTTTACGATTATTTTCAGTCATAATAGATGCAAATATGTTTAAAAAAAAAAACAGCACCAAGCTCTTTCTCTCCTTATTTTTAGACGTCAGTTTTCTGACAAACACAATCACTTTGTAAATGAGATTTAATTTGACCAACTAAGGTTTCAACTTTTCAACATTTGATAAATATTAATCAGAAAATTGCTGGCAAGAAGAATCACATTCACATATAAAGCAATTACTACCAGTAGCATCTGATTTATTTATTTATTTTTACTGCAGCTCTTTTAGAAAATAAATATTTCTGTCAAATCAATATTTTAAGGTGTATAGTTTTTATTATGCCTCATACCTGGCCCACTTGATGAGATAAGGGAGATGGTTTAATAAGCTAAATGTATAAAAAGAGTAACGGATGATCTCAGTGATTGTCCAGGCCACAACAAACAACAAGACGCTGTCTTCCGTTTGCACCTGTAGAAAAGAGAAGTTCATATCAGCTATTGCTAATTACTTTGCAGATCAAAACAAAAAACCAAAACATACACAAATCAATTCCTATGGATTATTTTATCGCATCATTTCAGAAAAGAGATTCCGAGAATGAGCTTAAAAGCAACATTAGTATCAACAGCAAAAACAAAAAGCAAAACAAAAAAAACCCACGCTCATATCATGCTCTGTATTTTTTCTGCTTGGCTTAAGAATAGCTCTAGCAATCAGGTAAGTTAAGATCCCTCGTTCTGTATAACACAATTATTGCAAGAAATTGAAATACTGAGAACAACTTATAACTCCTCCCATTCTTATACAGTAATTCTACTCCAATCCTGTGATTGCTTCCTAGTGTTGTAAGCAGAGAAGCTGAATCTAACATGAGATTTGTTTTAAACTCTATGCTCCAGTCCTAGCCAGTGCTATTTCTGACTACCAGGAACACTGTTTTCTTTCTCCACAGATGAGGACCTAGATCCTAATGTTGGACAGCAACAAGACAGCTAACACAAGGAAACAGGCTGCAAAGAGAGAGACACACTCAGATTTTCCCTGTCACAACTCAGGTAAGCTTGACAGCTACCTGCTTCACTGCTTTGTGCTCCTTTTTCTGCTTACTGCATTCAGCCTTGTTCCTCTAACATTACATTTAAAGCATCATTAAATTCCACCGCTCTGTACCTCTTTGAGCTAGTATTTTACCAGCACACTACTGAACCAGCTATAGTCCATTTACATTTGGAGAGTTAGTACTCACAAGCGTATGGTATTTTAAAATGAAATCTTAGATTTGGGAGCATGATTTTGACCTAAATTTGAAACAGAATGCCAGTTATGAAAGAGTATATGGGGCCGCATAACCACACTATAAATGCATGAGAACACACATATCACTTTTATGCAGCTCTCCACCGTGGAAGCAAAAAAAAAAAAAAAAAAAAAAGCTCAACCACAGGTGTGCCTGCATTTTTGTTTTTTTCTTTCACTCCTGAAAAGGGTGGAAAGCAAGTCAGTAGGTGTACTGCAGGTGGTAAGCCCTATTCATTCTCGGCAAAGCACATGCAAGAAAAGAAAAGGTTTTATATATGTGTGTGTGTACACATGTGTGTAAAATCTTTTCAAAGGGGCTGGTCACATATTTAATTGTAGAAAGAAAAAAGCTCATTAAGACTAACAATAAAAAAGCTCTCTATTACAGAAACTACAAAATACAGAAAGAATTATATAAAAATATATATGTAAACTGGTTTAATACCAGTTTATACCAATACACGAGATGTTGCCTGCGGGACTTCAAGTCACTTCCCATTTTGCAGCAAATGTATCTTGCTCTTTTCCAAAAAAAAACTGTGGCAATTTGTCTACATTTTAATCTGCCTTACAGCATCATAAAGGAATAAAGCCCCAGATTTCTCTTTAAAGAAGAGACCTAACTATGTATTTCTACAGGATCCTACTGCTGTTTTGGGTCTGCTTGATAAGCAAGGCTCAGTTCTCAGTCTGGAAGAGAGCTAGCAGCACTTCAGATGATGCTATTCCCTAGAAGCAACATGCTTCCCAAGCACTCAAGAGCTGCACCTTCTGGTCACATCACAACTAGCAGCTTAATGAGCTTATCTAAATGTCTGTGTCTTCTGGAAATAAAATGAAAGACCTCAGTCTACCCTTTGATGCTGCACTTCTTTCCCTACCTATAGAAGTAAGTAAAAACAATCAAAATTATTGTTTGAGGCACCACCTGAAGATACGACTGAGGACAACAGGATTCAAGAAACTATGATGCTGACAGCAAGTGATGAATTAAGAAAGAAACACAGCAATTACAATCTAATTCTATCACAGGACTTCAGAAAGTAGTGCTACAGAAGTCTTGTCATCCCAATCTAGTTTAATGGAATTATATTTGGAAATGTGACCTGTTAAGGTTACTTAACTAGAAGTACAGACCACACCTGTTAGTCCTTATGTAAGGAAGGAAGAATAGAGGAAACAGTGGTAGTTTTGGTACAAAAACAACCTAAGGAGTTGTCCCCTTCTGTATAACATAGACTTCTGTATAGTTTATCATCACATTTTAACTACCCTCCATAGTTTATCATTTAAAAAGATTAACTTCCTAAAACTAACAGATCTACCAGATGTCATTACAAGTTTTGTTGTTGTTGTTCTTTTAAGATTTCAAATAAAAGTGTCTGAGATGCACATTATTGATCCCAGGGAACTGATTTACAGAAGAGATGCTCAAGAGATTTATTCACTTAGAAACAACTACTGCTAGTACTGCACGTGTATCATTTCTCTTCCAAGCTGAAACAAGGGATAGTGATAGTGCAACCAGATCAACAGCAGGCTCTTCGTAACACCAAGTGTTGCCTTAAGAACTCAACTTTTCTTCCACCTTTTCATGATAGTCTTTGAAGGAGTGGTTCAAATCAGAGTACATTTTACAATTTATGACTTTTTTGTCCAGCTACCTTAATTAGCGTAAATCATATCATCAGCATAAACTTTGGCATATGCTTAAAAATTATTTTATCACTGAGCAGGGGCTTGAATATATTTTAGCTCTTCTTCATGATTATGAATAGCAAGCAAGCAATTTCAGAAAGAAATGAAAATCCACAGCCTTTTAATATACAAAGATGAGATTTAGAATTGGGAATTGGCTAAATGAAGCCTCTTTTACCACTCTCTTTATGCATTAAAATTTACCGAAGATATAAAGCAATGTTTGAAAGGCATGAAAGACAGAAATCTAGAAATTCTACAAATTTCATCAAACTGTGTAATATTTGACAAATTATTTGCCGAAAATATCAGCTAAATACATCACAAAGGAAACTAACACAGAAGAATAAGACAGTGGCATGATGCATCCCTAATGATGAAACAGAACATCTGTCTCTGTTTTACATTAATAAAAAAATAAAAAATGAAGGTTCAGAATAGGCATAAAGGGCCTGACAGACACTTGCACTGTACAGGATTACTCCATTTCACATAACTGTATAGCAGTAATGAAACAAGTTTGCCAACTGCAATTGCAACTCTCAACTTAGAGTTCTAAACTTTCAGTGTGGGCTTTTTACTTCAGCTCAACCTTAAAAAATATTTAAATTAAAATGCTCCTCTTTAAGTATGCTTTATTACCGATAGAAGATGTCAACTTCACAGCTGCAGATGTTGGAGTCTTAATTACCCACTCAATACGCTGTAACGTCTTTTCCACACCACTTCTTCATGTAATTTCACTGCGTTCTAGAAAAGTTCCTCTAAATATATATCCTACTTTGAGTTTTGTAACAAACAAATTTGATAACTCGAAAATGGTCAAACTGGGTCAAACACTAACCTCCATGAAGGGTCCCAAAATGGGATGGATGACCTTATTTTCACACAGATTCAAAAAAGGATTCCTATCACTTTTCTATGGTTATTTTCATCCAAGTCTTCACTTTATTCTCCTCAATCTCCTCCTTCCTTCATATGAACAACAGTAAAACAAAACAAAAAAAAAATCCTGGGCTACAAGTATTATATGACATGCCAGGCTCTCCTGCACAGAGCTAAAAGCTACTTGTGTGATGATAAATATCATGTGATGGAGGTAAGGGGAAACCTCTTGGCTACAACAAGTGCACAGTGCTTACAAGAAGTCTGCCATGCTTTAACATTTATTATAGATACTTTATTAAAAATGCTAAATTTGTGAAAAAGTCAACACTAAACTCAACAAAAAGTAAAACCATGTTAGTGGCAGGAAACATGCTTCAAATCACATCAAGTATCCAGAAATGTATTCTGACACAGAGGAGGGATGCAATACAAATGTTTCTTCTTTCAATTATATTACATATAAAAGCAGTCTGCAGAAGCAAGATATTAAATGATCCTCACTCAAAGAGTTAAAGAGGAAAACTGAATTTTACAAGAACCTCATCATGCAACTGCATAGCTTACAAGTTCCATAAAGCTGTGTGAGAATTTAATCCTGGACTTCACCATGGAGTTCACTTGTGCAGACAGTCCTTTAGAAAAAGTACAACACTAGTGACTAGTGACTTTAAATACATCCTTCTGAAATAAGACTACATTTTAGTTTGGTTAAGTTTTGTTTGGTGGTGAGGAAAAGTTCACCTTCCTATTTCTGTTCTTTTCTGGATTCTGTGAAATCCAACATTATACAACTACAAACAATAACAAGCAAAACTACAGGGTTATTTCTTTAAAATGTTTTATGTACGTACCTAAGATCTAATGTCTTAGGTTCGTATCTTCTTTTTGCAAACATAGCATTTATTTTGAGAGTCTGAATTAATAGCAGCTGGAGTATATTTGTTCTCATCAAAAGTGAAATAAATCAGAAGGAGAAACCTATGTACAGGATTGTGTTTTTAAGAAAAGTAACGATTTTCAATAGTAGGAAATGAAGGCTCCACAAGAACAAACATCATTAAATAAGAAAGGGCAGTTAATTATTAGAAACTAGTGACATATGTTACTTATCAGTATGGATGAAAGCTCTGATCAGCAGGTGCTGGGATAGCAGAAGAGATAAGAGCTTCCCCAAAGACTTCGGGGAAAGGGACAAGCTGCTTACAATATTTTCCATGTCAAGTCACAAAACATCTTCCATGTATCACACTAGGTATCTATCACTTCTTTCAGGCAGCCATGTTTTGTTCCAACATGCTACTGACAATAGCAACAAGGCTATTTTTATTTAACAAGGTAATAAGATCAGGTGGTTAAAGTAACAGCAGAACTGTACCATACCTGGCATGATCTGTATCATATATGTAAACAGATGACATATGTAAACAGATTGAGATTTAGAAGTACTTGCCAGTTGGGAACTGTTTTCAAGTTGGATTGATTCTAAAAGATTCTTCAGGAATTTGCATGAAATAACAGTTGCTGTGGTTAACGATGAGAAAGGACACCCAGACTCACAGCTACACTGGAAAGCATAAAAACTTAACGAAGGACAATAGAGGGGAACATCGTGACCAAGAGCATCTAGGCATTGCTGTGGACAAACAGTTCAGGGGGAGCTTAGCTTCCACACGCAATGGTATAAAAAGCAAGTTGAGTATGAAAGATGGCAGCAGTGAAGTGATTATGACAATACTAGAATGCTGGAGTCTGTATTACACACTGGAACCTCTTCAATTTTCAGTAATCCTGCAAAAGCTATTCAGGAATAGAAGTCTTGCAGCAAGAGATTCATATCTCTATTTACCTGATTGACAAAGAGTGATGAGATCAGATATATTTATTCCTATTCTCACTGACTCACATAAACAATTTCACATGTTGGGATAAAGCAAAAATTATTTTAAGGAAAACAAGGTAGCAATCGACACCTGCTTTTTAGCATGGGCCATTTATTTTTCAATCTAAGTAGTAGCTTAACTTACCTCTTTTACACTATGTGTTACTGCCCAGGTGAGGAAAACCCTTGACATCACTTGGAAAGCAGTCAAGACAACAGAAGATGGAACAATGCCTGGAAAATACTTTGCAATTAGTCAATATGTCCTAATATGTAAGGGAGTAAAATAAACTAAGCAAAACTCCAATTATTTGATATTTTAGAAATGAAGAAATTGATTTTTTTTTCAAATTAAGATCACAATGTCTGTTTCATGGTGCATTTATACAGCCTAGCACAACAGAATCTCCTGATGAAAACTTTGTACATAAAAATGAGAATAAAAGTAATTGCTCTTGTTCTAACACAGGATATTCCTCAATACATGAAACACCTGAACAATATGAAATAGTTTTAGTTAAACAGCTTTTGGGATACAGTGTTTGAATAAAGCCTGATTAAAATATCTTTAAGAATCTGCATTATCGTGACTTAAAAGCTTAAAAAAAAAGTCTTGAAGCATATTTTCCAAGAAACAGCAAATGAAATTGAATGGATTTGAGAACGACTGAGCTATCCCATACTCTGTTAAATATGACTTATAATTCCTCTAGTTTGTTTTTAAACAAGGAATAGTTCATGCATTGGTAGATACAGAAACAATCTTAAAAAAAATTTCTCAAGGTAGCTGATTTCTCTTATTTCTGAGCAAGTTCTAAGGTGCTGATCAAACCAATATAAAATGGGTCTACATACCCAGGTCTGATAAAGCAGGATAGTTTTAGACTGCAAGATTATACCCAATTTCTAAACTTCATGGCACATAGTTCTATCTTCTTCAAATATCATGATGAAGACAAGTGCAAGAGCAGTTACAGCTTCTAAAATACAGTCAACAGTGCTTCTAAAATTAATGCAAATCACAGCAAACAGCATAAATGCCTAAGAAACAAGTAAAGACCAAATTGGAAATGAGGAAGGAAAGGAAGAATAAGAAAAGCCAAAAACAAATTTCACTAGATTTATTTTCATTTTTATTATGTTCCCCCCACCTTTTTCTTTGGGAGGAGGAGAGGTGGAAGAGGGAGTAAGGGGGAGAAGGGGAGGAGCAGCAGAAAGGGAAAAGTCCTACAAACATCTCTCCAATTTGTCATGCGTTTTCTGATGCAAAAATCTCAGGAGCAGAATAAGTTTTTCAGACAACAAAAGAAGGGCTGCACTAAAACCTCACAATCTGTACTCACTAAGGGCACACACGTACAACATGATGGTCTTTTTAGATCTTGATGTTCGCAGGAAAACTCTGACTGGGAGGGAGGGAAGGGGGCATATTTTCTCCAAACAGATTTTCATATGCAAGGGTAAGAACTGCCAAATATCCTCAGCAGTCTCCAGACTTTTTCACAAAAGCTTAACACTAAAAAACACTAACTCAAAATAGCACTAACTCTAACCCAGAATGTAAGATATGATTCCATGCTTAGCAAAATAGCTTATTCAATGTTTACACAAATGACTATAAATATGCCAAAAAGACCATGTAGGAACCCGTTTTATCTCAGAAGTGAGATAAACATTTTTTTTCATTTTGGCCTAGATGATGCCAAACTATATCAAAAAACAGGAGATCCGACTGACTGACTTACTAGCTACAACTCTATAGAAACTCTTCTTGCCTCTGTTTATTTGCTAATTATACCGAAAAAGTACCTGACAGACAATCTTATGAACATCTGTCACGAGTTATTCAATACAGTACATGCTAGAGTGTGACTTGGCAAGCAGAATTTTTGCTCTGGTCCAGAAGCAAGCAGCAAGAAAGCCTTGCCTAGACCTCTGACCAAAAAAAAATAAATAAATAAAAAAACAAAAGTNTGGTCCAGAAGCAAGCAGCAAGAAAGCCTTGCCTAGACCTCTGACCAAAAAAAAATAAATAAATAAAAGACAAAAAGTTATGCTGGTAGACACTACCACCTTTCCTGGCAAAGCTCTTCTGTCTACAGAGAATTAAAGCTCTAGTTATAGCAAATAGCTTACCAGAGGCAAAAGGACCTGTAAGTTTCCCATTTCTCATTACAAAAAGTTTGTAAATCAGATTCAATAAGACTTTCTCCCTAATACCTAGAACATTCCTTGAAAGTCCTGAACTGATTAGCTATAATATTCAGAAAGTACACTACAGCACACAGCAGCAGTGTAACTAGCTCTGCACAGAACTTCATTTTAATTAGCCAAAAAAAACCTGCTTTATTAATAAAAAAAGGTCCATGGACGATTATCATCAAATTACTATTTTTGTAATAACTTTGCTAGCAAAAATGAAGAGCTACACCAGTGCAAAATATTGTAGCACTCCATTAATGGCTCTCTCCATTGACAGACTCTGGACAACACAGGCTAAATGGATCCACACCTCAAATCAACTCATCCAGGATCATTATTATGGCACAAAGACACAGGCATCTTGATCCTTGCTCTACAGCAGTATTGGAGTTGAAAACAGAGGACTAGCTGTGCTGCAATTCACTGCTTGGACAGCGCATATACTCTTAACAGGTAAGAAAGATAATCCAAGAAAATGCTTATATTCTTTCTTCAAACTGGTACTGATAAATGTAAACATCAGAGCTTAGTTCAAGAAACCAGAGTTCCATAGTGCTGATACCACTGTATTGCAGATCTAGGACGGTAAAAAAAAAAAATTTGCTTGCACGTTTCAGTCAACCACTGAGATAATTTAACTTGTCCTTTTCTCCACCTGGTGCATGGGATTTCAAAATTTTGTCAAAATTTAGACTGAAATATTTTTTCAAGTGAGAATGAATTATTTGGGGAAAATGGCATTTGAAATTTAATAAAGCAAAGCAGGACTAAAAAGATCTCTCTGGCAGCAGTGGCAAACTATATCATGCATTCCTATTCATTAACGTTATATTAGTTTTAATAGCTAATGCCTCTAATTTTCTGAAGATGCTGAATTGTAATACCTGTGTTAGAATATCCAAGATTAAGACAATCTGCATGAGCACAAATACATTCTACTTAAACTAAGAAGGAAGTGCATAAATAACCTAATCTTATACTAATTATAATGATGTGAAACAAACTGTCCAGAAGATATCATTTGGAAATAAGTAGAAAAGGCATTTTTCTCCTCAGGAGAGCATCAAACATCTATTTTGCAGATTTTTTTTTTTTAAGAATCTCAGGAAATTGAAGTTGCTTAAATTAAACTATGGAGAGATGCTCCAAGAACCATTTTCATCAATTTGAAGAACATCTAGTATTCTTTTCTTACGATGATCTCTGCACAGTTTATAAACTGTGCCTTATAAAATAACATTTTCAGAGTAACTAAAGTACTTGGGAAGGCAAGAACTCTAGTACGAAATACAGAATTAGACCGCCCTCTGCTGACAAGTTTATGAACATGAAGTTAAGTTTTCAATAACCATATTTGGTTATTCAGAAAAACCTTTTACACAGGAAATCAGTGTGGGCATAGTGATCCCAGAGTGATACAGCCTACAGTTTGTACAGGGTTTGTACAATATGCAAAAAAAATCAGCTTTGGTAGCTGAGGCTTTAGGAACCTTAATACAATCTTACCAACTCCTCAAACAGCAGCTAGTAAACATCCAGATACGAGATCGAACACAATATTTCAAATCACAGGACAAACTATCTGAACGTAAGACTATCCCTTTGCAAAGGCTGGATTGTTTAGAAAAATCAGAATTAAGCAAAGCAGTACAGATAGATCTCTGCAAGGTCACAGCTAAAGTGCTATAAAAGGCAGCAGCACCTATACCCACCACCTGTTCTACAAACCAAACATCCAAGCATTGAGGCCAAACCATCCACTGCTTATGAAGACTAACAAAACACACAGGACTGCAGCCCATCACCTGGACACGAGGTTTCTGAAACACAGCACTGCTACTGACCACAGGTCACTGATATCCAGTTAAGACTGTGCTGCTAGGCTAAGGAATCAGCCTCACAATACTAGACCAAAAAGAACTATAAACTCCAGTTTCAGATAATCCTTACTCTTAGCTTCATTTAAGCATATTTAATCCTAGCAAAATCTAGAATACTCAGTGGTTTCACCCTTCCTAATTTTGGAATACCTGCTTATACTCTGTGGATGTGGGAAAAGTCCAGTGCTTGGCATGTTACTTTTATTGGAATTTTAATCATTTCCAGATAGAAGTATTATTTGAGGAAAGAGCTTGGTATGGAAAATTAGAGAATAGATGATATAAGGAATCACAACCTACTGTAAAACATTTACAAATCACTCTAAGATTTGTAGCACTGGAAGGACTTAGATTAAAATAGTGTGTCAGGTAATTGACAACTATTTTCCTATTTGTGATTTAACTTGCCACAATATTTATTAAAAAAGAGAATATTTAAAGCAGAAAAGATGGAATTAAGCAAGAATTAAGATCAGCAATTTACAGACCATTACATTTGTTTCATGACAACACATTGCTAAAACAGCAGTTTTCTATAAAAATAATAAAATTGAAAATTTGAAAGCTTACCAAATGCACAGTGCAGAATCTAGAACAAAAAGAAAAATTCAAATCATTAACATATCCAATGCAGTAATTCAAAAGTATATTTAGCTCTATTACAAGTGCTTATGTTTCAATATTTTTATTTCAAAAACTGAGCTTAATATTTAGCTCCAATATTCCAGCTAAACAGGAGAACAGGAAAGGAAATAGCTCAAACAGATACTGAATTTACTTAAGTTTACCTTCAAACCACTCTATAATGCTAATGAGGGGGAAAAAAAAAGGCAGCTACCTAGAAAGTCCTGTTAAATAACAGCTACTTCATGTGTCTAAACAAAACACTCAGGCAAACATTAGTAACACTGTGGAGGAAGACTACACCTACCTCAAGTAAAGCTCCAGTTTGGAAGAATTTCAGAGGTTTTTCTATTGAATAGTAAAGGCTGTGGTAGCTACCTTTAGCCAGGTATGCTCGAACTAGACCAACTGCAATTACAAGCCATCTGAAACAAGACAGAAAAAAGTGTCTAAGATAAGGGAAATATTAAGGAAAGGAAATATTAAGTAGAACACACATGCAAATTATCTCTCACCTTTATTACCTACTTCATTATGCAATAAGGCAACAGGAATATAATGGCCCGAATATCAACTTCCTGTTTACCCTGCAACACTGAAAACATTAAATACATCTGGATTCCCTGCAAATGTATCAAAATTAAGTATTAAGTGTTTTTAAAAATACCTTAGAGCACCACTATAACATCAATATCTTTATATGTAAATTTATTTTTCTATTGAGCTGTGCTTAATTATGGAAGCCGTTAATGATATATGACTGACATCACATTTTGTTTAGTTTAAGCAGCAAACCATTTCCTGCCAATCACAGATTCTTGATAGAATACAGTAATCATAAGATTCAGACGGCATCCGTTTTCATGTTTCAGTTCAAAATCCACTCTTAGTCTGTGATACTCCATCTAGCTTCTTTTTATGATTAAAAAGTTATTAATAAATAACTACAATATAACTGAGCCTATTAACTAAAGCCTTGAGGGTAATGTTGGTCCTCAAGACCTATGTAACAAAAGCCTATATAACTATTTGTCATGGTTAATCTTTAAAAAAAATGCAGTTAGGAACTGATGCACATAAAAACACAGAAAGGTATTTTACAGCAAATGAAGTTAGGTCAGTCACAAGGAAAGCATTTATGGAGATCTATTGGGGGACAGTTTACAGATGAAGGAACCACAAATTCATGCCAAATAAGCTCAGCCTGCAAGCAGACACTCTCTTTTGACCTAGCTGTTCAGGTGGAAGAGCAAGATCATTATTCGTGTGGCTTCCCCTTCTCTAGTAAGGTCTGCTGCTCTCTTGACTCCTTCCACAAAGTTGTATTTCTGTTAAAGATGTCTTACAAAACCGAGACAGACAACATTTGCCAACGGCTGGTAAAAGGGAAGAATCAAATTAATTTGATATTCAGGCTTCGAAGTAGACTAAACCAGAAGGTATAATAGTCAACAACAGATACTCTTTGCAACACTAATCCTCCAGTAGCCAATACCAAGTCGATATTGTCCTGTTCATAGCTGTTAGTTTCTGTTTTTCCCTCATCTTCCATGTTTGCTGAAAAACTTAGATAAATTGAGCAACTTCTCAGGAGGCAGCAGATAAGAGTTCCTTGTTGCAGACTTGCAGCAGCCTTGTTTTCACCTTAACTGAAACTCAGCTGGTAAAGTAAATGGCTCTGAAAGCTGTTCAAGCTTCTTGCTTGCCTTCTTCCAGCCTCTCTGCTGGATAGTCAACTTCAGGAAGACTGTACTACTTGTTCCCAAAGACCACACCTTTTATTCAGTAATACAACTACTGTCCTTCAAAGGGCATTTAATACCAATTGAAGTATTAAACTGCATAAAATTAAAAGCTGTGGCTACTCAGTTTTGAAGTTTTTAGTACCGCTGTCCATCTTCTGTGATTCTTAAAGAGTGTAAAGGAAAAAAATCCAACTAGAGAAAAAGTACAGGAAGGTAAATGAAAGATCAACTAAAAACAACTGAGATCAACAACAGCAAAGATCAACAACAAACAAAAAAAAACCACCACACACTTGGTTAGAAGATTAAAAGGTTAGTAAGGGGCACCACTGTCACATGGAAGATGAGTTTGAAGTCAGCTTTTCCAGCTCTGCACTACACACTAAAAAGACCTACTTGATGTATGGAGTTTCATTATATGTGGAGCTTGTAATTCATTAAATAACTACTGTCATTCATATAAACTTTTAGCTAGAATGTTACATTTTCTGATTAATACAAACTATTGAAAATTGAATATTACATAAATGCAAGTTGGGGGGGGTGCTTGTTTTTTTGTAGTTACTCAGACGTGACAGTTCTTCATGCACTCTTGGCCTGCTTCCCTTTTTTAATTTTTAAGAGAAACCAATTTATTGAGATTTTAATTGTTTTACACACAGAATGAAAATAGCAAAGGTACAGCATGAATGAGGCTAAAGAGGAGTAAAGTGTACTTTGATTCTAAGAAGTTTGTTATTGAAGATACAGATCCTGAAGTTCATAATTTGAACACAATTTGCTCAGGACAAATTGTACAAATTGCTCTAAATCTCTGTAAGTCCACAAAGCTATTACATAGAAAAGATACTACTTGTTGAATGAAAGATTCTGAAATTCGTTATTTATACCACCATCAGCTACTGCTACCCCAATAGTAATTACGGCACTTGACTAAAAATAGGAAACATGATATTTTAAATCAGTTTTTCACATTCTCAAAAATTTGTACTCAGCTCCAACTAATAGTAAATGGGTCGGGTCTCATTTACCTTCACACCCATCATCAGTGATTTTAGTCAAATATATTTTTATTTCTATACTGCATAATGTTTCAGGAATGAGCTTCATATGCCAACACATTAAACTATTTGACATCATAACCAGAAAATATCAATTTGAACACAACAGAAGAAAGTTTTGCAAAGTGAAAAAGGTAATTAAAACGGATTTTCAACTGTCACTTGACCCAATTTAAATGCAGCTGTATCAACTAAATTTCAAAAAATACATTATTTCTTTAGTATTGAGTGATTACAGCTGTTGTGTGCTCAAACTAAAAAAAAAAAAAAAAAAAAAAAGTGTCATAAATTTCAGTAAACTCCCTCAAAAAACAGAGAAATTTTCTGTCTCCCCGCAAAGGCGTGTTTTTTTTTTTTTTTTTTTTTTTTTATGGCATCAGCACATTATCTGGGCACCTTGGGCTTTGGTGCTCTCATTTCACAGCTCTCTTTACAAGGCAGTACAACCAATTGCCTTTTTCAGGCACAAAACTAAGTTGAACACTGATTTATATGAGGACAATGAATAATTATTGTCATCAGCTCTGTATTGATACCACATGAACAACTGAGCTTCTCTCAACTACGACTGGAAAATTTATTTTCTTACAAGGTGTTTACAAACGTAAGCAATAAATATTCAACACTGCATAGTGCAGCACTTTAGCAGTGGCCAGGGGGATGCAGAATCCACATCCATTTGAAGCCCAGTCCTCAGTGAGAGCCCTTAGGAACCTACTCCAGAAGAGATGTGAAACCCTGATAACAGAACTCCCAGGCTTGCTCCCCAAATTGTAGAATTACAACTATGCCCAGAAAGGCAGCACACCCCACCAAAGGCTGGAATTTTCTGGAAAGCTTGGTATAAATTAGGAAAACAGGTAATACTTTGATCAAGACTTCTATGACAAAAAAAAGGATGTGTGGAGCTATTTGCGTCTCAGATTTCAGCACTTCAATGTTTTTAGATCTTTTGAAGAAATAGATACCTCAACATCAGAGGCTGGCCTAATTAAGAAAAAAGACATTTAGAAAAACTTTTCCACTCCTCCTGCAACCTCTGCCACTGTTTTTGAGATGTTTTATAAATAAACGTAAGTGAATTAAATATCAGCAGCTTAATAAGCAAGCAAGTGCTTTTTTACTTGGAAGAACAACTCAGGGAGGTTAACTTGGTAATATCATAATATCAGCTGAGACATCATAACAAACTGAAAAAAAAGCGCTCCTGACTGACAGTATTGTGTTGTATTGTTCACGTAATTATTTCTCAAACAAAAGATTAAACTATATTAAAATGATGGGTAATTGCCATCCCACTCTATAAGTAGAATACCCTTCAAATTAGAGCCATAAGTCCTCTTAACAGCTGCATTTCACAACAATACACTTATTGTGCAATAGGTGTAGCTAGCACCTCAGAAGAGCTAGGCTGTCCCCTGTAAATTACCTTTGTTCCACATAAGCGTAACCACATTATAAGCTGAAATAACACCAGCTCTGCAACTAGTGTAAATGAGAATCATCTTATCCAACTGCCTCACTAAGTGCTATCTATATCAATTCTGTATCAGTCTCCCCCGAGAGCAGCAGTCTGGTCTGTTTGTCTGACTCCCCACCTAACCAGATTTATCTAGAAGAAAATGGGCTTATTCAGGATCCATTTTAAGGCTCTCTTCTCCTTAGCTTTGCTTTTTAAAATTACTAGTATGGGTAAATTCAGTGTGTTTAGGTTCATTTCTCTACCAAAAACTGCTGGAACCCATAAAACAAAGTTGAGCACAATGATCTACACAGCTGTCTAGATGAGAAAATAACTACGGAGTAAGTTAAGGTGAGACATGCAAAATACATGACTCGGCGCTGGCTCTTCTAGGTGGATCTTGTCCAAAGCGAGAACAAGCATCTGTACTGCTCAGGCTGCCTCCTTTCGGGAGGAAGGATCTGGCGAGGACACGCAGCACCTCGGTGCAGCGCACAGGCAGGAGACCCCCAGAGCACCAATTTTCAGTGCTGGGTTTCTTACGATAACCTACATGGAGCATGGAACTGGAAAAGGGAAACAAGTTCACATGGCCAGGAGAGGCAGGAAGGGGAATTTGTATCTCGTCCTTCCACCTCACCGAAAGTTTGGGGCATGACCACTGACAGCAAGAGGTCGCGTAGGGAGGCGATGGCTCCGCCGCGGGCTGGGGCGAGCGCGGCTCCGCGCGCAGGAGCTCGCACGAGCGATGGGGGAGAGCAGGACGGGCGGGCACGACCCGCGCCCGGCCGGCACGTGTGCGCACGTTCACATGGTACACACACATGTGTGTGCATGTATACACACGTGTGCGCGCGTACACATGGTACACACACGTGTGTGTGCATATATACACAGCCACACATGCGCACACACGTGTGCCCGCGTGTACCGGCACGGCCACCGCGCTGCGGGCGCGCAGCCCGTCGTCGCTCGGGACCCTCCGGGCCGCAGGGGCAGCCCACACCCCCCGCCGGGCGCGGGGGAAGCCGGCCCGGTTCCGGTCCC
>VWPW01026669.1:316062-393203 GCA_013389825.1 Crypturellus undulatus | reverse complement strand
CCCGCGCCGCCGCCGCCGCCGCCATCTTGGAGCAGGGCAGAGCTGCCCCCGCGCTCGGCCGGGGCGAGGGGGGCAGCGGCGCGGGGGCTCCCTGGGGAAAGCAGCGCCCTCAGTGCGCGGGGCTGGGCCAACGCGTCGTCAGGTTTAGGCCTTGTGGGTGCTTTTCCTTCCTTCCCCCCCCCCCCACCTTTTAAAATTTTAATAGGCTGCTGAAGCAAGCACGATTTCTGCTGAAGTTTTGTACAGCTTGATAAAAGTGGACTGCATTATTTCTGCACGAGGCTGAGCATCACTTTTAGAGGAGATAGTGCTGCTTTCTCAGTTACATACAGTATCCTCACTTCTTCTAAGTGCAGCGATGAAAAAGATTTTAAAATAAAAGAAGTTACAGAAAGCAGAAATATTCTGTGGGGTTACTTCTCAGCTTTCAGGAAGAATTGTCAATGTATTTTTAATGCTGCTGGTGGTGCAGTTCCGCTATGAACAGCTCCCGTCCACTTCCCTTCCACCCTCGCCAGCCACTTCTGCTTTGGCTGCAGTGTCTGTGTCTCCTCATCGCTTTGACATTATGTGCTTCTCTCCTGCAGTCAGTAGAGCTTAAAATTCAAAAACAATGTGTGACAAAATCATTTTCAGACAGCAATCTTCCTAGTGAGTGTTCTGGACCTTTTCAATCAATATTCCATCATACAGGCCTTTATAAGTATTTAAAAATATACTTCTGTATTTTCAAAGCCTGAAACTCACCAAAGGGAAGAGAATTAGGAAGCCCTGTGCATTTGTCCCCGCGATCAAGGAGGTTTTGCGTGGCATGCGTGCATTTTGCAAAGTCTCTTCACCAGCCACAACTGCACACTGGGCACTTGGATATTGGACAGGTTGTAGTTAAGCAAATTAGGTTTCTGCAGACCCAGAAACCCAACTTACAAAGAGCAGTGGCTAGTCCCTGAATTTCCTTGTCTCTTAAGGAGACTGTTTTATATATATAAAAAAAAAAAAGGGTCCAACTTGAGTAGTAACAATATCTTGCATAACCTCTGCTACTGGGAGTTGTTCCCACCTTACCACACCCAAAATGTGGTTCCCTGCAAACATACAGGCAAGACAAGGTTTATAGGAAGAGATAATACCTTTTATTACACCATTTGGGATGGGTGGCAAAATTAGACAGGATTTCAAGCACATGGAAGATCATTCTTCAGTTAGAAGAGCCTTTGCTCTACTTGTCAAACAAAAAATGTCAAGGCTAAATACAAGTTGGAATCAATTGCTTAGAGTAGAATTAGATATGTATCCCATCGTTTTTGAAGTAAATATCCTTCTTTCTTAAAGACTGGCTGTGCCTAGGAATCAACATGACATTTTACTTCATCAATTAGATGATAAGCCATCCTAGGGAATGGAATTATCCCTAGATGATACATCCTAGGGAATAAAGCAAGAGAGGCTGTTTGAAGCCTGTTGAACACCAAGGGATTTGTAGAGGAGGAAAAGGAAGGGAAATTCTGTGCAGTAAAACCAATATTGAGTCTGTGGGGTTTGATAGCCAGTACACATACACATACCTGAAACCTTGCCATGTCTGTGTCCTAGGCCATCAACGCTGTAGTTTTATCAGTACAGAACAGCGTTATGCGTGTGCCTACCTGCATGGAAAAGAGCAGTCCCATGAATAAAGTTAAGTTCCTTGAGACTTCATCTTGCAAAGATGACTGTTTCAAGGGTTGAAAGTTTGCTCAAGAAACATGTTAATACAGACAGGAGGTTTCACAACCTTTGCCTTAGGGAGTCTCTGCGTGGTCAGAAGCGCAGAAGCACCGAACGCTACAATCAGTGTCTCCAGCTCACCCATTTTTGTGCCAACCAGGTCGCAGCAAGGGAGCGACCAGGAGAGGACGTTTATTCTTACTGCCTTAGCCAGTGGGAACACAGTGACGCCTGCAATAGAGTATACAAGTAGCATGCTTTGTGGTATTATTTATTTAGGAACTGTGAGTAACTACAGCTGTAGCGTTCTCATCTTTGCAATTCTGATGGTTTAACAAACTGGGAAAACATTAGCATATTTTTATTAAGGTACAAAATACACCTCATTGATGCCTAACATTTAAAAAACGTGAGAAAAGCTCAGTATGCTCTAAATCAGATTAAAAACCTTTCTGTATAAGGAATTGTGGCAATATTGTGTTTAGTATAACAAGAGTTCTTCATCCATTGAAAAAGAAAAGACATGCTGGCAATCTGAACCTAGCAATAAAGAGTAAAGCAGTTATAAAAACCATCGTGTGATCCACATTAATTGAGTTTTGAATGTAGAAGAGCGAATCATATAAAACACATACGCAACTAGGTAATATCAAACAACCTAAGGCTGATATTGTACACACCTGTATTAAAGTAGACTGACTACTTAATTGTGAAGATTTAAAATATTTTCTTTTTTTTTTTTTTTTTGCAGAGGTAACCTTTGGAATGCAAATGGTTGCACTTTACACATAGAAAAAAAGTGGAAAAGAAAAAGAATCACTTTTGGAATGATACATAGATACAGGACACATTGGTTTTGGATTATGCATATCACCTTACAGCCTCTGATATTACCTCTGAACAATAACAAAAAAATAAAAAGTGCCAACACTGTGAAAGGAAAGCAAAGTTACTAATCTGAGTGCATTAACCATTTCTGAGAAAAAAAAATGGGTTTTGGCTTTTTTTCTTTTTGTTCCTGCATTTTTTTAAAAGGCAACAGCCCTTATGATGCAGGTTTGAGACAGAAATAAGACAGTTAAGCTCATAAAGTACAAATAGGTCCAATATAGGTTAAGATTCTTTGGAAATGGCTTAGGATAAAGGAGTTTCTAATCCAGACTACTATCTTTTTTGGCTGTTCAAAAAGTCTGTGGGAGTTTCCAGCTTATTATCAGTTGAAATCTGCTTTGCAATGGCCAAATAAATGCAAGTAAAATTTTAACTAATTTAACTAACTGGGATTTTCTTCACACACATGCGTATGGAAGTCTCTGATTGTGCAATAGCGTATGTTTCACAGCAGCATAAAAATGATTCATAAATCATTACTAAACTGTCCAGAACAACAGAAATTTTTCTCAGTCTCTGTATTTTCAGTCTGTTTCTTAACTAGAAACAGACTGAATTAAAGTGACAGATTCTGCATTAAAGTGACAGATTCTATAAGGGAAAGTCGACATGATATGGTCAGCAATACCTCAGAAAAAACACATGGATGCCTAAGATTAGCAGTATTAGAACTAAACTAACAGCAGACTGAGAAAGGGGAATAAATGTGTTTAAAGTTAGGACAGTGAAATTCTGTTTAAAACAAATGAAAAACGAACAATATGAACATATAAAATGCAATGCTCGCTATATCAGACCTTCCCTTATAGAAGACACTGCTATGAGAGCAGCCTGTCCTAAGACTGGAGAGATTCACTGCATGTGTCTGACCAACGATTCCTTGTAAAGCAGATCTTGAGCCAACTTAGCTGTAGTGCTGGCTGATGACAATGATGGGATAGACCAATGACCTCAATAAACAGGCTCTTTTTCTTCAGTAAGTTGAGAGTATATAATTGTAGACTTACTTTGCATGTATTTTAACTTAAAAATCAGACTGGGCAACTTAATTGATGACCTGCTTAAATGAAATCCAATCATGCGAGCAACTTAAAGTGCCTGCTGATTTCAATTAATGCCCATACATAAACAAACAGGTCTCAACTGATCATGCTGAAAAAACACCCCCGCAAAGACCTACTTATCACACAAGGTGCTTTTGATAACTTGGTTTTCTGAGCCTTAGAAAGAGAGTCCTTAAATATTTCTTTTTCAAAAAAACATTTCTTTGAGCCTTGGTTCATTCTTCCTCCTCCTCTTCCTCCTCTTCTCCTTCTTTTCCCATTGTTTCCACCAGGAGTTCTGCGGTGCATGTTGCTTCCCCAAGGCTATTAACAGCTTTGCAGGTGTATTTGGCATCATCGTCCCCACAAACTTCAGAAATAGTCAAAGAACAGTTCCCATCTTCATCATAATCTATTTGGAAGTGGCGAGACTCCTTGACAGGCTGATCATCTTTGTACCAGATTACCTCAGGGTCAGGATAGCCTGCAACGGTGGAGAAAGATCAGCAATTGCAATAAATGAATAAATGAGCTGTTCCCTGTGCTTACCTTATGCTCCAATTCTACATCCAGCACATGTCAAAATATAAGTATTTAAATGAACTCTATTTAAAATAAAGGTAAGTATGTTGTAAGGCTTTTTCTCTTTAGAGTTGCCTGAAGTGATCTCATTATGAATAGCACAAATCAAAAGTTAACACTGCGGTACTCACTAGGTATCATGTTTCACCACTTTTTGCCTCATTGCAGACACAATCTCAGCCATCTCAGCCATCAGCCAGGAACTCTTAATAGTGTATAGAGGTTTACCTTAATATGCAGTTTTTCCGGAGCCTACAGATCCCAACAGGGAAATTAGAATTTCAGGATGCTTTATGCTACAGCTACAATTTACCGTCCTCCTTAGCCTGCTTTGTTGTGGATGTTCAGAGTCTTCCTCCACCTAATCTGCTCGCTTGTACCAGCCTGTCCTGTTCGGTGACTTTGGCACTCCCACTTTCTCTATGTCTTTACTAGGGTAAGTGAGGGGATCTAAGGAAAGCTTTGTGGTTGTGCTTCTCAATAGGAGTTTCTGAGCCTTGTGTGAGGCAGACGGTTGCTATTCTCGAGGTGTCCAGAGCAGGGCCGTACAACACATGCTGGAGCACACAGTGCTCTTGGCTGCGAGAGCAAACCGAACACAGCAAATTCTGGACTATGGCAGGAGGACGACTTCCCACTGAACAGCAATGAAATGCAGGAATTGCTAATACACCGCGAGCACTGCAGCAGTACAATTGGAAAGTCTGGAAAACTGGCCATGGTATATCTATTTTTTTCATTCCATGCAGGATTTATAAACATACCCCTCACACTGAGCATCCATCAGCAACACAATCATCCTCACATCTCCGCTGTGAGGTAGGAAACAGTCAGTGAAAGACATTAGGAGCACAGAGAGAAACAAGCAAAAATCTGTGGGGCTGTTTCTTAAAATTAGGCATCTTTCCTAAAATTAGAAATTACTTAATTTTTAATCCATACATTCCGGTACCAACTCTGTTTTGTTGTGACATCTCTTCCTGATTTTTAGTTTAATGAACAGCCGTGATAGACACCTCAATGTCACTATGGCAGAAGTGCCAGCAGTCTGGGCCTTCAGGTTATTAGGCTGACAAACCTACCCCCCTTTAGTGACGCCTCATAAAGTTATTCTATCTACATATTCCTGTCCGAGTTATCTATTTTTTTTTGATCTTGTAAGTTAATAAAAAACAAATGCCCACAGTATTTTCTAGACGGGAATTTTGTAACCAGCACCATGATTATTATCATTACTTCTGCAAATGCACTGCTAGGGGCATTGCCTTTAACACAGTGTATGTTTGGCTGGAGGTCACCTAAAGCCTGTCTGCCATTTCAAGACACGCAGCTCCCTGCTTATTCCCAGCTTCTGCTGAGCAGTCTCTAAGGGTATATTTCTGCCACTTACAGCATTATACTGCATCTTGCTTCTATTGTTTTCATCCTCAAAAATCATCTTACTGTTCCGTCTCAGTATTCTGAATTAGTGACTCACACATATTTACTTTTAGAGGTTTCTACTCTACGGCAAGCATAGAACAAGCCGATGCAGTTCCAAAGGGCTTATTTTATCGGAACACATTCATGCTGTGACATGCAGATATTGGTAAAGCACCTGCACAACAATAACAGAAAAACCTCAGCTAAGCAATAGCACAACACAGAGAGCTGGCACAGAGAGAAAGGAAGAGTGTGGAGAGATGCATGTTGAATATACCTTCAATTTTGCAGTCAAATCTAGCAGCACTTCCTTCCACAACCTCCATGTCAAGGATTGTTTTAGTAAAGTATGGCTTTACATGGGGCTTTTCCTCGGCCACCTCCTCAAGGAAAGCATCTGACAGACAGCAAAGAGGTGGTTAATCATTTTACAAAGGACATTCTCAAAACATGAGTTTCAGTTTTTAATAGCCAAAAAGGTAACAAAGGCATCTTTTTAATAGATCAGTGAGGATATCAGCTGCTAAGTTTTGTGCCAGTATTTCAGAGTTAGACAAAGATTCAGACAATAAATAGAATTAAATCCACATTCCGGTCACCATGCTACAAACAGTCTTTATTTTTTCCTTGAACTTGTTTATAATCAACTCTGGACTCTTCCTAATCAAAGGGGCAACCCAGTTGAACTTGGATTTGGCCCACAGTCTACGTGGCTGTTATACACTACAAATCACTACAAATACACGTTCCAAATCTGGGTTCAATGGAATAACCATTGATACCTGTTTTTTTCTTTTTGTTTTGTTTTTATTGTTTTTTTTAATGTCCCTCTCTGAGGAGCATGATGAGCATACGGCACATGTCTTGCAGATAGCAAGCATTATTACTTTATCGTTTGAGCATTTGCATGACCAGGCAATATGTTTCTGCAATCTCTGTATAAATACGCATTCCCAGATTGATATAAAATGCAGCTGACAAATCTGCCTTAATTCCTTGTATTGAAAGCAAGCAGTTTACAGCCTGTACAACGGGACATTTTAACTAGCTGAACAATACAAAAACAATGACTTTTTGATCTTTAAAAAAGGAAAAGATAACAGGAGCGAGCGAGCAGGAATAACAGAGTCGACTGGTTGTTAGCATTTTGCCAAAAGGTTTAGCAGGAATCAAAGGGCAGGTGCAGCAAAGTTCCTTACCTTCATTCTCTACTTTGTCTGTGTTTATAGGGCTTGTAGGCGAGCTCCCGGAGGCCTTCCTCCCACTCATACCGGAAATCATCGCCATGGACGACAATCTTCCTATTGCTCGAACGGCATGGCCTGTTTTCTAAGACGTAACACAAGGGCTTCTGGTCAGTCCAATCCAAAAGGCATGTGATTTTCCGTAACAATGGTACTACAATTACTTAGGATCTCAGCAAACCTCACTGAAATTCGCGGACAAACTACTTCATATATAGCTGTGTTGTTCTAGCAGAGACAGAGCGGACTGGTTTGAATTACCAAATTTAGTTGCAGATATGAGCTTCCCCTGATGAACTCATACCTAAATGAATGTCTCTGTTAGCTGAGGATAAAATGCGCTGCATGAGAAGAGCCAGCAAAAAAGCTATGTACCATTTAAGTGGAACTTAACTCTAGTGGTAAACGGATCTCTGAACAGCTTTATGGGCTGGACTGAGTTTCATCAAGAACGAATAAGCAGTTAATACGAAATGAATGAGAAAGCCCCGTCTGCATGATAAATGCAGCCCTGTGACAGCCCTGAGAATCGCCTGCCAGGACACTAAAACACGTTCAAACTGCTTCTGCTGTAGTATGGACGCTTGTATCTCTGTACAGCTTCCATGGGCACTAAAAAAGCATGTAAAATAGAACACAAGGCAAACTATAAGGTAAATTTACCTAAATCATTACTTTGTAAGCTCATGAAAAGGCTGGATCCAGGATATAATGCTTCTGCTAGGCTAGCTGTCAGAATAGCACAGATGGAGCTATTAAATCAATTCCAGCTTTAGGAAAAAGACGATACAGAGACTAAATATTTCCAAGAAAATTATTAAACTAGCCCAACCGAATCTGTGGGAAGCTCTAAAGCTCCAAGAAGATGGAACTAGCTTAGAAGGATGAACTACCATTTAATGAAGATATCTTCAGAGAGGCCACATTAATAGGCTCAGGTTTGATAAGGATTTCAGAATTCTCTGGCCTCAGCTGCATACAGAGGGCAGGGAGGAAAGAGTCATATGGGGAAAAGCCCCTAAAAGAACAGGAAAATCGGTACTTGAATGCACCATTTAGTAGCTTGAAATGGAATCGTGTTGCATTAATGCAGCCCTACACCCTCCTACTGCTTGCCCACACAAACCCAACCTGCTTTACTACATTCACGTAACAAAAGAGATGTATTAGCATAACTAGCCCAGTTCTATGTCCTCTTCATTACCTGCCATTTTCTTCTGGCCATGTATTTCTTCATCCTCTCTTTGGAAAGTTTTTTGGCTTCCATGTTTTTGGTGTCTTTTTGCAGCCAAGGGTGCTGAAGACATTGAGTACAATTTAAGCGACTCCTGTTTTTATATAAAAAGGCTAGTCAGTGTTGCCAATAATGATGATAGAACCTACCTGCTTTTACATTATTTCAATTTCTCCTTTTTTTTTTTTCTGAGAACCGATTTCTGTCTTTCAATATTTAGCACCATAGATCCCATGGCACTGCCATCTCAGCCATGCATACTGCACAAACTCATTTTCACAATTTTAAAAGTTTTTTGAGGGTAAGCTGTGCATTTTTAAGTGTTAATAAAACATTATAAAATAAAGCATGAAAAGCCATATGTTTTAGTCATGAAATATATACAACAGAGTCACAATGGCTGTGATTCAGCTTCCTCGTTATGACTAGAATCCTGTCTCAGATCTCCTTTCCTTTACTCATAGATATTTTCCCTTTTCTACTGGTGAATACCCCTTTTCACACAATGCTAAACAACATTTAACAAAACAATTATCCAAATACATCTCTAGTCAAATCACCCAATACTTCACTTTGTTCACAGTCTATGTATAAATAACTCTCTGTCCTTGGCTGATTGTAAACTCCCTGGAAAAAGAACATTTTCTTTCCTTGGCTTGCCCAGAGCCTGTTGTAAACAGAGCTCCCTGTTTTTTTTTTTTTTTTTTTTTCCTTCTTGCCAAGCCGCTAGATTTATAGGAAAGCCATCTACGCAGGGATACTGTATTTAAAAGCAACGCAGGGAAATAAATCTAGCCGAACTGCAATCCATTTGGATTAGCACAGCCCATATCATGCAGGAATCGGTAGTTCTTATGTGTGGTCACCCCACAGCAAGGGTAAGACCTGCCCCACAGGCCTCAGGGTGCATTTTGCCTGAGGAAAAGGAGAAGAAGAGTGAGCAGGCATCTAAATGAAAGTGCCCTGTTCACCCCCCGGCCTGCAACATAAATGCAAGCGGCGCACACAGGCACAGCTGGGCACATGGAGCTCCGCACACAGCGCTGCCAGGCACGCCTGCCCCGCTGCACTTGAGATTCATGCTGGGGAAACAAGAAGGGTGAGCTCAGATGCATGCAAACACAATTACTGTAGTAAGGCCAACTGCTTTACTTCATATCTTTCTTTAGCAGGTTGCTGATAAAGTCCTTGGCATCATCAGAGATTTCATCAAAAGCCTCATCATCAAAGTCCCACGTTGCTGAGGTAACATTGGCTAAGGTTTCGTTGTCGTTGTCTCCCATGAAAGGAGAAAGTCCACTGACCCTGGGGATAAAAGAGATGGACAGGCACAAAACAAACAGTGTCACAGTGCAAATGATTAGAGGAAGAAATTAAGATTGTGTGTGACATCTCCTCAACCTTGCAAAACTTTACATGTGGAAATTCCCTGATATTTCAAAAACCAAACAAAAAACCCTCAAAACATTTTACAGAAAGTCATATGGGAAGGAAACTAGAATTTTGACCGCAAAGATTAATGGAGAAGTTTTGTTCTTTCTTGTTCTTTTACTGAGATTTTTTAGGCTGAGAACTAAGAATTAGGTGACTATGGAGAATTGGCACTTGCTACTAGTTTGTTAAATGACTTATCTGGTTCTGCAGAAATAATAACAATTTTCATACCAAAATCATCAGAATAGCTTTTTGGTGCATTCAGAGTGACTATGCTACTCTTAGGGTCAGAAACAGGAGGGTTTGTACATTTTACTCCATTTACCTCTGCAGAGATAGCCTGGGAAGCAAGATGAAGCCTTGAAAGTGACAGACCTATTTTATAAACAAAAACAGCACAACCCCAATCATATTAACAGCTACTTCACTGCAGGCTGCAGAGTTATGCCGATGCATCCAAAAGCGAAATGCTCTTCATGTTCTCAGTAATGATGACGCATGAAATGCAAATAATAGTCTTCTAGAATGTAAGTTGAGCTTGCAAGGCTCTTTACGCAACACAACTGAAAAATTACAAGTGAATGGAAACCACATAACATCAAGCTGACATTCTGCAGAGTGTCTTTCTCAAGTTTAGCTTTATCCTTTATTGTATTTTACCTATGTGCACACAGACATTTTTGATATCTGTAGTTACCCTGTTAGTAAAAACATTCAGGCAAAGGGTGGCTTATATTTTGGAATTCCAAGTTACAGCTCTTCTTTCTGGCATTCAGTTTACTCTGTAAACTTTCCAGAATGAAATTTTACAGACTTGGTTTGCTTTCCCTGTACTCCAGTCATGTTAACCACTCTCTTAAACAGACAGCTATATTTAAATGGCAGTGCCTTTTTTTAAAATATGGAAAAATAAGTGTAACTTACTAAGGTTCAGAAAGTCTTATAGTGAAAAATACTGCAATGCTACTGAATAACATTTATTAGGATGGTAGAAAAAAATCCACCTGGACCAAATAAAGTGACATTCAAAATCTCATTCAAAATTTGTTCCAGAGGATTTTACTTCCATAAGTAAAGTAGAAATACACATTCTCTGATGTCTCATACAAAGCAGATAACAAATCTCTTACCATTTCTGGAACGTGCCTGTACAGTCTAGAACCTTGTAGGCATATTTCAGATAGACAAGAAAAAACAGAAATTTGCTAGTGATAAAAGGTTGATTTAGCCTCAGGGAGGAAGAAGGAAATAGAACGGGATGTGTTTGCTCCCTTACTTTAAACTATATGGGATACATTCAAACACAGCAGTCTATAATGCTCTTATAAATGTATAAAATCCATAAATCCAATTATGAACTTCTTATAGGCATGAAAGCAGAAAGGTCAAAGATTAGAGAAGAAGCTCAAAAATTACAGAAAACTCGAAGATGAGCATACAGAGCAATGCTCATATAAAACAGCACCTTACTTGACCATACTGTCTCTGTCTTTCACAGCTCTTGGAAGGGGCAAGTTTCCTGCCCAGCAGCACCGAGCAGCACCCACTGGGACAAGGACAGCACACGTGCTCCGCAGCGGCAGGCACGCAGCCTGCAGGCCGGGGAAGCTGCTGCTGCTGCTGCACACGCTGTCCTGGCGGCAGCACAGCACTCCTGCAGCACCTGGAATCTATCCCGGCTCCAATATTCATGCATAGGAACATCTGTAGCAACATCATCTTTCTCTGTAATATTTTACAAGGTGAAAAAATCTCATCTAGATTGCTATTCTAAGTTCTGGGTCCCACATATTCATTTTTAAGTTGCATCTTTTTTGTTTTTTTGATTATGTTGTAAGTAAAATAAGTAATCTCCCAACTAATTCAGCAGTTTAGAAGGGCTTGTATTTTATACAAACTATGAGTTTGCAAAATATTTCCTCAGTTTATTGCCATTGCTTAGTTCAATGTCTTCTCTCTCCTTCCAGTTAAGATTCTAGAAGAAATATTGAGAGCAAGAACCATCCCACTTCTCTTCAACACTTGATTGAAGTATGGCAAATGTGACCTCCGCATAGTATTACCACAAATAGTATTGTACAGCTCTTGTGGTTTGTAGTTTGGCCTGTTTCCAGAGATTAAGGCTCTTTGCTGCTAGGTTGACAGCTCACTTTCCATGAGGAAAGACTGCTACAGATACGGAGACATTGCTTCGTGTGGGAACACCACTGCCCACTGCTCTGCAGTGACAGTTCAGAGGCACTGCTGATAAAAAAAGACATCAAGCTTTCTGGGCAAAGGGATATTGCATGTCACACAGCTTATGAAGGATGAGGGTAAAGGGGAGGGAGATAAGGCAAGAAAGAAAAAAGCTCAGTTGTTTTGATTTGTATTTTTTTTCTGAAGAACTGGGTGACAGGATTGTCTGATAGCATCTTAAATGATGTCCTCAATGTCCTCTGTATTTGACTTATAATTAAATTAGGACCAGTTAAGCCTCCAGGCACTTTGTCATTTCCAAACACCAGTATAACAATACCCATTCAAAGGTTTCAACAAGCATATTTTTAGATATCTGAATGTGCTGTTGCAAATTTATAAAGCTAAAATAGTTGTCCCCTTCTCGCGCAGTTTTATACGGTGAACCCAGGCTTTGTTATGGAAATACTTTACTAGATCCTTGTCTATAGTCAGAAAACAAAACACCAACAACTCATGTAGGTTTTACTCCAAAGTTCTTATCGTATCACAGATCTCACTGGCTTAGGTCTTGCATGTTCTTTCCTTAATAGCCATTTAAAGTAATAATGCCCCAGCATCTCTTTTGACAGATTATGGAAACAATTTCATTTTGGAATGCTGAAGCTAAGTGATAAAGAGGAGCTACCTCTCCAGAAAATTAATACTGAGCTTATACTGTGAAGTTACCATTAGACAAGCAGAAAGTTGTTTACTGAAAACATTTTTCCAGCTACTTAACCAGGCATCTTCCTGGCATGTTAAGCACCATTTGTTTAGAAAGTCTTTCACAGTTTCCACTTCTACATAAAGAAGAAAGATATTTCATCCTCTAGACGATGGTCAACATTTATTGTATGTTCTAACAAAGCACCGAGTGCAGATTTAGAAATGTTAAGATCAGCAGAGTCCGTTGTGGTCATGAGGTCTGAGTGCCTACATTTCACTTGGCAATCTCTGCATTATGACCATCTGGGCTAGGTGAATGTGCTGCTTGACTGAGAAAGCCAAACTTCAGGCATTCCTTCTCAAGCAGTGTTTGCAGCAGCAATGGATCGGGCCTGGTGACACCGAGCTCCTCACAGTCTCTTGCTCTGTGTAAGTGGTAGGAGAAAAGTGGGACCTGTGCAAGTCATGTGAAACAAGCTCATTTAGGCAGAGGAGATAAGGTTTCTACCCCAGAGATCAGGTAGTAGTTTAATTCTTTCACAAGTGAAATGAAATCTACGGTCTCAGTATACTTTACAGGGGTTGTGTATCCTCGTGGCAGCACCACCTACCTCCTCCTGAGCTGAGCGCTCCCGTGCTGGGACTCCCTTACTGGCATTCTCAAGGAGAGCACTGGGATCCCCCAGACAGGGATTACAGCTCATCACTGGAGCTGGGGCTCGCCCTGCTCTTGCCCTTGTTTTACATGCCCAGTAGATTAATGAAGAATCACACCCCGCCAGTGCCTGGAACCACATAATTCATTTGCTTTGAGCAGGGCAATCACGACATTAAAGAGCTCTAAATTTCCTTACTGGAAGAGCAAAGAGCATTAGAAAGGCTCACAGTTTTATACCACGTGCAGCCAAGTTAAAACCTGCACCCGTGTGCCTTGCCTTACCAAGTCCTGAGCAGCATGCTCAAAACATGAAGCGGACTGTAAGATCTTACAACAAGCAAAACCTCCAGAGAGGAAGCTCCAGCAGCAGCGATAAACCACAGCAGACAAAAAGGAAGGCGGGGAATATTCAAAGAATCAGGTGAGTGGCTGTATCAGGAAGGCACTGGAGAGGCCACGGCAAGATGAAACATAATGCACCAGCCTAAGGTATAGCTTAGCAATAGTATTAACTGACAGACTCTAGAAAGCTACATCATACATGGAACTGAGGGCAAGAAGAACTCAAGAGTAAGTGAAGGTTAGAAGCAGCAATAGCAGGTTCCTCACTTACACTAGTCAGATGCAAGGGGCCAAGTACACACAAAGTACACACATAGCTGAAATCTTACACTGAAATTTGCTCTGAAATAATATAATTTAGAAAATGTTTCCGATCACCAAATATTAGAAACATAGGCTATCCGAAAGGATCATCAGAAGAGAACTAGAAATGGAAAAAAAAATAAAACAGAAATTCAGCAATGCTTACAAGAATAAACGGGACAGAAAGAGCTGGAAAGAATTCCGGAGGTTTAACCTTCATTAGATAAAGGTTATTGTAAACGCAAGAAAAGACACTGAAATAGACATAAATGGAGATGATACACACACACCATAATTTCTGTGGCCTGCTACTTCAAAGGAATAGATCAACTTAACTATGTGGGTCAATATTGTGATGCAGAACAGGACAGAGAGCAAGATAAAAGCAGAAGCATTGGAAACACTGAGGTGGAGGATACAAAGAGGGAAATTTAGAGAATGAAGACTGATAACAAGACAGGAATGGACGAGTTATCCAGAAAACTTAGAAGGATATAACATGGGAAGCTTAGAAATGCAGATAAGTTACCAGGAGCTGTAGGATGAAATTAAGTCCATCATGCTATAAAGAGGACAGAGGCTGCAATATCTGGACTGCCTACATGACAAAAGGCTGAGAGGGATTTTGCTGCAGGGCTTTGGATGAGTGAAGTCACCCTCTTTCTTACTCGAGAGGAAAGAATCCTCCTCACTCACGGAGATACTTCAGCAGCACGTTGCTGAACTTGGTTTGTATTTGGTGCTGCGCAGGGCACAGTGGAGACACAGTCTCTGTCTAGGCAGGTTACGAGTCTCCCAAACCCCCTTAAATCCCACCATGAAAAATGTGTTATGGGCAGAGCCGCTTTGGGCCCTGAGGTGCCTGTAGGAGGCCTGTCCCCAGCTCCGGCGTCATCGCAGGGCTCCCCTGCCCATCGCTGCCCTGCACTGAGCTGGGTGGAGGAGGCACAAGCGCTAAGACGCAAGCAGTGATGGGATGGGAGGCAGGTGCCACACGAGCGTCTTTCACTCAGTACATGAGATTTGAGCATTCTGAGTTTATAATCAAAGCAGAAAGAGGTCCTGCTTAGAGAGGCAAAGCTCAATTACTTTTACTTGCATTCTGCAGTCATGCTGTGATGGTCCACTTCAGGTTACGGCTCCGTGTGTATGCAAGACTGGAAAAATAGCTGACCTTTAAGGAAGTGAGCCAGACGGGGAATGTGATACTGGGGTGCAGAGGGGAAACTTGCAGGTCTCCCTTAACTTTTATTATGTTATATTTCTGGTAAGACAGAAAGATTTAGATTATTGCTATAAATGGTTGTTGTGTCAACCCTTACACATCAACAAGGCCAAGATTTTCACTGTGTTTGGGTAATACCTGTTTCCCTTCATGAGGTTTTAAATGAGCTTAAAGACACCTTTGCAAATGAGTAGTTTCATAATATATTTTGCAAGGTATATCGGATGATCTGAACCAAGTGTAACACCACTCCAAGCCCATCAGCTGAACATTGCAGCATCCAAATATTTCAAACTTTAAAATCTTGTTTCTAGTTGCACAGGGAAACCGCAAGGAAGCAGTTCTGTGCCCACAGTGCTGACTGATCTTTGGCAAATCTTTTTACCATTTCTCCATCTTTTTTTCCCGATCCTTTTGCCTTGCCTACTTAGAGGGGATGGTGTTATCCTGTAATGGAACAGCAGTCCTGGCTGCGCCCCTTAGGAACACATGCGAACTGCTGTCACTGCTTTCTGCCTTTTCGGTCTGACATTTCATATTAGAAATGGCCTGCTCATGCTGCAAACACCCAGAAGCTCATGGAATACTTTAATGTCAAATGACAGCAAAAGACGTTAAACCCCCTCTAAATGTGCCAATTACACCCTGTGGAGGTTAATGTTTTGTTCCTCACCGTGTAAAATGCCTCTAGGGGGCAATGCTGCATTGATTTAACTCGTGGTTTTGCCATTAGCAACGCGGCACTCTGGTTTGGGATCTCTGCACTAAGTGCTTTGTAGCTCAGGAGGCCTCAGAAGCTAAAAAAGTAAATGAATTTGTCTCCCGAGCACTGCTTGTGTGGTCTAAATTATCTGAACTACAGAACGGCCCAAACGAGCTTTCAAGAGCTAGAAAAAAAGTTTGGAAGTGAATGGAAAAATAGGTCCTGTAAATAAACTGGCAGAACAAAGTGACCTTGAAGAGTGTAGCACACTTCACATATGAAAAGAGAGTGAAACAGAAGATAACAGAAATATTCACTTTTTCATACTCTTTGTTGGAACTAACAGAGTTGATGTGGTAGCTCTTGCACAGAACAGGAAAGAAAATGAGGTGGTTTAGTTTGGAAATACAAGAGTAAGAGAACAACAATAAACTGACACGGTAAGGAGCATCACAGAAAGATGGAGTAAAAGCTGGGCAAAAAAATGTGTTAGGTGTGGAGGAAGAGAGTTCCATGGAGGAGGGCGTTCTTTGAAAAAACAAAGCAGTGGCAAAAGTCTTTTAGAAGAATGCATGAAAAGGAGATCTGCCATTTGCTTATGATTTTCTCTCTTGAGAATAAAAAGGGGGAAGATTTAGTGCACACCCAAATACTTCTCTTAAACAGTTGAGCAAGAGAAATATTTTAAAGTTAATAACAAAATACTGTCACATTGTCTTTTAAAATGAGTTGAAGTTTTGCTGGTCTATGATGTAAGATGTACAATACCAAATGATTGAATCTCCAAAGCTGCTAATTCTGCGTTTTATCAATTAGATCCTTCAGAGAACAGCTTTCCTGAGCTGCAGCCAAACAGATTAGTTTTTATTAATCATCCTGGAGTTTCTAATTGCAAAAGAAAAGAAAGCTGTAGAATACCCAGAAGTTAATGCAAATTTCTTATGTTTGGGAAATGTCAGGATTAAAATCAAGACTACCAAAGGTACTCACAAAATGTAGCAGATAACTCCTATACTCCACATATCTGTTTCATATCCAATAGGTTCATAGTTTATAACTTCTGGAGCCACAAATTCAGGTGTCCCAAAGAGAACTTTCAGAGAACCTGCATTTTCTGTGAAGAACGAAAGAAAAAAACATTATCTTCTGCATGCAGATATTTAAAAGCAATATTCTGCAGTAAGAGCAAAATCAATTTTGCACCTATATTTGTAGTTAAAGAACCTTATCAGAAAGATATGCAACATCTGAACTGCTAATCTCTCAGTTCATACACGAATAGCATTAAAGAATTATTTATTAAGCATTCTCAAGAACATAGCACTTGTATGTAGAAAGAGGGCTCCTATTCCAAGGAGCTGCATCAAGACTAGGTCTTTTTTTGCAAGGAGGAGGATAGCTTTAATTTGAATGTCCTAAAGTGCAGGAGTGTTTGAACCTTCATCACTTTAGCAGATGTGCAAGAAGATTTCAGGGTTCCAGGGCTAGGAATTTTTAATCAAAAAAATATTTTCTATCTAAGCCCAGAAATCTGAACTTAATAGTAAAGTGGTATCACTGTGTATCGCTCTGCCTTGTCAGTAAGCCTGGTTTTGAGCCTGCCCTCAAAACCAGGTTTGCTAAGACTATATGATAGTTGCCCTACAGCTCTGCAGTGGTGAAGAAAGGGAGACCCTGAATCATCAGCTGCCTCTTACACTGTTGGTTGGTGACAGGGGCATCCTACATGTGGCTCTTCGTAAGCACAGTGTGGATGCTTTTAAATTGAACTACAGCTAAGCTACTACCAGCAATATCAACTGAAGGACTGCCCCATATGAACAGTCTCCTCATCCTTCTGGTGCTGATCCAGCAGCAGTGCTCTGCTGGAAAACCCTACAGTACAGCAGCGAGGAAGGTAGATTAATACAACTATATATAACCTAGTATTGCTACTTATTGCTACGAGTGTGCGGCTATCAGTGATACATCCAACTTTTGGCAATAGCGTGACACAGTGCAAGTCATTTAGATAGAAGTTATTAGGCAAATCTCATTTCACTGATGGGTGCGTTTCACTGATGCTCATTCTAAATAGGGTGGAAGTAAAGAATATAAAAGGTCAAGAAGGGAGTAAATCACAAGTAGTAAGAAACAAGAAGAGATTACAGATTGGAAAAAAGATAATAAAATTTTGTATTATATAAAATATAAATGTAAAATAAATGTAGAAATGCCAGGAGATAAGTCATTTCTGACTTGAAACAGGTGTGAATTTAGATTGGGAAACTCTCACTCAGTCTGTGTCCCTGCCTGAACAATCAGCATTTCCATTCAGCAAGATCCACTGCATTACGTTTACTCTTGTGCAACAGCAGCATCCAGACTTAGCGGAGAAGGACACAGTGGGACACCGTGCCTGCCCCAAGGGACACTATCATCTAAACATGATAGACATGAAGGGGAAGAAAAAAACATAAAAATTGCTCCAAACAGTGACTATGCATCTATAGTTATAGCCATTGAAATCTGTTATTTCATAAAATCTAATCATACACCTAAGTCAATACTCTTTTGAGAAATTCATGAAATTTCATCAAATGAAAATTGAAAGATACATAGGATTAAAAAACGTACTCAGGAACTGAGAGCATGTTTGAGGCAATTTCTAGGTCCTACCACAAAAAATTCCCTCACAGTTGTGCCAGTTTCTCATCTTTAGTGCAGTGAAGCCCTTTGTGCTCTGCTTGGATGTGGTGATAGTCTATTGATTAAAGAAATTCTATCTTCTCACGTTCACCCCTCTTTCAGAGACCCTGCTGTGCAGAGCCCCCTTTTCAAGGCACCGAAACAGAGAAGAGCCCCTGAGAATTGCCTGCGTCCCAGGCAAATTCACCAACATCAAGATCCCTCCTGTCAAATGTCTGAAGAGACTTTGAGAAATCTTATTCAAAAGACATTCCCTAACATCCCCACATTCATGTAATAAGAGTATGCTTACCCCACAAGTTAGGAAGCTTTTCTTGATATCCAGTCTAACCTGTCCTAGCTAGAAACAAGACAAATGTTTTTGCCACAGTGGCAGTGAGGAGTGAACCCTCACTTTTCTAGCCACCCTCCCTTTCTTAAGCACAAGCGGGAAGTCTTGAGATCCCATCTTCTCAGTTGTCTTCTTTCTACATGCAGCATTTTACAAACTGTCCTTATGAAAAATTACTTAAATTTGTCACAAAAGACCTGTTTTCTAAGAGCTTTATCATTATCTTTGGAATCTGAGGCTCAGACGTTCACATCCAATTTTGGAGGCTTTTCCATGCACTGTATAAACTACCATGAACCACTCTGTATGCCAAAGCCTGGGATTTAAAATGTGCTGCCCACAGGTCACAGAAATGTTTTTTTGAAAACACAGCATTTGAGTGCAAGCATAGAGTGTCAAAGAACTGACACAGCGTTTTCTGTGTATTAAGAAAAAAAAAAAAGAAAGAAAGAAATAGGCCTTTTCTACTGAATAGCATGTCAAATCTTTGCCCAGATGTTTACAAGATTGGTACACAAATAGGATCTATGTTTGGATATCGCTTAGTTCAGATAGAAGGCTGACAAGCTAGCTGGAAACTGTTGCTGTCACTGTGTATAATCAACTGATTAAAAAAAATCTTTACAGTACTCAAAAACCGTTCCCTTTTCTTCTCAAGAAGTTTATCTTAAACAATTTTCTACATGTGTTCCTCAGCACACCAAAAAAGGTCAGGAAAATATCCCACTGCAGCTTTGGTATTTCCTGACAAAATAACGGAACTAATTAACTGCAGACAATGACTGCACAAGGAGCTGATCTTAATTTCTTTAAAACTGAGTGAGGTATTTAATATCTAGATGCATGTAGCTTGCAGGTGTTACAAAATAACTACTAAAAATCTGAGCAGCTGAAGGGCAGCCACTGTTCCCTTTAGCAGCCCTTGCTCGAGCAGGGCCAAGACCATAGTATGGGCTCCTAATCCTGCCTCTGTCCAAGCCCAAGGGAATCCAATGGTCAATTAGAAAGTAACAAGGCACCGGTGCAGAGGAACATGCCCTCCGTGTATCCCCTGTGGCAACTGGCACCATGACAGCACTTAGTAAGGATTGTTTTTGACAATTTAATGACCTTTTGTAAGGAAATGAGACAGTAAAAAATTGTTTTCTAATTTTGGAACACATCTCAGCCAACCCTTAGGAACACTTTGGTGATTAACAGTCGCTTTTTTGTGCATGGGGCAGGAGGGCACTTTCTCTTCCTGGGCATGTGCTACACTAAATTGTGCAAGGTGCCAGGCTCTCGTTATAGACCAGCTTCCTCTCAGAAATAAAAAGACAACAACAACCACCATGGCAAATACTTAAAGAGTGCAGCTTTGCAAGAATTAGCATTGTATTAGGCCAAATAAGTGTGTAGCACTGTAAAACCAACATCAGCTTCGGTGCCCGTAACTCTCCTCCTTCCACAAAAGAGAAGTTGTTTTAAGGAGAGATTCCCTAGATACAACCTTCCTGTAGCAGCTCACAGGCTACTGTGAACAATACAGAATACACGGTGACACCACTGCTTTAACAGAAAAATTGAAAACTTGATACAAACAGGCTGTTGAAAATAGGATCTTGCTTTTGTTAAATGCCTTTTAATTGCAACTTGAAGGTAGGAAGGTAGCTGAAGAAATTTCTGCAAAAAGGCCATTCTGTGGTTCCTTGTGTATTATTATATCTTTTTGATAAAATCTGCTCACTTCAGCAGTAAATGCAGGGGGTTCCAACCTGACAGCCTAGAGTACGGATTCTTTCACGTACCTCTGACAACAAAAACTTCACAGTTGTAACTTAGTTAACAGTTATTTCCTCAAAAAGAACAAAATTCTGTTTATGCTTCCCTAAAGTATTGGCTCCATTCTGGTGAACAAACATAACAGCATCAAAATCTTTTTTAACTAATGAAATAGCAGATATTTTACTGAATTCATAGTGTTCATGCAATCAAGATTCATATAATGCCCTTCTGGAGTTGAAATTCCCCTAAGAAATCTGTTTTTTTCTCCTATTCATTCAACATAGAATTTTTGGTTTATTTAGTAAAATGATGTTCTTGGGTATGCAGTGGTCTGTTACTCACGTGTCAAAAGAACAAGGAGCAGCAGCAGATAGGCAAAGAGCAAACTAGGAGGTTCTAATTCTAGGCTTTACTCTTACAGCAATTTTCATTTGATTAAATATTGAATACAATTTTGTTTAAAGAAGGAAGGGAAAAGATCACAAATAGGAATCTAGTCATAAGCCACTGTAATAGAGAGTAGCAATTCTTCTAAGTTGTCAAGGTAATGGGAAGAAAGCCACAAATAACAGCTCTCGCAGTAAAACAGCTTCCTAAACTATTTGAGCTACTTTTAATTCTTGGAATCATTTTTCTTCCCTGTGTAAATACAAGATAAAAAGGATCAGTATATGATGTTGGTACAGTTATTTATTGTTACATGTTAATACTAAAATACAACAGGAAGGCTGCTTTTAGAGCAGAGTTCATACTGCAGGCTGGGAAGAAAAGGGGCCCTGCTATGGTTTCCAAAAGGCCCTACAGGTTGGAAACAACTCTAAAATGAACTACAGGAAGCAACAGAGAATAGTTTAAAAAGAGGAGATTGTCAAATTGAAGTGGTTTTTTTTTTCAGTCCTCTTTTATTACTTGCAAGGAGTGCTAATTTATCAATCACCCTGAGCATGATGAAAACACTATAAAGTATATCCTGTGTTTAACATATACAGCAAATGCTGCTGTTTATGATGGGAAGTGATGAAACCAAAGGGGAAGTGTAAATTGAGCGTATCCATCTATCTTTTAATATCACCTTACCTCCTGTCCTCACAAAAGTTTTAAGGATTTTTAATAACTCCGAAGACTAAAGACCAATGTTCGGTTTCTTAAAGAGAAAAGATTTTTAGATTACCTGCAATAAATGTAAATATTTATTAACATGACTACTGTGTATTTTACCTTGTAATCCACAAGGATATCTTACCTGTAGGAAACAGTAACTATTTTGTACAGATTTACTTGCAAACTTCTCATAGACCTGAGGTACTGCACTCTCTTTGGAAGGTCTCATTTTTCCCTTTTCTGTTTCTTTTAATTTAACCCAGAACAATATATATATACAAAACCTGTCTCTTCACTCTCTATATAGGAGAGAATATAACACTGTAATTTACAGCTTCTCTTGCCCTTTCCCTGTGACACACTGAAGTAGGCAGAAAAGTCATTACCTAATCTTCTTGCAAGTCCGAAGTCAATGAGTTTGATACTTGTACCAGTCTTGTTGACGCACATAATATTTTCTGGCTTCAAATCCAAATGGACAATACCCTGCTTATGGATATATTGAACTCCTTCTGAAATCTGCCTCATGTATTTAATGCATTCTCTCTCTGTGAGTTCAAAGTCTTCGTCAATGATTCGTTCAAAGAGTTCTCCTCCAGAAACACTAGGACAGATGGGAAAGAAAAAAAGAGGACTTTTGTAGCATTTTTGTTTTGGAGTATTCAAACTATTTCTTTTATACAAATACAGTTAGTTCAAACTTGCAGTAGCACTTCAGGACACAATCTATGTGCTATAATGTTATTTTTCATAGACATCAGGATCCCTCTGTTAAAAAACCCTTCTTGTGTGTAGTATGAATCAATAGCTCTTTTCCCTACTGAAATATTTCCCCAGCTTAAGACTGTGAGATGTTGAAACTAGCATCCCAGGCAGTGGGCAGTCAGCTGGATTTACATCCTGCCTTTAGCATTTAGCCACCTGCTAAAGCTGAGAGGCTCAGAACGGTAAAGACTGGCTGCAGAAGGAGGAATTCAAATGATAGAATTAATGGAAGGCTCAAAGGGTAAATCAGTGACCCACGTGAGCTTGATGGGAATTGCCTCCTTAAGAACAAGGATTTAACCCACAATTCTTTCGTGCTGGTATTTTTAACTGAACTCTCATCACACTGCTTGTAGGTCAACTCCAATTTTATGCTTACTTATATATTTATATGCTGTGAAATAATTGTTCTTTCCAGGGTAGAATCTCCTGGATCAAGCTCCTTTCAAAACCAAAGTGGGACATTTCTAATCTAGATATAATAAAACAAAATGTAAATTGTGCTTGGTCTTTTGGGGAATTCTGAGTAATCACTTAACTGGTTCATCTGTTCATATCCAAAGATGGCAAATACTTTCCTGTATGGAGAGGGGGAATGACCCCATACATAAGGAGCAAATGGTGGAAAGCAACTTTGCTTTTAGAAATCTGTTCTTAAACGAGACGCTACATGCACTTCATGTAGCTGAACACTTGGCAGCGTTCCTGCCAATTGCCAAATGTAATTGCACACTCCACTTAAAGAAAGCTCGCAACTGAAAAATGGCTTTGCAATATTTGCAAGTTGTCAGATATATGGTAATATGCCTCATGTATTAAACTCAAATTGAAACACATGGAGTTCTGAATGCATTTGTAGCCTTGACGCTAAGGTTTCAGAAAATAAGCAATTACAAATGCTACTGCCGTTTTCTATTAACAAGAAATCTGTAAGTACAGCAGAGGCTTGGCAAACTCAGAGGTTACACTGGATTAAAGCATATACATAACATAAAGCTAGTATTATGGCTGCAGCTGTTGGATAAACAGCTCTGAAAATTCTAATATCAAGTATTTTATTGCTTCAGTAAGAAGCAAGTATGCAGGTGCTTATGAAATCATCTGTATGCAGACTGCTTGCAGCTGGAGCATGCTGCAATTCTGAAATACTCGGTTCTAATACTGAAGAGTATAAGTTACTTTTTGCCTGTTTAAGCCAGATAATGATGACTCATTTTTAATCCTAAAATGTTGGATTTTTTTTTCTAGATCCCTCGATTTTCAGAAACGATACCACTGTCTGCAGCACAGCTTTTTGGTGTATATTTGGATAATATATCTGCAAGTAAAAATATATATATATATATTTAACCTAAGACTGGTAGACATTCTTGTAACACAATCAAATTAAATTATAAATGCATTATTTGAGTGCATGTTTTTGAATTTACATCCTGAGCCTCAGATATCTTGAGCTTCATTTTTCCCAAGTCAGAATGCTGAAGGGAACCACTGCTGCTCAGGGACTGCACACACAGGTGAGGAGGAGGGCAATTCTTTCCCACGTTCACAACTGCATCCAAATCTAAATGCCTCATCAGGCCAATGGGATTTCTTTCTGGATTCTTGTCTTTTCAGCCTCCTCCAGAAGAGGAGACTTTAAGACACCTAACTCCAAATGCTGAATGCCATACACAACATGTTTTAAATGTTCATTTTCCACTGAGATATCTATTGTGGAGCTGGTGTATTGCTGCAATTGAACAGGAAACTACTGAGATTTGTTATTGATTTCTAGTAAATGAGAGGGTTTTCTTGTAAGAATATGTCAAATTATTTGAATTCCTAGAATGTCTGATTTAAAATGAATGATCAGAAACTCTAATAAATACCACTTTTCTTAAAAGAAAAATCTACTGTAAGTATGAAATCAAACCACATAAAATAGTGTCATGGCATAAACTGCGGAATGGAAGAGCAGTTACTGGGCAAAGTTCAAAAGGATCTAGGAATAAAATTACAATGACAAATTCAGGGTAAGTATTAGGAGGGAAAATGCTCAGCACAGCTCCAAGCTGGGTGCATAGGGAGCTGCTAAACTCCAGTCAATGCTAAAATCTGGTGAAAAAGGAGAGTGACATCAGATGAGCTTGATTTATTTGAAGCCCTCATATTTACCGTGATGGGAATAAGGAAGAACAGCTTGGACACTAATAATTTTGGAAAATATGTCTCAAAACTTCTTGATACACAAGAAAATACTAGTTTAATACCTAAAACAGAAGTGCTTGTTAATGGAAATTTCTGTATGGAGGTCCCAGAGCCAGAAAGTGTGGCCACATCCTAATTAGACTGGGTAACAGAATTATTTTACATTTGATAGCATTTTTATATATATTTTTAAAGTAAAAAGCCTTTGCTGGCAGTGGGAAATTAATGGAGTGTAAAGCCATATGCTATTCAAAGCTCTTTATACATTTCCTTGTTTTCCATTAGGGCTGCCAGCTCCCAATTCCAAGCTAAGTAGGGTTCCCTTCCTTTACCGTCATCCACTTGCTCAACTTTGAAATCTAAATATAAAAGCACCGTCTTGCACATAAGGCCACGATTGCATAACCAGGACTCTGGGAGGGCCCCGTGCAGCTTCCCGCAGCCTGGACAGGCCGACAGTGAGCGGAGCCCGGCTCGAGCCCCTTCCTAGCAGCAAAAAAGCTGCTTCTCCTCCTCGCAGCAGACAGTACATGAAGCAGATGTGGCCGGAGCACAATGGCTGCTGTACCTTTGGGGGAAAGACATTGTACAGACCAGGATTTAATTTTCTTTTCAGCTGCTCCAGCCACAAGTCTGGGATTTACACTAAGCCAGGTGCATGATGGATGATGCAAATGGCACTTTTTCATTGCCTTTGAAGTCTGACCATTGCTATCCAACTCACACTGTGCAGATTCTTGCCTTAAAATGAATAGTGGTGCATGGATATGTTCCGAATCTCCTCCTTTCCGAATGTTACAAATATTTGCTATCTACAGATACAAACATACCTCAGCCACAACCCTGTGAGATGTTTTTCAGTACTGCTCTTGTGGTTATTCCCTGCTGTTTCTCACAGTGATATGGAGCAAATACCACAAAGAAAACAGTTTCAGGGAGGGTGAAGATATTTTTGCCATGGAAGTCAGCAACACCTAAGACAGCAATATAGGCTGTCCTCAGATTCAGCTTTAACTGTTCTTAGCCTGAAGAGTGCAATGACTTTCAGAAAAAGGAGGAAATATCCCCTTGTACAACTGCTACACCTGGAGGCTCATAGAAAATGGTGGGCTAATTAATGTTAAAGGCAGAACGAGTCATGTTTAATGAGTTTTTTTTCTACATCTACTGATCTTGATTTAGAACATTAGATGAACAGTTTAGATGAACATGTTTATCTATGGAGATTTTTAGGCAGCGCTCTAAATGTTCTCCAATCACAGTATTTATGTTATCTCATAAGAAAAATACATCACACTAATCCTTTAAGGTCTCTAAAAGTGTAAAAACTGGATATTGCACTTGATGTAAACTAAACTGTACCCAATACCTCTTGGGTACTCTACATTTGCCTGGATGAGTTTTTCATAGAAATTTCACTATTTTGTCAGACTGTAGTTTGAGATTTGCATTACTAAGCTTATCTTTCTCTCCTATAATCAGTTCTACATCAACACTCAATTCTCTATGAAAGACAACTGACCAGTGTTTAAATAAATCACTAAACAAGCATCTTCTACACATTCTTCGAAACGTTTACAGAAAAAATAAATGATCCCCTCCTCAAACAAGTTTCTGGTTCTGAGACCAAGTCCAAATTGCACCTTTTTAAATTGCCCCTTCCCAATTCAGCATTAGCAGTGAGCTGCAGAAAAGCACCACATATACTCATTTGGAAAGGAAACAAGCTGGACAATAATGAACATAACGCTTCTCCCCTGATTTGAGAGAGATGCACCACAGATTTACTTACGCCGTTTGAAGAATTTGTTTAAACACCTGGGAAAACCTTTAAGGAGTGAAACACCATTCAGGCCCTTCAAACCCTGAAGCTCTTGACGCTCACCTATGTCTAGATAAGTTACTATTTTTGAACACACAATTATTTTCAACATTATTAGTTTTGCTAGTATGATTTCCTTTATACTTACATTTCCAAGACCATAACAATGTTGGCTTTTTCTTCAAAGGCATCCACGCATTGGACAAGTTTTGGATGATGGAGACAATTCATAATGCTGATTTCTTCCCTTATGTTTTCTTTTTCCTTAGCAGAATATGCTTTGAAAAATTTTCCGGCCCAAACTTTTCCATTCTTCTTTTCAACAAGCCTAAAGACTTGTCCAAATTTCCCCCTGAAAATATATAACTATTTCCATAAACGCTTTTGCAATGTATGGTTCACTATGAATAGCAACAGCATTTTACTAAATATTCCAGTGCAACCACCATAGTCTGAAACAAAAATGTCATCAAAACAAGTTTTGATTTTGCGCAGAGTAATCTGCAAGAACTTTTTAATGAATAACATATCTAGAGAGAGACCCAAAAAGCAAATGTTGCTCCAAATATATCAAAAGGAACAGAACTGTGCTGAGCTGCACCAGCACAAGAACTGCCCCAGAACACTCCAGATTTGATTAGGCTGGTAGGTAGCAAAGATACAGTAGAAATACAGCACTGTATTTGCACACTGATATTACCAGCTGAAAAATTCATGCACATTAAGTACAGACATCCATCCATACCTACATACTATTAATATCACACTGCAGCCTGAAGACTCCCAGATCATCCCCTTACTTTCTAACAAACAATATCCCAAATAGCACCTTCTGTACAAGAGGGCTCAAAAGAGCAGACTCCTGCAGGCCCTCAATACACACAACTCATTTTTTTTACTGCATCCTGAAAGCTCTTCTGTTGGCCATACACCTCTGAAGGGAACTGGACAGGCAATATCTGTGTTTCAGATGTAGGTGAAATGAGAATCCCAACACTAGAGGCTTCTAGGCTGTCAGTTTGCTGAATACCCAGTTACACCTCTGCAACACACTCATCAGGCAGAAGGATGGAGAGGGGCAGATTCATTATGAGAAGCACACGGGGTCCCCCTGGCCTTCAGCATCACTAGGAGCACAAACTGCTCAAATATTATTCTGGCATAGAGTTCCCATAACCACGAGCTCGAGTACTGACAAACACAGCTAGGTTAATCACCGACCTTCACTGAGCAACACTACTAATGCTCTTGGGATTATAACCACTGTCAACACAGATTCTAGCCTGTGGGCAGGATAATCTTGTTATCTCTAATGGATTTGATGGAAATGCAAGCGCATGGCATGTTCCTTTTCTTTCAGCTAACTTTCAGAGCACAGAACAATGAACAAATCTTCTAGCTTTATTCATTTGTGGGCTCCGCCTTCCTTGCCAAAAATACACACAATGCCTTTTTAAAAAGATCATTTAATATGAAAAAAAGATCTTCATGCAGTAGGGGCCAACATGCATTAGAACCCACCTGAAATGCTAAGTGCAAGACACCATCAAGGAATGAATACACCTGACCTTTTAATTGACTTTTAGCCTTAAAAATGCTGTGTCTGCAAAAGCACAGTGCTGTACTTACGATCCCAGTCTTTCTTCAATGTTGTAGACATCTGAAACTTTTTGTTCAGTGTTGATGGTAACTGTCCGATATTCAACCTCTGTTTCTTTCCCTTCTATAAATGAGGATTAAGAACTGTGATTAACATCTCCGTGCAGCACAAATTAAGCATGCAGCTTTGCATTTATCCTGATTAAAATATGAGCTTCTTACCATCATCAGATAGCTCCACTTCATCTTTAAGTTCTATGAAGAAAAGAGAAAGTCATGATTAATTCAATAGATAGGAAACAGTATTTATAGAGAAGCATCAGATTATTCACAGTAGTAGGGGCCTACCAGTTAGCAGATCCTAATGGCTAAGCATAAAAAAGCAATCAGGGAGTTTGTGCATTAACTTCATAATCAAAATCTATCAATTAACTACTTCTAAATAAATCAAGTTCAAGTGTTTTACAGTGCTCAGCTATTTTACCTGTCTATTGGAAACACAGGTACAGTAATGAGTTCAAAATCATCTAATAAATTGTTTTCAGAATACCTTAATGAAACGGAAAATAAATTAAAATATTACAATCGGTAACTATACTACCAGTACAATGACAAATATTTTTCTGGATTTATACATTTTGGTCTATACATTTTGAGGGCTCAATAAAACAAATCTAAAACAAACTCTCACAAGAAAAGATGCCTTGCAGAGCATCTAGACTAATTTTTGAAACTCAGGAGCATTGGGAAACCTGGAAACCATGCACCTTCCTGAGCTCTGGAACACCGAGGTCCAAACGGAGCCTCAGTCCTGCAGTGTATGCACAGGCAGGCAGAGAGGTGAGCTAGCCCAGGACTGCCAGGCAGAGTGAAGGTGCCCAAGGGTCGTGCTCAAAACTGTGAATTGCAAGAGTTGTCAGTGACACAGGTTTGTGTGTTGTTCCCTGTGTTGCCTGCAGGTATCGGGGAAAGGGGCTGTAGCTGGAGTGTTGTTTATATTACTTGTACTACTTGGACTTCTTCCTAAGACCTGCGGGTGCGACCAGTAATTTGAGAAACTGCGAGGGAGGATTCAGTGATCTGAACAACTCTCCTGGTAACCGCTGAAGAGCACTTGGCCACATCTCAATGCAATCCCAGCCAAGGGATTTATCCCCGCTGTGCTGACAGATTTATGCTAGGATATATCAACGTGACATTCCGGACACTGTTGGGTGCTTTACATGCGGCCACTCTACTTTGAGCTACATGCAGCAGATGACAAATAAAAAGAGAAAAAAAGGGTGAAAGGGAGCAGATAACTAGTCTGACACGTGGGCATTTTGATATAGCTGGCCAGCTTCCTCCCTATCTTCTCCCAGCCCCACACATGTTGTTCCACCTGGATTCTGGTAGCCAACCCAGTGAAACGGTCATACTGTGGTGCTGAAGCCTCTCTGTTTCTGCAGGGTTTGCGACACCCGCGCGTCCCCGCACAGACCAGCAGGGCTGCTGGGAGCTGAGGCACTGGCAGAGCAGGGAGGGAAGGAGCCCTCCCTGCTCGCTGGGAGCTGTCCTCACATCTGCCTCCTCTACAAACCCCACTCGCACAGAGCACATCACATTTTCCTCCCCTTTTAAGGGCTGCACGAGGGAGCTGATCCCAGCCACACTGCCAAGTAGCTATGCCTGCCAAAAGGCTATTAGACAGACAAAGAAGTCAGTTCCCTGTCCTGCAGCAGCACCACATTCAAGACACGAGTTAGAAACCTTTAGGTCTACCAGGGGCAGCCCAAATTAGATAAATAAAACATCTGAGCTTGGTAAGCTCTGAATAGCTGTGTTAAAAACTTTCTCAGAAGTGAGTCAACAGTAAGTGAGTAACAGATTTTCCTCAAACGTGGCAATGTCTGCTTTAATGCTTTGTGACATACAGCCTTATTTTAGTAGCTCTTTTCTCTGAATCGACAGTGAAAAGTTTCCCATCCCTTTCTTCACTGGCATTTGACTGAGATGGCTGATGTGCACTGGCCACCTCAGTATAAAAATCAGTAATCACTCTTTCTGGCGTTAATGAAAAGCCTTACTTACTCAGCTAAGTGTTTATATGGATGACAGTTTGAAGCCTTGACTTTCAGAGGTGCTGAACACATGAATTTTCCAACGGCTTTAATTAGAACACTAACTGTGCTCTGCGCAGTTGAAAAATCAGACTTTAAATGACTTGCCCTTTCTCCCCACTAGCTTCAGGATCAAGAAGAGACCTCAAGAAGTTCTGGCGGTCAGAGAACTGCTAAGACAAGGCACTCTCCTCACAAGGCAGCGATTTTTCACCCAAAGCAACTATATTGATGTTTCCTATATGTGTCACTGATTCATACCCTCTCTAGTCTTTCTGCATTAAAACCTGTGAAAGAAAAATCTTAAGTCTTATAAAGGAAAGGAATGCAAACAAGTTAGCATTGGCTCAGTGCAATTAACGTCAGCTCTGGGAAAAGCAAAAGTAGGGAAAAGCCCAGGCCCCAACTCCTGAAGGTGTTCCTTGGGAAAGTAAAGAAAGGGGGCATTCAAACACAGAGATTTTTATTCTGAAGAGCCAGCACCACCTAGCTTTCTGCCAATTTTACTGCTACTCCTAATGCTTCCTCCCATCACTTTGAAGTGAAGCTGCATCTTGATTTTTGCACTAATTTTTAAACCTGTGAAATAGAGGAACGCATTATCTCACAATGCATCTAATTTAGCACTTGAAGATGAAGATTATGTCCTTCTGTTGGAATATCTGTTGAGAGATTTTACGCAGTTGTGTGCTGCAGCACAACCTTGTTGTCACTTTGTCTTGCTGTGACACTAAACGAGGGGTGATGTGAGACACTTAAAACCTCAAAGTCACGCATACATAAATAGGGATGGAGAGATGCAACATTAACACAAGACCCCAAAGAAGAGAAATAGGGCAAAATACATCATTCCCGTTCTCCCTATCATGGGTTTTTTTAGTGTGGCATGAGTATTGAAAAGATCCTTGTACTGTGGATACATTCAATATCTACTTTTAAAATATAACATTGATATTCTTGTGTCAAAAACTTTTGTACCACTTTTGGAATAACTTCTGAAATGCTCTTATTCTGCTTACTTAGATTAAAAATCCCCAAGAAGTATTTTAACAGTCATACAATGCTGCAAAGTCTAAGTGTATCCTAAGTGATACCCCTCTGAAATCCATCGGATCAGACATACTGGGTCAACAGGACTGAGGATTTTCTTTTGATGTTCTCCCATGCTGGGATTTGATGCCCCACAAGAGGTGCATGCAAAACTCAAATCCATATGGACAGGCAGGTGAAGCTTGCAACAGGACATGAGCACCCAGCCAGCCAGGACAAGCCCTCACTGCACACAGGCTCATGCAAAGAGTGTGTTCCACTGCCTGACCTCGCCGGAGACGCGTTAGGACATGGTGTAATGTATCCTTTTATTTTCAAAACTAACCTTCCTGCTTCTCTCCAACTTTTACCAGTTCAGATTCCTGGCTGGGCTCGCTGATGCCATACACGTTAGCAGCTCGCACGCGGAATTTGTACTCCCTGTCAGCTTGCAGGTCCTGCACACTGAAAGATGTGCTGCGGCAGGTAGTGAGGTCTGTCCATTTGCTATCCACGGAGTTCCAGATCTCCACGGTGTAGGACTGCACAGCACTTCCACCATCGTAAGAGGAGCCGTACCAGGAGAGAGTGAGGGACGAACTCCGTATGTCTGACGCGCACGGTGTCCCGGCAGGTGGGTCCGGTTTATCTGCAGGGACACAACAGAACCCGTTAGATGAAACAGCCAGAGTATGAGGTGGGCCTGTCCCTGGGGTGTGGGCGGCCCTGGCTAACAGCTTGGCTTCCTCCGTGTCATCGCCCTGCCTTGAGGGTTGTCCTGAGGCAAAAAAGAACAGCACAGACAGATGTATGTGAATTGGCTACCACAGGTACCAATTCCGTGTGGAACTCAGCTTGGCTGCTCAGTACCTGAGCACCTTGCCCTGCCACACTGCAGGCTCTGCCCCTCACAGCCACCACCATCACAGGGACTACAGAGACTCAAATATCCCACAGGAGTGACACCTCTCCTGTTTAACTTCCCTAGAGGGTCACCCTGGCACAGCCACCTTGCCTGTGACTCTCTCACTTCACCCCTCCTTTGCTGCCCCTATGCCCCAAGGCCACAGCTAAGAATTTCACAATAAAATGTTGTGAAGACAAAAGCAACCACTATCACAAATGTTTTATTATCTATTTTCCTGAAAATCACTGATCTTCAATGTACCCTCCGTCAAAGACATCACTTTGCATCATGTGTCCATGAGCAATAGACAAAATTTAATTAATTTGATAACTATAAATAATCTGGCAAGTAACTTTTCATCAGCCATTACTGTCCTTTGCTTGAAGCGGCAACCATCCAGATGGGTATTTCCAACAACCTCATGCTCAAAATAACAAAGATGAACAGACAGGACAGAAACAAGAATATGTTTTCTTTATGCAGGCATTCAACTCTATTCTGAGAGAGGAGTTTAACATATAAGGCAAGGTAAAATGCATTCAACTTCTCTATTCTAAGAGAAAGGAGTTTAACGTATAAGGCAAGGTAAAATAAAACCTTGCCTACATTTGCGTTTTCTCGTGCTCCCTTGCTATTTGGCACAAAGTGTCCTTGGAAGCTCTGTGAAGCTTAAGTGTGATGAAGCATTTCCAGGTAAATGAGCAGAACTGCAAAATCACAGGTAGCTGCCAGGGCTGCACAGCCGTTCGCCAGGGCACAGGAACCGTGAGCGCTGCACAAACACCAGGTGTGTTCGCTGAACCGCCTCTGCTCCGGGCTTGGTAGAAAACTCAATAAACATGAAAAGACAACTGTGCTATATGTCCTGTTTTGCTGATAAAAGCTACTGAGGAATAACCGTTGCTAATGGACATCAGAGTTTCCTTAGAAAGACAGAGCTGAGGTGGCTTGCAAAATCAACCAAAAATATGAGCACTTGCTCAGTAATAAAAAAAATACAAATCCTTGAGGAAGACCTCTGTGACCTTTGATCAAAGCCTTACTCTTGTAGCCTACATTAGTTATTCCCATGAATTCAAGTTATTGCCAGGAAAACCACCAGTCAGACAGAAATGGCCAAGCTTTGCCACACACCAACCTTTAGTTCTTGGACAGAAGGATGTCCCCTCTGACTGCTGTAAAAGCTCATAAGAGGGAAAACAGGATAGTGTAGCCCAGTCAGGATACTGACATTCAGCCCAGCTCAGCATCTGGAGCAAGACAGTCCTCTTCCTACAAGCCGCAAGCCATTTTGTTATCTTGAACAAGAGCTATTCTGAAAAAAAAAATCTCTCTTATGTAATTCTTTGTAATACCACTGTTGCTAGAAATCCACCCTAAGTTAGAGACCCCCAAGGTCTCTAACTTTCTCTTTCTAACTTTCTCTCTCTTTCTAACTTTCAGAAATAAGGAAAGAGGTGTAGAGGGAGGAAACGAGATGGGCACCAAGCATATTCAGCATAGAAAAGGCCAGGCTGAGAGGAAAGAGCCGCTCAGATGTCAGTTTTCTCTATTGATTTTGGCAATATTTAAAACACCAGCCCAATAGGAGTCATCATTATTCAGTAGCACTCTAGTTGGATACAAGTATCAGAGCACAGATGTCCATAGCCTCTGGAAAGGCCTACTGCCCTGCCATGTTTTACTGCCCAGTCTCTAGCACATTAAAAGGGCCTACCAACAAGCAGGAACTTAGCGTTTAGATACTGTAACTGGATCACAGAGGGGTTAAATGATTTGTCCAAAACTAAAAAGAAAGACTGTGGCAAAAAGAGAACCAAATCTTAATCTCCTGGGTGTAACTGGTAGCTTCCCTCCTCACTGGTGCTGCCTTGGTCTCCTCGGATCTAGGAGTGAGGACTGAGGGCCTCATGCGTGAGGCCGGCACTAGCCGGCGCGGGCACGAGCTGCATTGAGCCACGGCGCTGAGCACCGCGGAAACCCGCCTCTGCTCCCTGCAAACCGGCACCACGGAGACCTCGTGGGAAGCCCTCCTGCCTCTGCCATCTCCAAGTGTTATGCAGAGGAATAGCACTTAGCTGTGTGTCTCGCTTCCCATGCTACATATTCACTGCTGCATCATGCCAGGATGCAGATATAAGAATCAAGCAAGCAACAGCTGACTCATCCTAAATCCAAATAGAGCAGAGCGGTTGCTGATAGCAAAAGGAAAAGACTTTGAAGGAAAAGCTGAGGCAACTGTCTGTCACCCTCCAAAGGCGTTTGCTTTTGCTGAAGCACTGCAGATTCTCCAACTCCTGCCATGCACACAGCGAAATGGGGACAGCTAAGGAGAAAGTGCCTCCTTTTTTCCTTTTCTTTTAAATGTGCTAAGCCCTTCCTTCAAAGAGAAGACTAGCCTCTACACTACAGAGAGCCATGTGCTTGACAGTTTTAGACTAGATAAATACTAGATACCAGTTTGACTAGAGACTCAAGTCTGACACTGAAGGAGGAAAAAACGCATCTCAGCGCCTTGCTGCCTGCTGCCCAGGCAGGACATGAACATGCAGTCCCTCTCTGCTGACTTCCAACACATTTCTGTTTTCAAACGATGTACGGGCATGGATTTATCAGTTGCCTAGACCACAGTTACCTTAGTGCCTTCTCTTTCCATGACTCACCTAGATAACTGGAATCCATTTTGACAGCTTACAAAAGCAAAGCTTAAATATGTAAGCACTAGAGAGAAAACATTCACAGCCAGAGAGACTCTAGCTGTAAAGAAAATGCTCTATGGCTTAGTCTAATATCTGCCAGTCTTGGGAGTGTTTCCACTTTTCTAATAAATTTTGCCAGAAGGACAGTAGGAAAACCTACAACCGTGGCCAGACTCTCTTGAGCCAAAAAATCACATTTTTTTTGAAGTCTACCATGGACTGCTGCTTGCAGACCTGCTTACTACAGAAATACCAGTAACTAGCTGCTATGGAAAACCATAAACAAGTAAGACAGGCTAACATTTGCACTTTCTTAATATGAGAGATGTACATATCTCTCCAAATTGCATTGTACCATGCTTAACAAATTATTTGGTATCAAACTGGATAGTATTCTATAACTCTGCATATTCAGAGAATTTGCAGATGGTCTCTCCATGTGTCTGTTTTGTTTCTCAACAGTTTATTCCATGGGGATTTAAAAGGTTACCCTGTATTCATCTGTCTGCATTGAGAGCTAGGATATTTTGCCAAACTGCATTCCCTTCTGGAATATGAAATCTCTATCAGCATAGTTAACTGTTTCCAAAAAAGAAATGTCCAGTGGGTTGCGAAAGGGTGCAGAAGTCAAGCAGAACTCTCTATTTTGTCCTTCTGTTTTACTGCTTACTTTACCATTAGCGTCCTCGAGCTGCCTATCTGCAATCTTTCATGTGCCTATCATGCGCAGTGCATAAACGTACACAAACATAGTTCATGTTTAGGCTTACACTGGGAGGACTTTTCAGGCTTATACTGTGAGGACTTCAGCTCCACTGGACTACAATTGTACCTCCAGTAGAAGCAATCAATTACAGTACAGAGCTCTACCTTCAGCTTTGCTGTCTTACGTAACAAAGGGAGAGAGATGTGCACGTTCTCCACAATTAGATGTCTTTAACTAGCTTAAACTGGAGGCACTCTAGCCTTGACTAAGTTATCACAGCAAGCATATAACACCCAATCAAGAGTTACTTAAACTTTAAAATAACCTAAATTTGACCACAGTCAAATCAACTGCACCCACACAAGCTATTGAAGTCAGTCAGCATCCTACAAAGTCCTCTGTCCTTTACAGCAGACAGTCCCTTTCCCTCTTTCAGCAGGGTGCACAATTACCCTACTTCTCCAACATGGGGACGGCAGAGCCTAACAAGAGCGGCGGCAGCTGCCGAGCCCAGCGCCGGAGGGATCGGCAGCCTGGGGCTCCCTGGGCAGTACCTGCGGGAGCAGCAGCACGGCCGCCTCTGCGGGGAAGCCGAGCAAGCCGCTGCCTGGGGTGCTGCTCTGCGCAGCAGCGCGGGCTGCCGAGGCCAGCCCGGCTCCAGGGGAAGCAGCAGCTGCCGCTCATGGCTCATGGCACAGGCCCTGAGTGGGTGAGCGGGAAGCGAAAGGGGCGAGGAGCGGCAGGGCTCTTCTCCCTCTGTGCTGCAGGAGACTGGGCTCAGATTCAAAAGTGAACACTTCCCAGCACAGCAAGACATAGATTACCCTGTCCCCTGGGCAAAAAGGGGCAGACGAGGCGGTCTGCTGCCGATTTATTCACTGCAGCACGTGCTTCTTAGGGCAAGCGGTTAAGTCACGAGCTATCCCCACTGAAGGGTTTGAGCTGCATTTAAGACCATACTGGGACTGAAATGCACACTTCCTATTTACTCCCAAATTGGACTCAGCTGCACTTCTTCCTCAGACAAATTCTCAGAGATATTTTGGTAAACAGGTTATGATATACAGCCTGAAGTAACCTTTAATTAAGCTGCATTTGTACACTCTGCGCACTAAGAAGCATAAGCATGCTCAGCCTTTAAATCATCATTATTTATAAGACAAGGACTTGAGGCCCTTGCTTTCTTTTCAGTGGTGTTTAACTCAAAATTCCTCCTGATAAGGAAAGGGACTTCCCTTCTGCACCGTGGCAAACTCACAGCTCGTGCAGGACACCACGTAACACGACACTGTGCTACCCACATTTCACCAGCCTCTCAAAACAGCGCAGGGTGCAAAAGCTCCGTCCCAGGAGACCCTCTGAGGCTACGTTCCCGCTATCCAGCGCAGAGCGCAGGGAAACGGCAGCTGCCCGACTGCCTACCCGGAGCCACAGCAGGGCGGCAAGGCTGGCTGCACGGCCAGAGCACAGGGCTCTGGTAGCTCTGCTGCACTGGAGAGCCCCTGAAAAGTGGGGGGCACTTTAAGCACAGCTCCTGGAAAACACAGGTCATGGCTCTTTTTCAGAGACAGCACCAAAGCAACATCTCTGAAGTCGTTTGCTTTATCTGTTCTCAAAGTTGGTTTGGTTTCTTTCTAAATCCAGTTATCATATTACTGTATAATACTATTATTAGCTATTGTGATATTTGTCTGCCAGATGAGGAACAGACAGAAAGAAACAATTTAATTCCATTCCACAGGCTGTTTAGCCAGAGAAGGTATTTAATATGCTCCTAAAGCCAGTTGAACACTGTCCATGCCGACAGCACTGGCAAAGGCTTCATTTGAAATCCATCAGCAGGAGAAGAGCGAAACCATAAAAGGTCATAACTGAACTCTGCATTACTGCAGACAGGGCTTGGGGTCATGGCAAACCTCTCTGCTTTGCTTGGAAAACTATGCCCTGCAGCCTGTTTTCCATGGCACAGAAGTGCTGTAAGTAAAGGTACTAACACCCTTTAACAGCCTTCAGAGTGTTAATGCACCACAGATTTAGCATAATATTAAACTGGAAATCAACCCCTAGAAAGTAACACAGGGAAGATGAAAGGAACAGAAGTTTCCCGTAAGGCAGCAGCCTCCCTGGGAGACCCAAGCGTTGCGGGACGAGGCTGGTTTACCCGGGCATGATTTGCAGCCTTGCAGCCCACACTGCTCCTGCCTCCTTCCACATAACCCTGCGCGTCAGTGCCAAACTCAAAAGCTGGACCCTCCTTGCCCCTCTCCACAACATAAAACTACATTATTTTAAAACTACACTTGGGAGATGTGCAGATAAAGCGGCTTGCAGAGACTGCAGACCCACAGCAGCTCTTTGCACTGTGACCCCCACTTTGCCCATGGAGTGACAGGAGTACAAAGAGTAAAACACTCTCACCCAAGGGCAGGCAGGAGGACGGGGCTGGGAGCGACTCCAGAGCTCACCCCTCCCATGCTTTTGCCCTCATCACAAGAACATCCCCTCCTGCCACAGGTCTAACCAAACAAACGCATATATAATGTGTTCTCAGCCATTTAGTAAACCATCTGTTCCTATGCCTAAATCAACAGGCTATTCAGATTACTAATCTGCTACATGAGAGGAATCTGGTTTGATAAGTGATTGAATTAGAGCTCTGATACTTGCCCACAGAGAGGGAGAATGAATTTTGGGTTTGCTGCAAGCAGATGCCAAGTGAGTATGAGCGGTGAGCTGGGCCTGGGAACACTCTGCTTGCAGGCAGAACAGCAGTCAGCAGCCTTCCCAGCTAAGGAAATTCCCAGAATTGAAGAGCAGGTGAAATACAGGAGGCTTGTGAAAATTAGAGTCATGGTGTTTCTTTTTCTTCATCAGAAGGGAATGTGATTTTTTTTGAAAAAACAGCTAAACAGAGAATTCTGCTGCAATTTCTGCTCACAGAAATGACACAAATGAGAAGGTCCTTTAGGGACTAACTGCATCAGGCTATTGGCACTGCTGTTAAGCAACCTAAGCTGTTTATTCCTCTATGTGCTATTGCAAAAACATAGTTTTGGTATGGCTGCAGAGTCTAGTCACCAAGCAGTAGACAGGACGCTGACAGTGGGGATTATAACACCGTACTACAACAACAACCACAACAACATAAAACGTCCCTTCCTGAACCATCAGCCTGGTTGCTCTTGAACTGGAAAGCTGGTGACAAAAATCCTCCATCAATCTGGAGGAATTTAAAAAGTCAAAGGTTAGAGGCCAAATCCGCCCACATATTCTTTGGAAATGCACTGCATTCTCAGCCCTGGCTATAAAGCGGGAATCACGTGGCCCCTGTCAGATACACATGGATGCTTCTCAGAAGAAGATGAAGGATATTTCAGGATCGTCCTTGTTAGCACCTGGGAGCTGCAGTGTTCTCTGTAGAAAGTCCTTTGGTCATGCTGCTGCAAAACTGCACGTGCTTTTGCAGGCTGAGCCTGCCCAGCTCCTGCCCTCACAGGGGTCCATTCAGGCTGAGCTGCTTGTGCTGAGCCAGATGTCTCAGGAGCCCATAGGAAATGCTGAAAGTGCCACTGCTGTGTGTTATATTTCCTTCCCATAGAACATAATGACAAAGAACTAATGTTAACAGACGTGCACGTACGTCACTCATTGAACCCAATGCCTCTGCACAGGCAATTATAATAATCCTACTACTATATTCAATGACTACTGCATTTGGTACATGATCAGATCTTATTCTAAAGCTAATATTGAATTCTCTTATTTTTGTTTGGAAGGCCTCTGTGAACAATGATTCTGCCAAAGACATGGAAATAATAATTTCCTAAAAGAAAACAACATCTCCATCCTAAATCAAGGAAGGAACCATAACATCAGACAGAAAACCAAGTATTACTTAACGCAGTCACACTATACTACCTGCATGTCTGTGTGCTTGCACTGTTAGCGATGGATGAGAAGGAATGAGAGCACATATGATGTGCACAGCTGTTTAGGGCAATAAAAACACCATAACTACTTACTATTTTTAAGTCTCTCTTGAGATATAATAATATTGCTCTTATTCTTCTGCATGTATCTATCTTAGAGACATATTTTGTTTTTATACAGTATCACTCCAGAAACACCACCAATCTAAAGAAGAAAATAACAAAGATGAAAAACTCTCTTCTGCACCATTTTCCTACTTCTGTATTAAAAAAGATAAAAGACATCACTGATACCCAGCATCCTCAGGAAACACTGAGCTAGGGAATGCCCTTGTACCTAGGCAAGGAGGCATCCAGCCGGATGCTGAGGCTCATGAGGGAGCTTGTGGCAGAGCCGCAGCACAGAGTGCAGCTTCTCAAAGGCCACATCCTCCTTCTAGGTGCTCCGTTACTCTTTTGACTCCTTTGCTAGGATGATGACAACGTTCCCTTTCCTCAGAGGTTACGGATTGAAGTATTCCTGTTGCATAGCTCAAATGTTCGGAGGCAGCAATTTGATTATTTAGCCAAACACATGTCAAAAATTGCAAGAAAGGAATGAGTATACCTCACTATCACTGTGGAGGGAGGACTTCACCTTTCCTAAATCAGCCCTGTCTTACATTCAGCTCATTTAATATGGCTTTGGCAGCACAAAGCCACTTCAGTCCAACACAGCGGCTGCTGTTCATCGTTAGGCTGGTCCCACGAGAGGCTGGTTTGGACTGGGAGCAGAAACATGCAAAATGTCTCTGGAGAGATTGCTCAGTTAATAAAATTGCTTATGTGAGACAGTTAATCTTTAAATAACCATAGAGGAGGTCTCTACATGGACATTTTAGAAGCCGCTTACCCTTTAAGAGATGAGGCTGCTTAACTTGGAAATCACACTTCCACTGCAGGTCTTCCCATGTTATTAGCTTATACAGGCCCAAAGTCACCCAACAATAAACCAGTATGAAGCCCAAGACTCGATGCTTGTGGCTTAGTCCTGAGTACTCATCCCCACACCGCACAGCCTATCCTCCCTAACGGGACTTTTCTCTAATTTGACTAACTGCTGCTGTGCAGCTGCTGTGGGGACTGCAGACACAGCTCGCACCAGAGGTTGCGTTCAATAGAAGTGCTGTTTATGGCTATTCACTAAAATTGTGAAGGGAAAAAAATCCTTAGAGTAAATCAAAGCTGGGCTTCTTTCAACAGCAGCTTTTCCCATGGCCAAAACTGAAACGAACAATGTTATGCCATTCACACTCCTTAAATGGCAGAATCCCTGCTTGGTTCAGTTAAGGTTGCAGTTGCAATGTTGAATATGACTGAGGAGTATGGCAGTTTGAGCAGTTTGATTTAAGACTTCAGGAGAAAATTCTTCAAAGGAATACAAGGGAAGTATTTTTCTATCCCCTTCTTTTACTTTATTTTTCCCCCCAAATCATTCAAATGTCCAGCTATGGTTTATTGTCTAAGACTCAGTCCTTAAATCAGGAGGTTGTTAGACCTTCTGCTCTGCTAGGAGGTCAGACCAGGCTGTTCAGATGTTTATTCAGTCTGGACTTAAATACCTCCACGGAGATGGCACAGCCTCTCTGGGCAATGTGTTCCCTGTCATGTGCTACAGTCCAGCTTTAATTTGGGAAACACTTGCTGGAGCCTTTCACATGAGAAACTCGCACATGAGGATGAGGACTTTGCAATCTAAACAGTTGTAAGAAGTAGCAATAAAAAATACTGTTTTGTTTCCTTATCTATTTCATTTTGTGTTTTAACTAATATCCTGATTTGCTGCAAAGCCCACCAGAGCAGGTGGTTAGCAAGCCCTTGACAAAGAGCTCCAGGTCAGCTCAGAAACCCTCGCTCCTGAGAGCAGATGTTCTGCATTTGCAATTGCTCTCAACACTCTGAGGAGTCAGTCACGCCTTGCAGTCAGGCAGCCGTGTTTTCAGTACCCAGCAGATCCGTAGGTGTGCCTTTTAATCAGTAATCTGAGGGGAGGCAGCTCCCACACAGGTTAGAGCCTTATTACATACAGCTGAGGCAAAGGCAGCCCATGTGCAGCAGAGCAGGGGTCAGGACAGGCAGGGCAAGTTCCTTCCGAGTACTTTGGAGGGAACAGAAAAGAACAGACAGATGAGGACTTAGTCCGAAGGATGAAGCTGGGTAGAGTAAAGCTCCCTGCCTTTGTGTGCTTAGAGAAGTAGAGCCTTCCTATTCCAACTGGGCTGGGCTTTGGAGAAAAGACAGCATCTTCCTCATTATCATGAGCAGTTAACAAAGGCTGGAGGATTTTATCTCTCAACAGTGAGATCCCAACCTGCTTCCTAGAAGGAAGATATTTTTGCCCTCTTTCCCAACATTTTTGGGTACCCAGATGGAAGGATCTGGCTGTAAAATGCATATGTAGAGAAGGAGGAATCTTGCGGCTTTGTCATGCCTTTGGCAGTGCTGACATCAGTGAGATGTTTCACTAAAGATCTTGGCAATTTTACAAGAGGGAATTTATTCTTTTCAGTTGGAATTAGGCAGCTTTTCATCAGTCAAAATGCATGGCAAACTCCAGCGCATTGTACGGATTCTTCACCCAACTCTCCCCAAAGCAGCTCCGGGAATCCCACTGTTCTCTGGCACATTTCTTACTCACAGAAGAGCAGAGTAGGAGGCTGAGATGTAGCTTTATAAGGTTATAGAATTCAAAGACTTTAAAACCAATTAAGTCCTCAGAATATAAAACAGCAACTTACATAATAATGAGATGAGTTTCACATAGTGACAAGATTGCAAGGCTTCTCATCCTTGCAGATGCTTTCCTGGGAGAAAATACTGCTTTATATCGGGGGGATATAAAGGGTGCTTGCTCCCTAGGTGTATCTCTAGCTGCTAACCAGCTGTGTGGTCAAAAGCTCTTGCCAGAACAGTCTATTTAATGGTTGCTAGAGGATCAGTCTTTCATGGTGTTCACTTTTAAGCTAACAATTATCCTAAATGTTTTTAACTTAACACTTTTAACAAGTTACTAGCAGAAGAAGTAGTATAATTTATTTATGCATTATATGAATAATACTTATTCTGTTCTTTTCTATTCCTGCCTTCTCTAGTCTGTTGCTGGGATTCATATCTGTACTCATATATTCAGTTACCTTTTAATTGCAACAAATGCCAAAAATTAGGCAAAATAAACTTATTTAAATAATCAAGAATCATATTCAGCCTTTACCAGATGTCATGCACTGAAGTGTGATATTAATTAAGCTATCTATGCAATTTAGGAGACTGCTGGAATAAATTTCCAGTCCAGCTAAAGTCAGTGGACATTTTGCCATTGATTTTACTGGACTTAAATTTTCATCTTTGGCCTCACACCCAGGTTTCTTTAATTGCTCTGTGGCCCACATGTGTGTTCAGACAGCAGAGCCAATGCAGCCACAACTGAGTGTTTAGGATGCTGCCTCATTACTTCAAACAGTTTGTCCAAATTCCTGGACAAATCTCTGCCCTGCCTTGTGATATGCAAAGACCGAGGCAGCAACTGTAGGAAACAGAGACAGACCCAAACTGACCAGCACTACTAGTGAAACGTGCTAGAAGGAACTTGACTTAAATTTTGGTTAAATCTTTCTGATTGTAGAACCCTCCCAGATTTCCCTGGAAAACAGTTTCTGTGTATCCACACAAAGGTGGTTCATTAGACCTTTCAGAACTGTATGCTCTAGATTTTGTCCAGAATTAACTTGTTTACATGTAGGTTGCAGTTACACCTGCAAATATAATGCAATTGTCTACCGGTCTGCAGCTATTTGCAGTTGTCCACATCCTGCTTCAACAAACTTGACAGTTTGATGGTGTCATCTGATAAAGCTTGGAACTTTAAAATGCTCCAATGCATCAAACACATGACTCTGTTTCCATGAATATTACAGAATTTATACACAACAATACAATAGTCCATATATAAAGGACTCCATGTTCTAACAGACTTGCCTCCACCCACCAGTGTATGTCACTATAAAACATTAGACTCTGGTAGGAATTTCACCCAAACAGATAAAAACTCGTTCCCCTAAACAACATATGCTTTCAAATTTAGAGTCTAATACAGACCACCTGAGTCCTTCCCAAGTCCTTCCTTATTAGACTATTCTCTAATAAAATCTGGACTATCTACTTCTATCTGGATGCTACAAATGTTAAATGGAAGAAGGCTTACAGTGGTACCTACACAAAATAAGATGTGAGCTGCTTTTTTTCTTTAATGTGCTTTTTTTTTACTATATCTCAGTTATTTCTTACTTCTATCTGTAATTAATATTTTTCCAAAATATAAGTAAATGCATCATAAGCTGCTGCAACACTGCACAGCACTACTGAGGTTGTTTAGTGCTTATACTATATCAGCTTCCTGTCCAGATATATTTTTAAAGGTCTGGTTTTCTTTTTCAGTCTTCTTGACTTAGCTGACAATTTTATTTAAGTTTTTGCATAGCATTATATAAATTAGAACACCAAAGTAAAGTGATTCTTAAAGAATGAGTATATATGTACTGTTTGAACTCACCAACAACTGTAAGGTTAACTTGTGCTTGTCTGCTGCCAAGTTTGTTTTCTACAACTAGAGTGTAACATCCACAGTGTTCTTGCTTTGTTGATGATATTGTTAGCTTGCTGCTGTTCTCAGCATTCTCAATTTTGATATATTCATTTTCTTCAATCTGCCAAATTCAACAGAAAAAAAAATTAAATGTCTTAAGGGAAAAAATTCCTTACCTCTGTTTGAAAGAGCTCACATTACAACACAAATTAGCATTATTAAGTATCATCTGGAGATAACTTTATCAGCAGTGGGTATAGGTAGTTTGTACAGAGTGAAATCAACACAAAACATCTAGAAATACAGCAGAATGTGATAATGACTCCATTCCACCAGACAAGAAACACTGTAATTTGTGCGACCCCACGAGGGAACAGGAGCTTCACTTTCTACCCCTGCCTTTGACAGCTGAAAGTGATAACTGGTAAAAGAGCAAAGTCTTGTCTCACTTATCCCACAGTGGAACTGGGGTTTAGCAGCTGTGCAGCCATATCTGTGACTTTTATCGTCTTGTCTTAACCAGCCTTATTCTGCATCCATATTAAGAAGGGCAAGTGTTTCCCAGTTTTGGACAACTGAAGATGTTTTGCCCAAAATGGAGTTGTGATGGTAAACTGTGCAGAGATGCCTACAGAGAGCAGATGCTCTTTGTAGTTATTTCCTAAGTAATTTCTATTTTCTGAAGAGCCCAAAATATTTTTTAATTTACAGACAAAAAGAATTATACCCTTTCCCTTTTTGAATTTTAAATTCCTGTGATATATTCATTTTGAAATCACTGACATTCCAAAATGAATTACATCATTTAGTGGAAAAGAACAAATTGCCCTAATTTAATGTGTACGGATTTTAGTTCATTTTCCTTCATCTCTCCTTTTGGTTGCATTTCCAGAAATAACCAGAAATCAAAATCTCAGCTAAATTCCTTTGGCATATTATGAGCTAATTTTTAATTGAAACAAAGCTATTATAACATGGCCAGAGATGCTTAGATTTTAATCATTATTAATGTGAGACATGAAAGATTATTTCAAACCTCATGATGCTGCATTGCAATTACATAAGTAGCACTCTGTGTTCTTCTGAAACAGACAGTATAATGTCAATGACCCTCTCCCTCCCACCACTTCCTTCTTATCTAAGAGACTCTTCCAACTCATTCTCAGAATTTCATTAAAAAATGAAGGCTATTTAGTTTGGTTTATCTTGTTTCATATATTCAAAGGATAAGAAATGACAAGGCTAGGAGCCTCCTTTCTTTTTAGCTGAGCCAGAATGTTTGCAATGCTATAGCCCAAAAGTAATCTGAGAAAGCTGGTCCTGCAGTAATTGGTATAGCAGCTGGTAATTGGAATTATGTAGGATTATGGTTTAAATTATACTGAAAGGTGTGGGGTTTGAGTTGATTTGTTTTGTTTTCTTTTTTTCCTGTGCTTTGCTCTTCTGAGATTCTACACTGATTTATGTTTTGCTTCATTATAGTTAGTGAAAGGGTTATAAAAATAAAAAAGCACTCTAGTAGAACCAGATATGTATTATGCCCTGAAAGGATGTGCTTGGTGGCTTGCAATGAGTCTAGGGAATAGGACTCTTGATCCCTGTGTTCCCAAAAGACAGTTACTAGTAGTAGTTAAGAGTTACCAGCAGTTTTGTTCTCCAGCTACCAAGACAGCAGACTTTCAAAGGCACAACTTGCTCAGTGTGTTAACTTAGCACAGCTTCACCATCACTCCAGGGAGCTGCCACCACATACCGCTATACTGGTTACTATTTTGTGGCATTCCCTTAGGCATTTGTGCAGAATACCTGCAGGTGCACGTGGTTCTCTTAAATGTGAGGGAATGGGAGAAAGGAGACAGGCCAAGTCCCTCGGCAGCAATGCAGGGGCACAGCTGAAATCAGAACTCTCCGCTCGCTGCCCCTCATCTGTCCTCCTGTTCTGTTTATTAGCGTCACTCCTTTGGGGTCCCCACCACTGATGTGCCAAGGCGGAGTTCAGCAACATTGAACAGCCACTGAGGCTTTTAAGGACTATTTTTGTAGAAATTAGTAGACCAATTTTTAACCCCAATCTCTAAGCTACAGAATTTTAAGAAAATATAAGACTTGGAGAGAAAAAAAAAACCTCCTCAAAGGAGATACAGAAAAACTGAAAAAGCTGAATATACAGTATAGAGAGAATTAAATGAACATTATCGTGCACCCTTTCCCCTAAAGTAAGGGTTTATTTGGGGACAGCAAAGATGAAATGTGCAATGCCCTTTGTATTAGTGAACTGCTTTGAACTCCTGTGATTAAATGCTGACACATCTCGATTTAAGTTTAAACTTCCTTGTAAGAGGGGATGTTTTTATTTATGTTTTACAGAGTGCATAACAAGTTCAGAATGAAATAAACCCAATAACTGCTATAGCACGTATTTATCTTTTGTCTATTGTGAAATGGCATTTCCAGCTTGTGCTCCTATATGGGTTGTTTGAAGTATTTTAATTGTTCACTAAAGCAACTCTCTTCAGAAATTGTTCTTATGAACACATGTAATATAACTCAAGGAATTAATTCCAAAACAAACAAACAAAAAGCAATTTTAACCCAGGTAGCGAGGGCATCTGCAGCACCAAAAGTCCTTCTGTGCCTTCTATAGTGACATTTGTATTGTGAAACATTTTATTCAATCTTCCTAAGTCACATTTTGTCCTTCTGACAAAGCTTTAAACCAAGCACCCTTGAAGAAAAGGTTATTTCTGAAGGAGTAGAAAAAAATTTCCTGTGATAAATATCTTTCAGATAATATATCCTTCAGAGTACCTATGCTTTAATTATATGGTCTAAGGCTCTTCTCAAAGGAATAATAATTCGTCATGGAAGGGAGAACAGGCAGAAATGGGTTTAAACTGTAGCTAGAGAGATTTAGGTTTGTCATTAGAAAACAAAATCTAATGCTAAGGATAGTTAAGCAGTGCAATAGGATGCCAATGGAGGCTGCGAAACCACCATCTCTGGGAAGCTTTCAGAAAAGGTAAAAAAAACATGTCAGAAAAGACAGTTATGGCAAGTTACTGAGGAGGGAATATAGACTAGCTGGGTCTTTAGAGCTCCTCTCCAGGTTTGTTATTCTAACATTGTTAAAAAAGATCAGAAAACAATTTACCTGCTTACGAAATTTCATCCAGGTGCAAGTGATGGGTGCTGTTCCTACAACCTTGGCAAACAATTCCACTGATTCACCAGCACGGACTTTCCTGTCTTCTGGGAACTGAGTAATCTGAGGGGGAGTAGCTGATAAAGCCAAAAACAAACAAAAAACTTCCTTTTAGTTGACTATATACTTTTTTAACAGTGAAACACATATATTTCACACACATTTCAGAGTGGTTATTTGAGAAAAGACTGTGAATTATTTATGGCTTGTTATGAAACAATTCTATAGTTGGACTTGATGATCTCAAAGGTCTTTTCTAACCATAAGGAGTCTGCATTCTGTGGACACTTTGTTAATCCTGTTGCAGTGAAGGAAAAAAATCTATCATCAAAGGTTTGCTCATTCAAGACTACTATACAGAAATCTGAAGGTCAAAACTGTGAATACTTACCACTAATTCCAAACATAAAACTTACTAAATTTTGCATTGAGTTTTTCAGTTGATCAAGCATTCTTGTGGCACTTTATGCTTTCAGAGAATGCTCCCAGCTAACGTCCTGTCTATCTGTATGTGCTCTGTGAATCTGCAGACCTGCTCCCAAGTGTCAGCATTCAGAATATCTAGGGCTCACTAGCCTGCTTTGAACATCCTCATTTCAATAGCCAGGTGACCATTGTATGAAATCTTAATTACAGAGGCAAAGAAGAAAATCAGCAGGTTTTCCCACCATGCTGAATTTTCCTGTGAGCAGTGATGATCCTTTGGTTTCTGTACTGCAGGGCTTCTTTTAAATCTTGCAGTCCTATCCATATTCTATCCTGCTGGAGTCAGTTATTCCTCCTCTTCCTTCTCACTGTCAGTGTAACAATAGATGGCAGGACATCTCCTTGCTCTCAGTGCTATTTCCTGGCTCTTAGTTGTGCTTAGTTGTGCTGTTCCTGGCAGCTCTTAGGGATAGATATCAGAAATATTACAGTCCTGACAGCTTCAGGGTTAAACATTTTTAGTTGTTTTAGAGGGACAGCACAGTAAATGGTATTTTTGGAGGGCATTTTGACTGGCATAGAAAAAGCCATCCCCTAACACTAGAATAACTTTACCAAATGTAAGGTTCCTGTCCAAAGCACTGAGCTACTGAGCATCAAAAAAAGGACTTTCTTTTCAACATGCATAAAACAAAGTGTTTTTCCCTAGACTTCCCTAAGTTTTTTTTTTTTTTAATCTGAAAGAAATTTGAGAGAGGCATACATCTGGCAGAGAAAACAGCTTGAACAGTTAAAAAGTCTGAGAAAGTTTCAAGGCTCCAAAAGCAGCCTGCCGTAATGGAACATTCTGCTGAGCATTAAATATAGATAGCTTTGCCTAGAACACAAACACAGGAACAAGTTAGCACCAGACCAGCTATGAGGAAATGTAGACTCTATCAGCTTCTCCATGGTAGCTGCCCATGCAGATGTGGCATTCAGTGCTAAATAAAATGTCTCTTTCCCTGAGGTTTATGTGTTGTAAAGGGGCCCGAGGTCCAATTCCACTGTTCCACTGTTAACATGCCATAAGATCTTACTTTTGTTTTGTTGTTACTCATTTAACTTTATGAACAGATTCGAGGAATGGACTCTGCCATCTGGTTTTCTCCTCATAGAACAACACAATCACCATTTAATCACATATATACAACAAATGTAGCAGGCAAACACTTGTACCTAGAAATCTGTTGCTTGTTTTTAAAACTGCATTGGTTTATTATTTATTAATGAAGTATGATATATGTAACTAATTACCTGCTTTTGGAGGAGTCTTTGGAGCTGGTTTCTTCTTCACTGTTGCTTCACCTAATTAGGAAAAAAAAAAGTTAAGAGTTAATGGACAGGTAATTTTGGAAGGTATCAGCTTAACCGCAAAGACACATTCATAGTGATGCTTTGGTGGTAATTTATAATTTATGTATTTTGGCAACTTAAAAATAATATAAATTAACTCAAGAATTAAAAATTATTCTAAAAAATCACTTGTATTATGCTTGGTGGTCCTCAAAATACTCACAGCTGAAGCAATGAAATCTATTACATGTCTTCTGTCCTCTGTCGTACTCAGTTCCTTATAGCAACTTAAATGGGATAACAACGTGAGGCTGAGATCCATCTCAGGCTGAATTTCTGCTCAGAGTTTTAACAAAAACTCTGCTGAATGAGCTCAGTTTAAAAAGTAGTAAACACCATGTCCCACTTTTTATGCCACTAGTGAACTAACAAAGAAACAGACATACAGGGGCAGTAAATACTGTTATCACCCGTTTACCACGTCATCTTCTCTAAGCAGGGATTTATTCCCAAATGTTTATTCACACTGTCTTGCCATCAAAAATTATGAGCTAGAATTTGAAAGCTGGACACTTAATGTGATCACAACAATGTTGTGTAAAATTGTGAATGGTTAAGTAGGAGAGTAGAGGAGGTAGACAGGAAATGGCTATGCACTATTTCTCAGAGAACAGAAACCGGGACCCACTCATTAAATTAGCAGGTAGCATGCTACAGAAACAAATTATTTTTAAATATAGCACTTGCTTAAGTTAGGGTTCATAGACAAGGAATGTTTTGCAGGCCAAAAGCATAACCAGGTTCCAAAGGACAAAGTCACAGGAATCTAGTGCAGCCAATTAACCCAACAGTCTGGATGCCTCCATCCCCTGAATTCCAGAAGCAGGGGCCTACTCCTTTAGAGTACTCTCTTCTTCTCCTTTATCTTCAGCATCTTTGTCAGAGGATGCCCTCTGGTCTCAAAAGCTTTTTCTTATTTTCTAAGGCTCAAATAGGTAACACGACTGAAGACTTTTAAGACGCTGATTCCTCCAAGGGAGGCAGCATCCTCTAAATGATTTCCAGTATCAGGCAATATCTATTCATGTGCAGAGTGACAGCCATAACTACGTTTGAATTATTTGGTTCACTGCTTATTTAAAATATTGCAAAGCAGTGAGCAGTAAATAAATACAATAAACTCAGCCTTTTTTTCTTTTAACCTCCCTTTCAATAAGACCCTGCACATTTTGTACCTACAAGTGCAGGCTTCTGTGTTTACAGAACTGCTTTCTTCTAAAGCTCTGGAAGACGTAACAGGCCCTGCCTTGTCTCCCTTGTGCTGCGCATGAGGTCTGCTCACTGACAGCAAACTGCAAGCTGTGAATGTGCCCCAGTGAACATGTCACTTGGAGGAGCCATCTGAGATGGAGCCCACTGTGGGGCTCTCATGTTACAGCTCAAGCATTACTCAGTTGTGAAGACTCTGATTTTAAGTTTTAGAGTTGTTGGAGATAGTAACTGCTAGCAACCCATGTACTACAGGCTGTTGTAACAGCAAAAGTTGTAACATTTATGTTAAAAATATAAATAAATAATGGGTTAGCTGTCCACACCAGTGTTTATTCAGTTCATTTTGAGGAATATTTCATATGCATTGAATACAGAAGTAATTGTCACTTTTTTAATAAATAGCTCTACCTCATAGCAATTTTCTCTCAAAGTATGCTTAACTTTCATGCTTAGCCTAGCTCTGTATTTACTGATTTTGTTGGAAGCAGAAATACAATAATGGAGGGAGGTAGGTTATTCTTGCAATACTTAAAACTGAGTCAAAAACAATAAGAACTGGATATCTCCCAAGAAAGCCTTTCTTCTGAAACACTATCAGCTCAGTAGAACTAGTTATAGATTTAGATTAGCACTTGTGAGGTGTTTATCCTAGCATAGTTGGACCACCAAGGCATGAGATGTATGTCTGTGTTGCTATGTCTTCTTCACGGGCTTAGTGATGTTTAAATGGATGCTTTTAAAGAGCAACACTGTTCACTAAAGGAACCCATTAATTTTTGGGCCACCAACAGACTATCATGTGCCCTGCCTGATGTGATAAGCGAGAGTGAATACATTTCCAGCTCCTCTTCTCCGTGAACTGCGTGAGAAAGAGCAAAAAGCAGTATTTGTAAAGCATCTCTCCTCTTTATCACGGCATGCTGAAACTCTCCTGTCACGGCAATGTGCATGGAACTGCTTCCATGATCAGGTGCCACTTTGTAAGGGCTGCTGACTGTGGCCTATCACCTGCTGGCAAACTCCTCAGGCCATGAAGTAACCCATTATCTGCATAACCCTGTGGAAACTAACACAGCTGTATGGTTCAATAACAGGTTTTTTTTTTTTTTTTCTGCTGCACTTGACACCAGATTTTCTCCTTTTCCCTAAACTGAGAATGAAATAACTTGGGTATACTTAGAGCTATAATGGCTTTTAATACTTTAAATACCTAAAACAGTGACATGAATCTTATTACCGCAATGCCCCATTAAGCCTAATGTGAATAAGGAACACCAGTGAAGAGGAAAAAGCACCATTTGTCAAATGCTGTCTTGGATTGACGATACTAACTAGCACTTTTCAGAAATGTCACTGCAGACAAATGGGAGGAAAACTAAAATTCCCTAATCAAGCATGATTTACACTCAGCTGTCGTCTCTTGACTGATGTTGTACATTTGCTGCAATATCCCAGTTAACAGGCAAGGTGGCATTTTTTTCTTCCTGACTGACAATACCATTCTCTGCCTTTCCACAAACATACACAGAACATGGACCTTTATACTCAAATACCTCCCTCTCTTGCATCCATCTGTCTATTGTCATCCACTCCCTGTTCATCAGAGGAGGGACCCTAATCACAAAATTTGTTCATTTGCAACTACAATCAGTGATGAATTGAATATAATTGTTAGAGAACAATATTTGTATATAGGCTAGGAGGTCTAATCAACCATCACATACTATATTTATACTCCCTGGAAGGACTCAGGTCCACGCTTAGAAAGCTTGGAGGACTCTCACATCATGAGTACCTTCACTACAGCTAGGCAAAAAACATGAACCGACCACCTCATTCAGCTGGGGTACTGCTTTTTATATATAAATACAAGATTTTGGTTTCATTTTTTATTTTCACCCACCAGGACACAGTATTCACATATTTGAGGCCACGCAGACTGTCACTGGATTTCATCAAAACATGCGGACTGCAAAGGGTTGCTAGATGGTCTGGCTGAATCAAATAGCCCAAAGCACAGATGAAAGCTGAGGACAGCGCGGAAGGGAATGAGTGCAAAAATATGTCTCTGTGTCCATGAACCTGACTTCGTTGGCTAACGGAGTATGCTCCACTCTTCACAGACCTTCCTTAAAAAAATTCAGCTCAACTCATGCATCTTTTTGAAAAGTAATTTTTGTTCAATGCCACTGGAGACAGTTAGTGAAAGATATCTAATAAGATTCACCGAAGTTGACAAGGTCAAATGATTGTTTTCCTTAAAATATTTCAGCCTCTTTCAGCCTCTTGGAAATGTTAGTTCAAGTCCTCTTCTGCCATTTTTTTTCCCTTTTTAAAGACAGTTTGTCTCTCTTTTGGTATTTACATTGAAAGAGACTGAAGCTAAAAACCAGCCTAGAAGAAAAAGGACATAATATTCCCTCCTTAAATGAATCTGCCTCCTAGAAACGACATAATGTAAACATTACAAGGCTGGTATTTACATAACTTTATAGGCAGGTTTGCCTCTTAGAGAGCTTGTGTCTGGGGGGATATACACTAAAAGGGAAAGATCCCATACAGGCTGATAGCTGTGGAACATTTGGTTGTGCAGTTGCCTTGCCCTGACGTTGAATTCATGAGAGCAGATATATTCAGAAGCCTCCGTCTTTCCTTTTTGTTTCCCTTTTTTGGAATTTTACTAAAAATAGGCATAGGCCTCCCCTGAAATGACTCTCTGCACAACTTGCTTTCACAAAGCTTGAAGTAAAAATCTACTGCGGTCTGAAAAAACATCAGCACTCCAGATTCAGGCAGCGCATCATTCCTACCATCCTCCTTGAAACACATGCCTGAAGTTATGTGCTTGTTGTCTGTAGTGTTGTTATGAGTTTCAGCACCTGGTATCAAACATCAGGAATCCCCAACTCCTCCAAATAGCAGCTCGAGTGCCTGCTTCCTGCTTCTCACATAGTCTCATTTTAGCTCACAGAAGAAGAAGGGCTAACACCATACTAGATATTCTAGCCACACTGGAACATATTTTTCCATCATGTAAAACTTTTCTAGATAATACCTTCAAGAGGTACTAAATCAAGATTTTCAGAATTTCCTTTGTGAAAATCTGAAAAAGAAGTCATATCCATAACATGGTAAATACCACAGTAAAAGAATGAATATAGAAGAGAGGGAAAGAAGGTATCAGATTCATATAATGGAACCAAATCTGTGTCTTCTCCATCTCCCCTGAGTCCCTCAGACCTGTGGGATGCGACACTTCTCCCACATCCCAGTGCAACTTTTCTCTGACCCGAGGAATATCGGATTCTAATGTCAATGGTGGCTGTTACCTGCAAAGTTTTATTACTCACTGCTGATGCTAGAAAGGGTGGATTGACAGAGACTCGTAAGTATGGAAGAAAAAAAAAACGCCTGGCCTCACAGTTAAGCTGTGACTAACTCAGTTCTACCCTTGCCTCTATCACAGGCTTCCTTTGAGGCTTATCACAGGTATCACTCAGCACAGACAAGCTGAAACAAAAGAAAGATGATGGATAAGATTATAGTAAAAGACAGCTCATCATCACTTACCACTTTTAAATTCAGAAACCTCTGCTAATTGCTATACAGAAAAAGGCAGGCAGAGACAATGTGCTAGCACCAACAGCCTGAGCCTTCACCACAGTTTGAAAGTTTAAATAGTTCCACTCCATTGCCTCTTGAAGAGCAAATTCCTCCCATCCTTTCCAAGTAGCTGTTTTTTAATTAACTACAATAAAATAGAGAAGAACTCTGACTTAAATTCGATAAGATGTGGAAATCAGATAACTGTCACATATGCCATTTTTTTGAGTTTGTGCATTCGAGTACAATTTTAATAGTTTTTGTTATTCATTAAAAACAACGGACAGTTCGTTGCAACATCGTGTATTTATTTTCTATTTCATGCAGCTTGTCCTCTAATTGAAAAAAAAATCCAGCTTCCTCCCCTTCATCTTCCAAAAAAAAAAAAAATCACTCCTGCATTCCAGTCAAGAGAGAGCTGGTATCTATAAACCCACTCTCAGCTTGAGTAATGCAAAATAGGACACTGAAATTAACTCTATTTTTAAAGAGAGCTCATCACTAGGAAGAAAGAAATCTATAGCAATTTGAAAGAAAATGAGAGAAAAAATATGAAAGGTAAACTGAGAAGCAGAAAAGAGATTCAGTATCAAATAGCCACGCAGACTCATGAGAGCAAGACAACAATGTTAGCTTCTTAAATATAGAATTTGATTCTTGTATTTCTCACATCCTACAAGGACACCTAGAATTAGACACTAAGATGCTGTGCTCATTTAGGAACAGCAATCTAAATTAGGTTACTTGCCTGCTACCCAGCCTGCTAAGTAGGAAAGGAAGAGCTGACTGTTTAGACATTCAGCAACTTGAAGTGATTTCCCTAAAAAAGCTACGTGTTTAGTGCTTTTGTACATTATTTAAGCACACAGATGTAGGCTTCTCCTATATAAAAAAGAAACTTTAGTCAATGTTTCTATTACATGTCAGAGATCAGCAATTTCTAATCAATGGCTTAGCCAGGAATTTATGGTGCAAAGTACCTTTTCCGTTCAAGGATATCTTGCAAAAATTATGCTCATCATTTTCTGCATGAGGCAGTCAAATAGACATCTCTCTTTTCTTCTGTCAACATACAGCTATGTGGGATGGACTGTATGAAAAGCACATGGAAAATACTGTTCTGTGCCAACGTTAACTCAGAAAGCGTCAGTATGGGGTAAGCTGTAAAGTAACCTGGCAGTGATTCAAACTGCATACCTGGCATTAGCTAAATGGTGCTGCACTCAGCGCCAAGGAGAAGTGATTTACACAGCAGATCAGTGTTTCTTCATTGCTTTATATATACATACAGCAACTGAATTCTCTTTTCATCTATGGAGACAACCACCTTCAGAGTCACCAAGTTAAATCTTACACTACCTTTTTACTTCAGCTAGTTTGTTCGTTAGGCTCCATGCCAGCTATTCACCCCCAGACTCCAGGCCTGACGTGTGCAGTCATCAACCTCACATTTTTCAGGGTTTCACAAAAATCATACCTAAAACCAGCTCAGAATGTGTTTATTTACATATACCAAAAGCGAAGGCTTTAACTTCACTTAATAAAGAAGAATTATTTTTTTTCTCTTTGAGAAAGCTTGGTCAATGACTTCCCTGGCAACGAAATGCATATTGATCCAGCACGTGAAGCAGAGATCTAGATACTTTGCGCCCACTGTACAGAATGCAGCTCAGTTCTTGCAGCATTCAAGGAGTGCAACAGCATGGACCTTCTGGGAAAGGGACAGGCCGGAGGGAACTATTTTGAACAGCCTTGTTGACCCTTAAAAGCATCTCAGACTATCACGGGGAAACAAGGACAGCAGCAGCACAGGCACCAGATCACGGCTGTCCTCATTTCCTGACAGAGGGTGCAGCTACCCAGCAGTGCCTTATTTCTCCAATTAAAGGAATATCTCTGTCCTGATTAGTTACTTTCCCTTAGAAACTGACAAGTTTTATACTGAGGAGAAAAACATCTAATCTGACAGGAAGATTTTGAGGCATTTTATATTCATCAGTGGTCTGTCTAATATTAAAATGATAGTTCCTAGAATAGAAAACCACAAATATGTGAAGTGTTTAATGATTTAATTACATATTATCTATGTCAGTCACATCAAGTTTAGCCTTTTCATGGGACATTTTCTTAAAATGATGCCAGCAGATTTGCATTCTTTGACCAGACTGTTTACAAAGAACAAATGATATAAATGGGTGCTAATTATGGCCACTGGCCATGGCTAATAATTTGTCTGCAGTAATTAAAATGATTTGACCTCTCCCGCCCATAAGAATATATAAAGAGCTCTGTCTGACACATTTACATTTAGGACAGCCTTATGGTCAAGTACCGACCATGTGGAGAAGTCAGATCTGGGAAGATAACACTTCCGCCTCCAGAGGACTCGATCTGGACGGTGTCAGTAATGACAATTTATTAACAAATGTCTGCAAGAGAATGTATCGTTGCTTAAACAAAAATGTGTTTGACATGAAATCAAACAGATTTTATATAGTAGCAGATATAAAAAATTTATATCAGCAAGATATCAAGTACTGTTAAATAATGTATTTTGGACTCCTTCACTTAGATGCATGGAGTTAGTTTTTTTATTTGAAATAACTTTATTTTTAACTGAGCAGAACTTAAATTTGTGCAGATTAGTACAGGACCCCTGTGCTGGGTCCTGTACATGGTTTAATTGCTGGGTATTAATTTATGGGTTTGAGAATAGTGGGTTTAACAAGGAGATTGCTCAGATGAGGGAATCCAGGATATCCTGTTAGGTTTTTACACCCCTGATTATGACAGGTGAGAGTTGCCATTTCTTAATATTTATTGAGAGTATGGCTGTGAAATATTCCTAAACAAAACAATCGGCATTTATTTCCAAACACTTTGATTCAATGCTTAGATTTGGAAGGTTTATTTCTAATGCATTAAAGCCTATTTTTTTCTAAGAAGCAATGATAGGGATACAGTTTCTTCCTACTATAGCAAAGTTCTGTTGCACTGCTTAGCTCTGGTGAAGTCTAAGAAATAGCCTCTCTAACTGGCATGCTTTTTTTTCCCCCTCCTCTACATCTTGAAAAATACTTCAAACCTTTCAAAAAGAAATCTGTCTTTGGGAAAACTGACATGTTTTTTGCAAATGTGGGGGATGTCAGTTAAAAAAATATATTTTCAGGGCATGGTATGCAGTGTATGCTAATCACATGTCTAAGAATCAAAAAAGTTTGTTTCTAGAGTTGCAGCTGGATGTGCCTCATCCTGGGCAGACTGCTCAGACTGTTTTATTCTTGTTTTGTTCCTCAGCTTAAGACATATTAAAGGGACAAAATCTTAGGAAGTACTGAGCAGTAGATTTTTTTTTCATAAAAGAGAATATTTATTCATATACCAGGAAATCCCCATTTACTTCTAAAATGCTGCACTTCCATTTTTCTGCAATCTACTGGGAAAAAACACATAAACACTAAAGATTTTAAAAAGAGTCATGATCATTTAAATACCCAATTCCTTTTAAGCTTAATTTGAATTAACTTCTAATTTTAATGAGATGTGTGTGCCTAAATCTCTTTACATCAGATACTTTCACAACTTCATGAATTCAGTAGTTGAAGTAGTTGAAGACCTTAGATTATTCACTGATTGTTCTGGCATAGTGCAGAGCACGCAGTATGATAAATAATGAAAGGTTCCAATTTTCCACTGCCTCTTCTAATCTTTTATATCTGTGCAGAGGAAACATAACACTTAATTATTCTAATCCAGTAGCACTTTTTATCCACTTAACAAAGATACATAAGTCTGTAACGTCAGTGAAGAATGAATCGATTCTGGAAGTCCAAAAAAAAGTGTCATTCTCCCTTCTTTCTCACAATTGATTTCTTCAGATTCAAAGCTGAAGCTGTTTGTTTTTCTCACAAACAATATTATTTATTCTATTTAGCATCACAGAGTAGCATTCTACAGAGCCATAATTACTATTAATTCTGGTTACACAATATTAATTACGAGCAAGAAATACATCCGAATTTTCCTAACCTGCTAGCCTGGGAGCCGTCTTTCTGCATAAAAACATAGTGTGCTTGAAAATGGGTCATTAATAGCTACTGCACAAAGATAAGCACAAAGGTGCTTTCACCGATATTTTGCACAGAACAACTTCTTATTCTAAATGAGAGTCTAGAATCATTTCAAAACAGTTCATGCTGGGAAAAGTTATCTTACTAGCAGCTTTCAGTAGCTTGCAAAAGCTAAACTTCAAATAATAAAATAACTCTCGGAACAACTAGTCAAGTGACATGGAGCAACAACATTTCTCACAGTGACACAAAATCTACAGATTAACATATCAGCATACATTCTGCTTCTCAGCAGAAACAGTGTTATCTCTGTATTCAAGCATTAGAAGTTTTTCACTGGATTTCCTGAAAGTTCCTATTAGGGCAAAATTTTGGGGACCACTTACAATTTATCTGAAGGGATAAAATGGTTAGCATAGCTGCTATCTGTGGAGGCTGACTTGTACTTTTTTTTCAGACAATGAACAAAATGGATTTTTTTTTCCTAAGAAGGGGTGTTTCTACACCCCTATAGCACATACTGTCATGACTTAACAGAATTGAATCCTGTCAGGCCAGTAAAGGCAAATAAAAAGTGAATGACAAGTTTGCGATGGAAACAACTGTAGACCACATTTAATGCCATGCTGTTCCTCTATTCAAAAATTAGTGGTATTTCATGGTCATGTCCAATCTTAGCATTAAATATCAATGCTGTTCATTCTTGTATAGATTTTATCATATCTTTCTTGAGTATATTTCATCTCTTCTGTGTAATTTCTTTGAGTCCTCCAATATTCCTTTGGAGAAGCTGGGGTGAAAGGGTCAGACTTGCATTCTCTATTGAAATTCAGAATTTATGCAGTGGGATTATTAGGCTTGTTTTGCTCTCTGCTTCTTCCTTACTATTTCTTATATTTTATCTGCTATTACTACTGCTGCTGAGTCGACATGGCAACAAAGACTAGAAGAGATCAGAGGACAAACTTAACTCCTTACTAAATTGGGAATCTTACCTCCCAGTCATTTTTTATTAATTCATTTTGGAGAGAAATGAAGCAGTAAAGATGGGCAAATAACTTGCTAAGGCTGTTCCCTTTTAGGAAAGAAACTTTAAATTCTCTACCTCTGAAAGGGGTTTCAGTATATACTGAAACTGTGAAGAGTAGTAGAACAGTTTTGTACATTGTGCTACTGACAAGCAAACAAACATAACATTTCAGGCAGATAAATACCTAAATCAGTCCAAAGACTGAAGCTGAGATGTTAAAATCTGCCTGTGAAATCATTTGGAACAAATCATTTTAAAATTATATAGGTACTCCTCCAAAGGTTTTCAAACGCTCAAACACAGCCCAGCTTCCTAATATTCTGTCTGGTTACTTGATATTTTCAGGGCAACAGGAAAGATGTTTTAGACGTGCTTCCAAAAAACACCTTATGAGAAGCTTAAGAACTTTAAACACTGGTATAATATGTCATGGAGCAAACATAAGAAAAAACAGCCCTCATCATTGTTTCAGCTTTCTTTTTCTAGTCATTTCTGAAACCAGAGTTGCTAGTTTCTCCGTTACTGACAATATCCAGTTTCTATTAAAATCAATAGCAAGGCAAGCACTGATACCAATAAAATGTGGAGCAGCATCTCCACCTATTTAGACTTACTTCCCACTAACAGAATCTCCTGGGAATGGTGCAACTGATAACATGGCTGGGAGGAAATGTGTGTGTTTGTGTACATAGAAAACGCTCTTCAAAACACTAGCCTATGGTGCTTTAAACGGCTTTAAAATCTTTTTCTAGTGATGCTCAAGAACAAATGCTTGTTCTTCTCAGTTCCTATTATTTACAGGTTTTGAAGCACAGGTGTGGAGTGGAGCGTGTTGGTGTGACCCCTCCCAAATGAGTTTCAGGAGGAAGAAGTTCCAATGTGCAGCCAGAAAGGTGGGAATACCTGCAGCCCGAGTCAAATGTCACCTTTAAAGCACAAAGATAATGAAATGGAGAAGAGGTAACATCCAAAACACGTAGAAATAGAGCATATCATGACAGAACAGTCTAGGGGCACATAAATCAACCATTCCAGAAACGAAAGTACTACTTGTGATTACTAATAAATACAAAACTGCATCCATCTGAAAAAAGGCTGAAACTATTCCATGCTGAAGAATCAGATAGGAGCTTGTTCCTAATTACTTTGAAATATTTGGAGAAAATATTTCTTGTTTCTGTTACAACTATGTCTTTACTCCTTTTTTTTAGGAACTCATATATAAACTAGGCAGACAACTGTCAAGGTCAAGTGTTTCATTTCAAAGAGATATTTGTACTTTGTGGGCATTCGTTTTCAAAAATAGTAGCAGTATTTCTGTCTGGTTACTTAAGTGGTAATACTATAGTGCCTTTACCATGATTTAAAGTTTCCTCTTAATCAAATGTATGTATGCAGAGTAGAAAAAATATTGGATTTTATTGCTGATTTGTTACTTTAAGTAACATTAAAAGCAAACAAAGTATTTAGGATTGGAATGAAAAAATGTGAAACTCATAAAACAATTTCCCATGTTTATAGAAAAAGAACAGGGCACAATACGTTACAGGAAAAATTCAGTTAAGATAACTTGTCTATCAAAGGTAAGACAGTCATCTGCACAGGACACAACATGATTTGAAATAAATGAGAATTTCTGCACTCTTTGGGGGAGGCAGCTGAAGAGAAACGTGTTCCAAGTTCATTCCATCATTATGGGAAACTGAGTCGGCTAGGTCTGAACTCACAGTTTCACCTCTCGCTTCCATTCCCTACAAGGCAAAAACTCTTATTTCACATGACCTATATGTAAGGGTTAAAGAAACCACAAAAGCTTCTGCTACTATGCCTACAAACAGAAGGGAATGACCACAGAATCCCCAAGCAGTCTTCTATTTCTATTGAAAAGGAAGCAATTAAAATCACTGACACTTACTCTCTGTTGACAGAACAGGGGGAAGTGTGCTCTTAGGCTTCTCAGTTTTCTTGGTTTTCTTCTCAGTAGGCTTTGTGGTCTTTGTGGATGAGGCATCTGCAATCAAAACAAAAATGATAATAAAATACAAATTTAAAAATTAAAAATGAAAGTACTGCCTGTTAACATCAGTCTGTTCTGGCTCTTTCTGCAAAGTTAGAGAAACTTGTTGGCTGCCAGGGTTCTAAACAAGATTTTTTGCACAGAATTGTTGAGTGTGTCTTATTCCAAAAGGGAGATAGAACATAGAGGGACACACTCTGCAGAAGCAGCCACACTGAAAACCTGAGAAAGCAAACAGAAAGGAGACACCACCAAGGCTGATGGGCTTAATTAATTGAAGAGAGCAAAGTACCATGTGCACAAAGCTGCTTGAGACAGGACATGGGAAAAGGGAAGCAAAGGCATCTTTGAAGCATCATTTCATCCAGAATAATCTCTTGCTATGTCATTGCCTAGTCTACTGTATCTGTGATACGTACAGATGAAGATTCTTTGAAATTGTATTTCCTCTGTATATTTAAGTATTTTTAAGAAGATACTATGCATTCGTTCCGTTCCTAAAGAGGATGGTAAACGTGGCATCAAGAGGATCCAAGTTTGATGCATTTCAGCATTCTCAAGATAGACAGCTCTTAACCAGCAATACTGAGCCTTGACATCCATGAGTCAAGCCTGGTCCTCTTTCAAGTATATGCAAATTATACAGACACATATAGCTAGGAGATGCAACCTTATTTTCAGCCAGGTTACCCATGTACAGCATGTCATGTAATGTAAATTCTAACAAGTGGTCTCTGGGATGTTTGACCAACATTCCTCTTTGGGAAAAAGATCTTCTTTGGGAAGAAGATCCAGTTATTCTGATCCCAGCTTTACAGCTTGCAGTTTTCAAATACTAAGACTTCATAAGATCTATAAGGAAATAACTATGTGAAATGTACAGAGAGAAAAGATAGCATAAATGTTATGGAACAACCTGTTTCAGTCAACTACTTGTAGGTGCCAGAGCATGAAAGTTGGTCTTTCTAAATTCCCTGTAATATTAACAGCGGAAAACAGAAACTTCTAGCAAGCAATTAAGAGCAGAAGTCTGCTAGTCTTTAGACACTTATATTCTACAGATTTGTCCCTGAGTTTATGAACCAAATCATCTGAGCTGATTTTAATCCAGGGAGTCAAAAGAAACAATGAAATCTAAGGTTAATTTTGGAGTCTAAAAAACAGCTTGCTTACTGTAGATTGAATAGAAATGAGCATTTTTTACTGTTGTTTTAGATCACAATTATAATTTAAAAGTATCAGTTGTCCTGTCTGCCAATCATAGACACGGGCTATCTAGTGGCATCCCTCCTAGTACCTGGGGCTTGCTCTGGTGCCATTCCTCAAAACCTCTTCTGCCAAAGAAGCATGGCAGTAGGGAATGGAAAGGACAGATGAGTTGGTCATTACTGAGGTGGGAAACTGATCATCTGGTGTCTAGTGTTACGTGAGCAGTTAACTCCTGCCACCATAGGTGCCACTGCCAGTGTGAGGCAGACAGCTGATCGGACACCGTCCTTGTCATCAAGTAATTAATACGTCATGAGCTGACAGCCTCCCATGATCAAGGCTTTGCAAAACAAAGTCTTCATCTAGTCTCCTAGGATTGCCAGCAAGAAATTTAGAGTGGGAAATAATAATGCTGAAGGAGACTTCATGAAAGAAGGCAGCTACTTGAGGGTGATCAGAAGACAAAGAAAAGAAAACAATATGAAGATGACTGAGACATTTAAAAGACACTAGGATAGCTTTAGGGAACTACTGAATACTAAGCTCTTGATGATCTGCTCCTTTATCCTTCTACTTCTGTGGAACTGAAAGACTTATATGATATTAGACTCTGCTTAAAATCTCAAGACAATCTTTTCTCAACTTCAGTGCTAGTAAAATCTCATGATTTCTTTAAATTACCATCCAAGATTTGTGTTTTGGTAGGTATTGCATTTGTTTCTTAGTTTTATGTGTTTGCACACAACAATGCAGAGTATTGTTGCAATGCAGAGTATTCAAGAATGTGCTCTTCACCTGCAGACGAGCTGATCAGAATCACATTTAATTACCTGGGCTTAAATTCCATGACAGTTTTAAAAGTCTATTCTCTCAACTCCATGACAAAGTATCTGCCCAAGACCAAGACTCTCTGGCATTTGAATATAGTGCCATCAGCCTAACCGAAGCTGAGAACCAGTACCTTGGTTTGCAAATTATTCCTACCAGACTTCTATGACAGTGGTATACAAGAATGGTATCTTCGTAGAAATACAGTGGCCATCAGGAGCTTGGATTGTATCACAAAGGAGAGAGAGCATCAGGCACTCCACTGTTTCTTTGTTCATGCTTCTTTATGGTGGATGCTGAACTACCAGGAAAGGAGGAAGTCCTATGGAACGGTTTTCCCATATCCAGCAAAGCACTTACCTTCCACCTGCACTCTGCAAGCACATTCAGCTTTTCCTGCTGCATTCTCAGCTATGCATTTGTACTCCCCTTCATTTTCAGGAGCAGCTTTCTCAATGGTAAGTGAACACAGGGCCCCTAATATAGAGAAAAAAAGAGGTCAAATGGGCATTATGTATGGTAATTCACAAAAAGCTGAATGCTACTAAGGAACAGAATGCATGAAATGATCCATATTTTTAAAGCAGTTGATGTTCACTGCTGGAAAAAGATGTCTTGACCTTAAAAATTGAACATTAGAATTCACAATAGAGATCAAACTTCATTAAGACTGAAAAAAAATATATATATATAGGTGCATAATTTAGATTATATCAGTATTCCTTAGGATTCTCAAAACTGGGTCTGCAGCCCTCAAGTGATTAAAAGATGAAGATACAGAAGACCTACAACAAAATCTCTGCTGCCAACTGCTTATAGTGATAAGAAGTGCTCAGTGAGATGGTCTATTTCTGAAAAGTGCTAGTAGTGTAGGACTGCAAATAAGAGAATTTCTATAAAGTTTCCATCTGCAGTATTTTGGTTCCACCTTGTCTCTAGCAGTCCTGTCAGCATCCATGTTTGAAAGCAGAACTGTAGCATAGTGTCCGTATTTTAAAATGGTATTGAGGGCCATCTTAAATCACTTGAAGACCAAATGTCTGATCTTGTAAAGCATATTTAAAAAAGGCCCAGTATAACAATGGCAATCAAATCTGCCACTGCAATGAACCCATTTCAAACAAAAAAGTCACAGAATTTGGGTTCACTGGGTCTGCAGAAACAGGATGCGACATAAGCTCTGTGGTTACCAAGGGAAGCTTGATATGGCCCAAGGGAAACACATTTCCTCTTAAAAAATAAACCTCTGTGAACCAAAGCAGAAGCTGTTCCCACTACGGGGGATGAGGAAGGAAAACTCTGGTTTACCTAATCTCTTTCACTTGCAGCGTGTGGAACAACAAAGTACTTCACACCCTGGGGAGAACCCCTTTTAAAAAAAGCATACTCCAAACCTTCCCTGTCCAAATATCCTTGCAATATCCTGCTTTCTCCTTCCTCACTGGGAAGCTTGACCTGACCTTTAGGCAATGCTTCTTTTTATTTTCCCTATTTCCTGGGTCATCAGGAGATTCCCCAGCATCTCTGGCTATTTTCCATAGTTCTCTCCCTAGGTTAAGTACAGGCCAGCTTTTACCTTCCGGAGTGGCAGCCTGTAGCTCCCCATCACGTCTCCCCTTGCAGTGTGGGAGATGGCACTGTCACAACTGGCACCGATCCTTGAAAAGCAACATGGGGAATCTGCTTTACTCTGAGACTTCCCTCAGAGACTGGACCTCAGTTCTGACACAGCAGCTCAGCCTTTGGCAAAGATTGTCCTTCAGTGTAAGACTGGATGTTATTATCCAAGACAAGTCTTTCAAAACATGTCCAAAGAGTTCCCAACAGATTTGTTTTGTCAGGATTGTGCAAGAAGAGTATGACTTTTTCCCTCCTCTTTACTTTCATCAAAATAAAAAAGCTCTAAATAATGCCATTTTCCCCCCACAAGAAACTAAGTGAGAGTTATTTCAGAGCAGAAGTACCAGCCCCTCACTCACTTGTATGGGCTGTGCTCAGCCAACTCAAAGAGTGAAGAGAAAAACCACATGCCTTCCCTGGGCAACTCATCTTCGTGAGTCAGCTGGAGCTCCAGCCTCCTTCCAAATAGAGAGACATTACAAAAGTGCTCCATCAAGCATCTAACAAATATAAACTCAGGCATCTCTGCTGCTTAAGAGACGATCGGACGGCAAACTAATGATAAATTCCAGACAAAGAATTTGTATGAGTCTATATAACTTGATCAGAAAAGATTGCACATTAGAAGCTAAAAATGACTTTGCCAAAGAGCTTAAGTCACATACAAAGTCACATATGAAGCAGGTCTCTCGCCACCTTACTTATACAACAGAGCTCAGCTTGTAAGGATAACTGGATCCTTAAGGGATAGGAACAGACTAACATTTGTTTTAGTTGCTACTGGAACCCTCTTACCTTCTCAATAGCCCTCCATGACCTGAATGCTCATCAACTTATTTAAATTCATTTAAGATTCACCACTCCTAACATTGTGCTGTGCCCATACAGCACACTCTGGAAGCGTAAGTTAACTCCTGAAGAGAAACTTTTCCTTAAGCAGCACACAAACAGAAAGAATCCTCCCTGACAACATCTCAACCCCCACAGTTACACTCAAACCTATAAGCAAATCCTAGCTTCTTCTCGTGAAAATTCTCCAGTCTGCATGTGCATACACTGCTCTGTCAACAGTACTTATATAATCCAGCACTGGCCAGGCTGCAAAGCAGGTCTGTGTGAAGATGCAGTAGGGTTACTGAGCTGGAAGTTAAGTTCTCATGAAATAATGTTAAGTCACGCTGAGGACACCCATTCCAAAAAAGTATTTGTATTAGCTTGAATCAAGTTATTGGTGAGCAGAAGAATGAATGGGCCGTCCCTTTGGTCTCTTAATTTTCATCTCCCTGTAGCAGTGATTTGTACCCTTCCTCGCATCAACATTTTGTACTGTCTGGCAGCCACACTGCATCAGCACATCCAAAGCACATGGGGGTCACTGGGCTTCTTGCTTCGGCCAGCGGATGAAATGGTGGCATTCTGCCCCAAGTGGAGGAGTAAAGAAGAAATGGAATAACTTGGGTCATTCTCCTTTATTTAGGCACTAGTTTTCACAAAGCTGCAGACTACTACCTTTTATTTGTTATGAAATCAGCCAATGGTTCAAAAAATACTAGTCAGGCTGGGGGGATAACAGGAAAGGCAGAGGATCAGCAGGGCTGTAGAAAACTCATTTCCTCAGGAAATAAAAAAAAAAAAAAAAAAAGGCAGGCAAGACTTGATGAGATTTAATAAGGACAGGAAACTCCCCAAAAGGCCTATATTCTGCGAACCAGAGCACTAGTCCATTCCTGGAGCTGGAAGGCCGAAAGCCTTTCAAAGAAGTATTTGGTATTTCCTCTACAAAAGCCCTTGATGACCTAAAACAAGCTTGTTTTCTCATGACTCTAAGAAAGCTCAGACCAGTGACTGCAGCTGGGTATTCTGAATGCTGGCAGCCAACTGAAAAATTTCACAATTAATTTTGTCCTTCGTCCCTCTATTTCTTTTTATATGCATATATTTAAGAACCAACTCAGTGACATAGTCTTTAAAACCCTGCCACAAAGCGCAGCAAAAGAATAAAAACAAATTCCTGGATCCTCCACTTGGGCCATGGAACTGGTGCAGCTCTAGAGAGACATTAACAGCCAGAGAAGCTGTCAGTTTACTGGAGACTCTAGCTTAGATACACAAAAACTTTCCCTTGCATTTTGAGCTATTAAAGGATTTTCGGACTTACTCAAAAATAGTGCAAACCAGTTTAAAATATCTCTAGGCTTCTGCATTCTTTCCATGAAACTCTGCAGAAAGTGAACTCAGATATAAAACAAATACACAAACCAACAAAGAACAGCTCCTGGTCTAATTCCCTGTTCTGGCATCTAACTGGCCAAACTCCTGACTCCATGTTTCTGACGCAGATTGAAGTTTCTGTTGTCTTTTGCATTTGTATCCCACGGCAATAAGAAATACTGAGGCGTATCTAGGTGATATTAATAAATACGAGGCCAAGGAAAATTGTGCCTTCAAGTCGCAACAAATTGGTTGAGGGGCTCTTTGGCCCATGGATGTTAATTTTTAATAAATCACAGACTGTGTGGGAAAGTACAGAATGGGCTAATGTCAGAGGGAAGTTTAAAAATGGCAGGTGGGTTGACCAGGAAACTATTCACCAAATACAGTGACAGTGATGACAAGCAACGCCATGGAAAAACTCATGGGAGTTTCAAGGAAGAAAAAAAAAAATCAAGATTTAATTATTGCTAACTTACAGGGTTTTAAAAAAGACAATGTTAGTAGCAAGCCTGCTTTCATTCTTTAGAGGATTACATGTACAACTGCCAAATGTATCTCTGCAAAGGTAATTTTCTTAGATTTACTGAATCTCATATCAATTTACTTGAAACTAATGCTCTGTTACCAGCATTCACATTACACAGACTCAACGCAGACAAAATAAAGATTTTGTGAAGAAGGTGTCAAGAGGAAATCAACACAGCATGTTTCTGGTGTATTTACTCTGTGATAAAACTATGACCAAATTTATTCAATATTTCAACCAATGATGTAAAGTACTCATAAGTCAATGGTGATAAAAATAGAGACAATTGAAAGGCTGTGTTCAGCCTTGGAAAGGGGAAACAGAGGAAGACAGCATGTGAGAGAGCATACAGCAAGCAATTATAAACGATCTTATTTACTTGTTTAACTAATTTCTACTTATCCTAAGAAAATGGGGCTTAATATAGAGAAAAATCTAATTTTATATCCAGGTACAGGAAAGGACTTCAGAAGGGACTTCTATCTAAATGATCTAATGATCTCCTATAAGTACAGCAATAGGAAGGCAACTTCTATCTCACTGATGCTGATATTAAGGTAAGGGTCTGCTGTCTGTCTTCTAAAAAGTAGAAACCAAAATAAACAACAACCAAAGAGGAGGTATTAAAATGACACAAACAAACAAACTATAGGGAGTGGAGATTTATGAATTATGGAGAAGAATTTAATAGAGCCTCTTTAAGCTTTTCTTGTGTGGCCATGTCCAGCTAAATTCAGGAGGACAAGCAGATCTGTTAATTACAAACCAAACTCTTGCTCTTAGTTAATTAAAAAAAACCCACAAGATTCATGGCAGATCCTACTCAGACAGAGTCATGCACAATTGATAACAAGACTTGTGTTAAGTCACAAGAAGGTTGTTAAGGCATTATTGCTAACAAGATTAGCAGCTGCTGATGCTGCCAACACACTTAGAAGAGAAAGAACTCTCTTACACAAAGTAACACAGGGCATTTTCTGGGCATTTTCTAAGCTACACCCTACACAGTATGTCTTTAATGTACACAGTCTTGCAGTTCTAAAGCACCCCAAAAAAGTAGAGGAAGCTGATTTAGCAAATGGCAAGTTTGCCAGTTTGCATGTATATTCACTGTGCACCTCAATTTGTGCTCTGCAGTCCACTAAGCACACCAGTATTCAGGCCCCTTCTACAAGCTTCTTTTAGAACAGGTTTTGTAGCAGGCAAAAATTTCCAGCCTGGTACTAGCATCCAAGGGTTAGTCGCATAGCAGGCCACCAGCACAGGACCCTGCTGTGCCCCAAGTCCTGGAAAACAGAACAAAATGGGTCCTGCTCCCGAGAGCTCGCGGTGTGAGGAAGCTCATGCTACACGGTCCTTATATGTCTAACTCCACTCTAGCAACTTCTTAAAATCCTGTTTCAAACAAACAAAATAACTCCTTACTTGAAACAAAGCAGTGTTTTTTTTTTTCTCACACTAGAATCAACCACCTTTTAACCATACACCATTCACATTGTTCATTCACAACACTGATTTGTGAGCACTCTCTCTGACATCCTCTCTTATTTGACACAGTTATCATTTATTTTTAGATTAACAAAAAAACCCAAACAAATAAACAATAAAAAAACCAACAACAAAAAACCACAGCTGCCTATCCCAAAAGGGAAGGCTCATAAATGTTTAAAAGAAGAAAAACATAAAATCAAACCATTAATAAACTCCTACCAGGTCAAACATACTGGTGAGAAGAAAAATGGTATAACAGCTCACTTTGCCATAAAAAATGATACTTTATAGCAACAAATCACTCTGCAAATGGAAATACAGAACGCTATTTGGGGAACTATCCCGTGAAAAGAAATGAGAAAAAAATGCTGATGTTCATGATTTGAAAGAGCAATAAAACACTTTTAATAGCTGAGCGTAAAATGGAAGGAATGAGATGATTCTTAAGTATGTGATCGTGACATTTAGTATAATGCTACCCAGATTCTGACTTCTAATTGTTAACGTAAACTTTACCCTGAAATAATAAGCACATTGCAAGCCTTAGATTAAGTAAAAGAATACAGCAAATATACAGAATAATAGGCTTGAAGGTAAAAGTTTGCTTTTAGAGAAGAATGTAATTCTTTTTTTTGCTAAAGACCTTAAGAATCAGTGATTATTCTCGTGTTCAAATTTGGGCATCTCTATCTGTAAAGAATTTGAGCTAACCTCCACTCTTCTCTTGCAAGTTGACAGCTAAAGAGCCCCAGAGAGGGAACGCAGCCTCTTCAAATACAGATGAGACAGGTGAATGGAAGTGTGTAAAGCAGCTAAGGGGCCTTCCATCAGCTAGGGACAAATATGACAAGGAAAGTTACTTTCAGTGAGTTATTACATAGCGGGCTCACTTATCTAGTACACTTGGTAAACACCAAAAGATTTTGTGTAATGCATATATTTTAAGTCTGTCCTTCCTAGCCAAATGTACCACTTGCTTTAGCAGGTATCTGTGTCCAAGAAACCAGGAGATTCTGTGGATTTGTTTTAGTGATATGTTTGGCACAAGGAAGTCACCAAACCGCTGCCTCTTTTTGCTTCCCAGCAATGACAGAGACAATTTCCAAAGGACAAACACATCATCCTGCAAGTTCAGGTGCCACTTGCGGTGAGCAGCTTATGGGTCACTAGTCTGTACTCACTAAAATGGGCTTGCCCTATGAAAAGAAGCAGGTAAACACCTCCTGCTCTAGAGGGAGGTTTTTTTACTATCCAGCCCACCATGAAAAAGTAACTCTTCTGCTGAGGCACCTAAGGAAAATGCATGCGTGGTATTTTCCATACATGACTGACTGTGCCCACCATCAAACATCAAGGCAGCACTTAAACAGTTAGTGAAATAGCTATTAATGGATCCACTCCCATAATGGATTTTGCTGCCGAACACATGGTAGCAAGATCATTTTGAATAAGCTTGAACTGGCTTTGCAAAATCTATGGCCATTAACGGAAGCTAGCTTCTTTTGCTCACAGTTTCTCTCCTTCCCCACAGCTCAGACTCAACCTTCCCTCAGCTCAGGATGGCTGCAGGGGACTAGCTCCAGGGTTCGTAAATGTTGCTCCAAGGTTGACCAAATGAACTGTTACAAAAGGCCATGATGCCCGTGGCCTGACCAAGTTGTCTTTTCAGCATTCTGGGTAAAAGATATAAACTCAGGGTTTAACTCTGGGATGCCAAGAACTGCATCCCATTTTACTGTTGTTCTCTGTTTTTACAGCTGTTTCACACACTGTCTCTGTGATATTAGTCCCTAGGCCTCTACTACATAGCAATCTTTCCTGGTATTTAGCCTAAAGTTGCAATTTCTCAATTCTAGTCTGTAGTTCCCAGTAAAACTCTTTTGTTGGGCTAACTGTTCCTTCTTCTGGATGCTGACATCCTTCAAGTATTCACATGTTCCTAATTAGGGAAAAAGAGCAAATCAATCTCTAAGAAAATCAGAACTTGCTTTGAGCAAGTAGCACGCGTATCTGGCTAATTACGTAACACTTGGCATAAAGGCACCTCACAGCATGACAGCAGCAACACTTGGAATGCCAAGTGCCAAAGCAAGTAGGTACTGCTGGAAAAAAAATAAACTGAGCATCAAGCATGGTCTCCCTTCACCATAGCAGAAGGCAGGTGATAGGGTGGAAAAAAACACTTGTAACCTTTGCTTCATTTTTTGTGGCATTGAAAGAGAAAACCTTATCATTTACTTCCTTATGTAAGACTTCATTCTAATGGTCTCTGTAAATATGCAAAAGACGGCACAAATTTTAAGTACAAGTAATACAATTATCTAACCATGATAATAGTACAGGCACCACTCAGACAAAAACAGAGGTTCTTCACTCCTTGAAGGATGGCTGTCCTGAAACAGTGGATTCCTTATCCCATGGTGATCTCTGCTTTTTATCCCAGTGGAGAGCATTGCCAAACTGAGATCCCCTGCCAGTGTCAGCTCTGGAGTGTTATGAGCTGAGACAAACTGGACCGAACTTGGCACCTGCTCTGCTCAGACAGGTGGCAAAGCATTTAAGGACATCAGGATCACTTCAGAGTAAACCCCAGCTACACTGGATTTTCAGCTTCAAGGTACTATTTTGAGTTGTATGAGTTGGGGGATTGCAACAGCTTCTTTCACTCAAGAAAGCAGCTTTATGAGTGTTTCTGTAGCACCACAGCACCAGTGCTGCCGTGCTCTGTGGGGCTCCACCATAGCTCGGGAGAACCTGATTCCTTACAATGCAGGGATGTTCTCTCTTGAGTCTACACTGAGAGGAGATTAATCTTTCAGATGTGCAATTTCTTGCTACTCCATGCAATTCTAGAAAATCCAGGTCTTTTGGCCTTCTTTCAGAGTAGGGCTACTTAGACTTGGTCCCACCTTTTTGACTATTCTGGTGCTTTTCACAGGGATGTTGTTCTTCCCATTCTACCTTTTTTCATGTACATGAGAGTTACCCCTGTGCTGCACAGTTCTCTCTGGTAAAAATCAACACATGTTCAGGAGGGAAGTCCTTCTGATACTTCAGCCACAAGATGCCTGTTTCACTATCCCCAACTACTCACTTTCTTATGCCCAAACATTGCATCCAGGTAGTGTCTTTTCTATCAAAAAAACAATGTTGTTTCCGAATTCATCAACTTCAAATAAAGGCATCCCTGCGTTTCAGTGTTTGTATCATTGTGGAAGGATTCACTGGTTGTGGTGAATCACTGTGCATATTCTTTTGGTTCTCATTTGTGAGCACTTAAAATAAAATGTGGATTGAATGAACAATGATTCATAATTAAGAGTGAAGATCTCTGTATCAAGCTGGGGTACGTTACAACCACAGTGAAATGTTTTAGCATCAAATAGGTGGGACACTATCATTTTCCTTACAGTTCCCTAGGTCTTTTATGAATCCAAAATAAAATAAAGATTTTTCTGCAGTATCAGTTATTTACTCCACTTCTGTCCCAAGGAAAGTACATTTTGCCTAAATTTGCAATATTAGCTTTCATGCTGCACAAAATCAGTCTAGTAGGCTCTGTTTATCCAGAAAGTGGAATACAAAGAAATTACTCATTTTGACATTAATGTTCTCCCTGAGGACATTAACCAAACTATGTGCTGTTTTGAAATTGGTTAAAAACCATCATGCCATTTATTTTTTATGCTTCATTGTCTCCACAGACTACATGACCACCTTCCAGCAACCTACTGAATATACTGGAAATCAATTCTGAACTCTGATCTTAACTGTATAACTCAAACTTGCAGTAATTACTTTCAGTAACACAATTCCTCTTTGCTTCCACATTTTTAATGCAATAGAAAAGCCTGAAATGGTAAACACACAAAATAATTAAATCAGAATGTATAAACCAGTTATTCCTTTTTGCAACATTTTAAATCCTTAAAGTTCAGCTGAAATAAATGTCACATACTAGCTCCTTAAACACTGTTAGCAATGTAAACAGCATTTAAGAATGCATGAAGTTCAACTTTATCAAATATTACATCTGCAGGTTGTTAAAAGAGAATCTGCAAGAAATGTTAAACAACACTGTTCCTTCTGTACTTCACTGAAATAAGAAGAAAGATGCATCTGGAACCAGTTACTGACATAAGACTTAAGAAAGTATTGCATTACCTATAATGAACTATACATTATTAATCAAGAGTTGCATTTAATAGTGTGCCATCCAGCTTGCTTCTAATTCAATTAATTTACCTTCTTGAGAGATGACAACGGACTTTGATGACTTGATGGGTTTGCTGTCTAGCATCCAGGTGACAGCTGCAGGGGGATCAGAGGAAATCCGACATTGTAAAACTAATTTTTCTCCATCTATTACTTGAGCATCCTTAAGCTTCTCTGTGAAGGATGGTGCTGTTCCTTTGCTTGCGGTTCCTTTATTTTCAGCTTTTTTTCCAATTATACCGCCATCCACCACTGAGCACCCATGTTCACAGTTCCTGTCATTCTTCTCTTCTTTTTTCACTACTGGTTTGGCAACAGGAGCTTCAGAATTGGGGATGGCTTTCTGGGGTTCAGAATTGGTGCGGGCATTTGGTGCTGGGGTGCCAGCACTGCCATTCTCTGCAGGTGGCTTCTTCTTGGACCCTAGCACAGACCTGAAATCTGGAGCGGCTGGCTTAGGAGGTGGCACCTTCTCTGGCAAAGGGGTTTTTGGGGTGCCTTTCTTGGCCAGCACAGAACGGAAGTCCACCTGCTGCGGAGCATGAACTTTCCTTTCCTCCTCTGACAAGGTCTTGGGTTTGACCTGCCGTTGCAGGTTAGCACGGAAGTCCATTTGCTCGGCTGGGATTTCTTTCAGTTCCTCCTCAGAAAAACTTTTGGTGCTGACTTTCTTGCCTAAAATGTCACGGAAATCAAGCTGCTCAGCTTCCTGCTGCCTCAGGCTCTCCTCTGTGTGTTCCCGAGTTTCCACTCGCCTCTTCAGCACTCCTCGGACGTCTTCCTGCTCTTCCTCAGCTGCTCTGATTTCACTGCTGCTCTTTTTGAAAGCACTTGCTCTACCAGATGTTAGTGTACCATGATCTCCACCATCTCTTCGCTCTCCAGAGCTGCCTGACTCTCTTGCACTAGAATCATAAAAAGAAAAGAGTCAGCCAGGAAAGGGGCTGGCTTAAAAATGTCAGGGAACAATCTCAGAGCAGGAACAAAATGTGTTTATAGAAGGGGAGGTTGATTAGAGGAGCACACTCCATTAGTTTATTGCATCAATGATGACTTCAGGAGCCATATAAGGGCACAAACAAAAAAGATCTTCTCTACTCTGGCTTGGTACAGTGTGCTTAGCCTGTATGATGAAAACAATTTGTTGGGTCACATTTGGGGATTAGGTTGAACAGCAGCCAGACTGGGTCTGTAAGGGCAGGGAATTAACGGAGCAAAAAATAGAACCCACCCATGCAAGTCCCTGGGAAAAATACTCACTCTCTGAGCATTTCTGCTCTGGAAGCTGAACTCTCTCGCAGCATCAGAGACACCTGGCAGCTGCATTCTCCAACTTGGTTCCTGAAAGGTTTAAATGAAATTAGAAAAGCTGAGGTTTCCCCCTCCAAAACCCTAACTTGCCTGAGCTAAAGTGACTGCACTGTGTGTTTCACTAACACACAGCTCAAACGTAGTGTGTTGCTCCCTCCTTAAGGCCAGCACTGTGATGTTTGGCTGAGTGGGTTTGGGCCCCTTCTAGTTGGAGTCTTGCTATATCAAATAGCTTTTTCTGATTTATTACTCTATACACTGGGAACAGTATTCTTCCTGAGCAAAAAATCAAAACAATTTACAGAATGAAACAGCTGCAAACAAGCTAGCTAAAGGAAAACAAATAAAAAAGCTGGAAAATCCATGCAGAGGAAGGGGCTATTTTGGAAAGTTGAAATTCTTCCCAACTCTGCCTACTGTTTATTTACTCAAGTCCCGAGCTCTTAAGTTTCCTAATGCTAAGATATTAAAAGCAGGGTCTCATTTCCTTCCCTCCCCCTGACCCAACCAATCAGCAAAACCCATCTACATGGATCGCTCCAGCCTGTGCATGTTTATATTAAAAAACATAAAAGCGTCACCATATATGGTACTGAGTACTTATTCTTCCTTTTGCAGAGGAATACCATGCATGCCTTCTGCAAAAGGCTCCCATTAAAGAAGTCATTAGTGCACTCCCCCCACCCCCACTGCACACTCCCTCCCGCAGATATATATCATCTTTTCAGCCCCAAACAGCTCTTCTCCACTAAACACAGGAGATGCCAAAAGCAAAATGCAACTCCTCCAGGCAGTAGGGTTTTTTAAGTGTTGCCCCAGCTCTTCTGAATTCCTGTTAAAAAAATGACCCCTCTGAACTGATTAAGGACTGATTAAGGAGAAAATACTCCTTATTTGTCCTTAAGGCCATTAAAAAAAAAGAAGTCATAGGAACACATTCAACACTTTATATATATACACACACATATATAAATACATATAAAGCACTCTTACATATATAACACAAGAAACTGTTATGGATAACAACTCCCTAGGAAACACCAAAAGGCACAGACTTCCCTCACAATAAAAGTCTGGAGAATATCTGAGTACCAAACAGAGCCTGTCCAAAGGGCATGGGAAGTCCCAAGTCAGCACAGCCAGTATTCAAATCACTCGTAGGAAATGTGAGCTTAATGCTGGAGACCTGGCAGACTTACTGCCCCTTATGTGCAATCTCCACTGGGAAGCAGGATAAATAGAAAGAAGGGAGACAAACCAACATACCAATTGGTCCTGGAAGATGGGTGGGAGCACTCTGAAACTGTTCAAGAACTTTCTCATTTGCCACAGCTATAGGGCTGCTAGCAGGGGGGTTGGTTTAGCCTAAAGCACTTCCCAGCAGATCTCCTGGAGTCAAGTTACTCTCCCTTTAGGATGTAAAACCAATCCAAAGCTGATGATAGAGTAGGAGAAGCCTCGTAAGCTCAGGAACTGACAGTTCACAGTGTACATCGAATGGAGAGCCACTCAGTACTGCTCAGCCTCTGCCATGACTGTACAAGCAAAGTTTTGCCCACAAGAATTGTGACACCAATGAGGAAGGCTGAAGTACCACAACACTCTCCCAGGAGAAGGATCTAGGGATGCTGTGTCACCTTGAGCATTGCAAGAAACACTGTTTCTGCAAGATCCAGTTCTGCAGTGCATCTTTCCCTCAGCAAAGTCTCCACATACACAAGAATGCAAACAAAGGCAAAACAGATCTCTAAGATATTTTTCATAGGTTTTGTAAAATAAGGGATGGAGTAAGAAAGCAGGAGAGAAATTGGTTCTTTCTGTTTTTAAAACCCAGGAAACACATACAAATTATGGCATGTGGGCCATGTAAGTGCCTACATGGACAAATGATTTACAAGATAGGGTTTTGTTCTTATTTATGAAGTGAATGGCTGATAAGCAGACCACTGGATAAAAACATCCAGTCTGTGTCTGTCCAAATGCTTAACCTTCTGAGGGCAAATTCTGGTCCCAATAAAAATCAAAGCAAGTTTTGTCACTGATTCTGTCTTCTAAATTCAGTTCAGTGCCTAAAAAAGTGAAGTTAAGAACACTGACCCACCTTTGCAAAGTGCTTGTAGTTCACAAGATGGAAAAAGAGAAACAAGCCAAGAATAATTAAGGACTGTGTAGTTTAGATACGAAATGCAATCTAGAATAACGCTGAAAATTCTGTAAACATTTTTACATTTACGCAATTTCAGAATCCAGTCAAGGCAAGGTTCATAGGAACAGCTGATAAAAACAGAACTTTGCAGTGTACAAGCCCTACTTCCTACTTATGCTGCTCTGGATTTCAGCAGTGACAACAGTACTTCTGCAACATTGCAGTCTGCATACTGGGATCATATCACCAAAACCCCAGACAAAGTTATCATATCACCAAAACCCCAGACAAAGTTAGATCCCCCTGGAGTCTTTATTGTGGACTAATGCAGAACATGGATAAAGGCTGTGCTTTGTAGCGACATGCCAAAGAGATGCTTGGAAGTGTTGGATTTTGCAGGATCGTTCTGTATAATGCCCATGCTTGGGATTTATCTTTAATATGTCAAGGAATTGAAAAAACGGCAAAAAGCAAATAAAACTCCATCTGCAAAGCCTGAAGCAATTTTAAAAATAGCTCTCTGTTCTATTGTGGGATCAAGTTTTCCCTAGGATGTCTTTTATGTCCAAAATGTCTTGAAATACTAGTTTCTTGGCAGGGCCTACCTAAATATTTTCACTGAACCTTAGATGAGACTTACTGTCTGCATGTCCCCAGCAAGCACTCTCTGGAGGAAGAGAAGAGAGAGAGAAAGGAGAAGGA